>OW386285.2:219330367-219806519 GCA_936432065.2 Rutpela maculata
CGTTTGTTTTACAGTTTTTCAGTCATACTTCTTGTTGTTCTTGACATGCGATGACGATAACCAAATTTATTACATAATAGCGTTAGGAGAGTCCAGATGGCTCGTCGATATTTCTAATAGAACTTTCTAGAAAAATCTCGAAATGGCATGAAAGAGTCTTATTTAGAGTTTAGGTCACTCTTCAGTTGTTAGAATTCCACTATCTCCAATAATCTTCAAATAGAATGTTCTAGAAATTTTCGTGAACTAGCAAAAATGAGTTTTTTTTAGTGTCTATATATCTTTTCAGTTGAAAGAATTTGATTATCTCCACTAGTTTCCGAATAGAATGTTCCAGAAATTTTCGCGAACTAAAACAAATGAATCTTTTTCAGGGTCTATATCACTGTCCAGTTGAAAGAATTTGATTATCTATGCTAGTTTCAGAATAGAATGTTCTAAAACTTTACCCGAAAACGCACTTTTCACAGTTTTTATTTCAAAATTAACAGAGATGGGTAAAGGAAACTTTTCAATAAACGTTTTCAGGAAATTTTCCGGAGTTTTCGAAATTTTGGAAACTTTTCTATATTCCAATGTTTTATTGAAAACTTTCATTTTTCTCAAAATTTAATTTCGTATCAAATGGAAAGTTTCCTTTACCCATATCTGAAAAATCGTCTTTAGACAATGTTCCGTAAGTCAATTCTCCGTGTCACCACTAACTATGTTATTTTTGAAGCGATGACTATGTTGGGTACATCAAATTGTAGACATTTTTAAAGCCTTTGAACATACATAGAGAGTGATTAAAAAATAATTTTTTTGAAAAAATTGTTAAGAAAGGAAACTTAATACTTTTGAATATTTTTTTACTTCATCCTGTACATGAACTGTGTTAATGTTTTCTTATAAAGGTTTTAATTAGCTTCAATTTATGTTATTAAAATAAAAATTTTTGAAAAATAAAAATTTTGCAATTTCCTATTTAGTACATTTTAATATAAGTTTTTTTTTAAATATTTATTTCTTTTGTTTTTTGTTACTGTTTTGTTACGTTGAATATTGTTTGTGATATGTCTTTTACAAATAAAGCATAACATTATTATTGGCATTCTTCTCAGTTATATAAAAAAGAATCAGTTTGGAATCGGAAAGAGTGTTTTTAATTTCATTCTCTAAAACCAAAAAGAATTTCGAATATGACGTAATAACATAAATTTAAGCTAATTAAAACCTTTATAAGAAAACATTAACGCAGTTCATGTATAGGGTGAGGTAAATAAATATTCAAGGAAATTAAGTTTTCTTTCTTAACAATTTTTTCAAAAAACATTTTTTTAAATCACTTTACACATATTTAAATGTCTTAAAAATATCTACAATTTGATGTGCCCACATGGTCGTCGCTTAAAAAATAAGAAAGTTATAAGTCTGGGGAGTTTTAAGTGGCTCACCCTGTATACCAATGCAATGGCGATTATCTAGAGAATTAGGGAGAAGCTTTCAGAAATACATACATACTAGGTATGTATATATTATGTATGTATATATTATGTATGTATATACTATGTATGTATATCACCGATTCTTAACTGTGGTAGGTTAAAAGTATGTGTGTAAGTACGTGATTGTAGCTTTCTTAATAAAGAAATAAAAATTATTAATATTTCATCTCTTTTATGTAATTTAAATTATGTAATAA
Source organism: Rutpela maculata (assembly GCA_936432065.2). Classification (NCBI taxonomy): domain Eukaryota; kingdom Metazoa; phylum Arthropoda; class Insecta; order Coleoptera; family Cerambycidae; genus Rutpela; species Rutpela maculata. The sequence continues at coordinate 219,332,052 of OW386285.2, forward strand.
TGCATACATCTTAATGAAAGTGAGTGAAACTTTCTCTTTAACTGAACTAAACTTTCGAGTTAAATTTTAAAGCAACATATTTATTTAAACGGCTAAAAAACGGAGAGGATTTATAATAATAATAATATGTCTTTATTATTATTATAGAAAGATAACCTTAAATTTATAGTTCTCTAGCACTTAACTTTAATAAAAATTCATTCGCTTATAGTTTAAGTACATAAACTTGTAGAATGCCAATTATTTTTAAAAAATTATGTTTTCTGATCATAATGCTCGGCACATTCTTTCTTTTATTTAAAATTTTACTAGGAATGTAAATTCTTACATTTTAATATCTTGTAGCATTCTATTTTCAATATACAACTCTATTCCACTATTGAGTGATGAGTAATATATGTAAAGTATACACGGTAGCGCAGCGGGCTAAGCGTGTTATGTGGTGAGCAGGCTTAGTTACACTATCTATCGTGTACTGGATTCGATCCCCAGCTCCGACACAGGCAACGTTCTAGATAATAAATATTGTCTGCGTTTCAAATGTGTAACTCATTTTCGAACAACCTTGGCTTTGGAGATTGTCTGAATGAATATCTGTTGCGTGTTTATGTTTCAGGTTTGTTACTTTGAAAACTACAACAAATTATTTTGTTACAGGTTGTGGACCAGGTCATGCCCTTTTAGGAAAAACTAGAAGACCTAGAACGGCCTTTACGTCTCAACAACTTTTAGAATTAGAGAAACAATTTAGACAAAACAAATACTTATCTAGGCCGAAAAGATTTGAGGTAGCCACTAGTCTAATGTTAACGGAAACACAAGTAAGTCTCTTTATGAGTAATTAATTCTCTACTTTTAAAGAAAATAAATTTATATCGTTAGAAATTATAAATGATATGCCTCAGAGAATTCGGGTAATTTTGTCGCGTAAATTTATACGTGGGTTTTTGATGTCACTGAATACGAATGAGATATCTAAATCTCAAAATTCAAAATAGCGGATTCAATATGGCTTAAGCAGTTTCTATGAAATTCTTCTCAAACTGCAAGGTATAACTCGGCGGTGGTCCTATACTAATTTTATCAAGCTACGTCTAGTGTAAGTGAAGTAAAAATTGGAAACAAAATTTTTGTAATCTAGAATTTGGCGAATGCGTTGGGGATACAAAAGAATGACCCCAAAAACGGGGATCTTTTAGCCCGTTTAGGGGCTTTTTGATTGATTGGTGGTCTTAATGATACCTTATGATGAGACATTAATCGTAAAAAAAATTGGAGTTGAACATAAGAAAGGTTTTAAAGATATAGAGGGCCAAAGTGATCAAAATCGACTCACATAACTCAGTGAGTGAAGCTGATAATTCAATGAAAAATATCAATATCTTTATAAAATCTCTTATTCTTTTCTATCTTTTTCTATTTTCTTTTTCTTTAACTACCTCCCGTCGATTTTTATATTTGAACGCGATAAACTCAAAAACGACTCAAATGATTTTGATGCGGTTAAAACCATTATTTAAGGGCGCTCTTGGAGACGGCTGTAAAATCTTTATTAAATTAATATTTCCAAATGCAGCTATGTAATTAGGAAAAATCAATTAAAGTATCTGTACATACAATGATGAGTCTCACAATAGACTTCTCTCTCTCTACGACTTCAGGCAAGGTGGGAGCAAATAAACAACGCAGCTTCATATTACGCCAAGCATAAACATGAAGGAATTTTTTTTTGTCCAAAGGTTCAATCCATTACCTAAACATCCAACTTTAGATTATGCTAAATATGCACTCAAAGAAAATGATAGGTAAAATCAACCAAAAAGAGCATATGAAATCGCGCCTATCTAGTTTCATATTTAAATCAATCAGAAAAGAATAGTCATACAACTTTATTTGTTTTCGTAAACAAATAGTAGTTTAATAATCATATCTTCTTGTAACAAATTAAATGGTACAATGACATTTTTTATGTTCACTAACCATTTTCAATTTGGTCTACAATTAAATAGTACAACGACTTTGTTTTTTGTTCACCAACTAATTTTTAGGTTGATCTACACTTTATTGTATGATGAAGTTTTTTTTGGTTAGCCAAAATCTCAGTATTGAGACATCAGACCACCCAAACTAAAGATTAGAGATCGTTTATAAGATCCATCCAAACATATAGATGATCCCTGAGAGAATTTGAACATTGCAATCATGTTATTAATTGTCTATAAATTCATAAAAGTATAAGATAATGCATGATTGATTATTGTCAGTGATTTGTATCTGGCGTCATCTGGGAATAATTTCTGTTATAGACTACGTGGTAAGCAAGCAAATTTTATGGTAATTCTTTTAGAACTTCTAGAAGACGACAATAATATTGGTTTGTATACCAAGTACAATAATACAGCGAACTAATACTGGGTTAGAATTACAATTCGATAATAGTTAAAAATAAAATATACTATTATCTAGTTTAATTTGACAGAATTCAACAAAATAATAGGTAGTCAGACGAAAAAAATAATAGTCTTATTCATCTATTTTTTAAGTTAATGTTTGTTTTGTTGTACGACAACTTTTTATTAATTAAAATAACAATCACCTCTTGTTTAAAAATACCATCAATATAATTTAATTTAACAAAATTAACGATATTGTTAGTTAACCATTTTTTTTTTGTTGAATTTACCCATACTATTTCTTTGAGTGTGGTATCATAATCAAAAAGCCCTTGTTGATTAAGGCTTATATGAAGTCTCGTTTTCGCAGCAGTAAACATCACCATATATTCATTCTTAGGCCCGGTACTTTAATCTCCAGTTAAGTCTATTCTCCAGATAATTTCCTTGGATACAGTTGTGTCAATAATTGTTTCCATGGGATCTATCTATAGAATAGACTTAACTGGAGATGAAAGTATCGCGCCTTAGAGATATATGTAATATATCATTGACCATACAGAAACAATAACTCATGAAACATAAATTAAAAAGTAATCTAAAACGAAAAAAGCAGAAAATCGAAAAACAGTACAAAAAAAAACAAAAAATTAAAAAAAAATTAAAAACAAAAAAAAAATTTAAAAACCTCTTTGTAGATTAGTGCCGTGACGTGGTAAAGGGGCTGAAGTATTATTATTATTATTATATATTATTGTCATTGTTATTATTATCCTTATTATGTTTTACAATAATAATAATACAACCAAATCTAATCTATTGACCTTCTATATTTCTGATACCTTTCTTATGTTCTACCTCATATTTTTGTGTGATTAATGTCTTATCATAAGGTATCATTTGGACCACAAATCAACCGAAAATGTGCGGACCCCAAACGGGCTATTTTTAGGGTCACTCTTTAATTTCGTGATAGAAAACTCAAATTTCATCGGAATTGCATTAACATTGGTAGGTATTGGTAGGTATGGTAGGTAAATAGGTATTTTAGGATAACGAATCTGATGTCAAAAGTTAAGAATTCAAAATGACGAATCCAATATGGCTGTGATAATTGTAGAAATAGCAGAAACAAACCATTCTTTTTGTGTGTGTGCCTGCGTAATATATGAATATCACCGGATCCTCCGCCATTTTATAGAAAACCGCGAATGCAAATATATTACACGGATACACACAAAAAAAAAGTGGAAAATGGTCTATTTATGGGACTTCATTATGTATTTCGACGTGCTGACTACGAATCAGGCGTCCGTTTAGCTCCATCACCCACCAATTTTAGTAAATCCCGAAAATAACCTAAATTATGAGTTTTTTTTAAGTTATTTTCGCGACTTACAAAGAAATAGTGGGTGATGGAGCAATTCTGACTACGGATTCGAATTCAGTGCGTCAAAATACATAAGGATAAGTTGGTCTAGTCAGAAGAAGAAACCACTTTTTTTATTCTGTGAGCCTGTGTAATTGCTGCCACTGGTCCGATCAAAACCCACGATAGATGAGAGCGCCAAGATGTCAATCAATTTTTTGTGTAAATGTGGTGTGACATACAAAAACGGAGTTATAACAGGACCGTACTTCTATGGGGATATTTTGAATGGAAGGTACCTAAATATCCTCGGAAACGTTCTCTCGAGCTTTCTCAACGATGCTAAACTGAACATTCAACAGAACATATGGTCTCAGTAAGATGGAGCTCCACCTTATAATGCAAGAATTGTTACGAATTATTCAAATTATATTTTTCCGAGCTCTTGGATAGGAACTAATGGGCTTATTAAATGGTCAGCTTGGTCACTGGATTTGATCCCACTAGATTTTTTTCTTATGGAGTTTTTTAAAGGTGTGGTATATGAGGAACCTATAGACGATATGGCAGACTTGATTAATAGGATTTGCGCTAGTTGCGGCACTATTAACCGCCACACTTTAGTAGCTACGATGAATATGGAATTGAGACGTCGCATAGTGGGACAAAAAAGCTAAAAACGTCGCCAAAAATCAAAATATGTATAGACCAGGCAAATCTCAGTGTAAAATGAGTTTGGCGTGAACTATTTGGGGACAGTTATTTGTTTATGGCAATGGATAGCTCTATTAATGTAGAATAAGTACATAAAGTCGCAAAAAATCCCGACGTGAGCTAAAACCGCCATTTAGAAAAAATGACCACCAGAGACATTTTCTTTAAAATCATATATCTTAGTAACCGTTGCTCCGATTTTAGATTTCTTTTTTTTGTTCCATTCCTCACTTCACATTTTACAGAAAGTATGATTACATATTTTACGATAAATTAAACGATAAACTTAGGAAATTAAAAAATATTTAAAATATTACGGAAATTTAAACTTTTGTAAACTTGAGACGTTTGTACTGAAATTTCTAGTCAATTTTTGAAAAAATAATTTTAATAAAAGTTCTCGAGCACACAATTAGCTTTCATTTGTTTTTTGGCCTATGTTACTAACTCAAATATTAACGGAGTGATAGTTATTTATATATAAAATTGTATTCATTTTTAATAATGTACATTAAGGTATAAAGGGTGTCCAGTCAGTGTTCTCTCGGAAGATTGTGCCAAACGGCTAACTTTATAAAAAAACTTTCCTAACAAAACTTTCAATGTTTCGTCTCTACTACAAATTAAAATTATTTTCAATTATAGCGGATTCAATATGGCTTAAGCAATTCCTATGAAATTCTTCTCAAACTGCAAGGTATAACTCGGCGGTGGTCCTATACTAATTTTATCAAGCTACGTCTAGTGTAAGTGAAGTAAAAACTGGAAACAACATTTTTGTAATCTAGAATTTGGCGAATGCGTTGGGGATACAAAAGAGTGACCCCAAAAACGGGGATCTTTTAGCCCATTTAGGGGCTTTTTGATTGATTGGTGGTCTTAATGATACCTTATGATGAGACATTAATCGTAAAAAAAATTGGAGTTGAACATAAGAAAGGTTTTAAGATATAGGGGGCCAAAGTGATCAAAATCGACTCAGTGAGTGAAGCTGATAATTCAATAAAAAATATCAATATCTTTATAAAATCTCTTATTATTTTCTATCTTTTTCTATTTTCTTTTTCTTTAACTACCTCCCGTCGATTTTTATATTTGAACGCGATAAACTCGAAAACTACTCAATTATACAAGGTGTCACAAAAACGAGTCACACAAGAAAGTATAATTTTTTTAAATAGAACAGCCTATATTTCCTTAACGCCAATTAAGCCTCCAAGGGCCCTGTATTACACCCTAAAATATTTCGCCAAGTTAATTTTTTGTGTTTTTTTTTGGGCAGTTTACAAACATTTTTGACTGGCATATCTCCGCGATTTATTAATCGTTATTTCTAAAAATGTGGGATGTTGTTTGATAATGGTGTATTTACTGAAAAACATTTTTGAAATAAATCTTCAGTATATCGGGTGTCCGAAATATTTGCGTACATTTCTTGATATTTAATTATTATTTTTCTCATTTTTTTAAATGGAAAGCCTAGGTATACTTTTTTACATGAATGAATAAAACATACATTTCCTCACATTTTAATATCTCTTTATTTCTATTTCAAACGTTTTTGAGATATGATTATATCAAATAATTTTTGCGTAAATTAAGGTGCTCTTTATTTTAGCATTAAAATCTATATTTTGCTTTACATTTTTTTCAATTTTTTTGAATGGAATGCCTATAATTTTTTTAAACGGATGAGTAACGCTTACAATTTCTCACATTTTGATATTATCGTACACTTTCTTTTCTGAACTGTTCTTGGACAATAATTTTTTTTCACGATATTGAAACTAACCTAACAACTGCTCAAAATGTCCACCATTTTGATTCAGGTAACAACTGAGGTCTCTTGATAAATGAGCGTCTTACACAGTGTAACATATCAACATTTATACGATTGAAACACCGACGAATCCTTTCCATCATATCTTCTCGAGTCGTTGGTTCTACTTTATAAACGTCTGACTTCACAAATCCCCAAAGAAAAAAACCCACTGAAGTCAGATCGGGTGACTTAGGCGGCCATGTAATGAGACCTAACATAATTTAATAGAATAATAAATTAGATATTATTTAACAGTTTATTAAAATATTGGACCTCCTATTCCTATCCACCTTTCAGGAAACTGATTACTAATGGCCTGACGAACATTTCTACTAAAATGTGGTGGTACACCTTCAAGTTGTAATCACATATTATTTGTAATGTAATCAGGAATATGCTCGATTATTTGTGGAAACTTATTTTGCGTAAAATCTAAGAAGACTGCTCCATTCACATTTCCTCAAAAAAACGAGGATGAATAACATAATCATGTACAATTCCTCCCCTTATATTTAAACTCTGTTTCTGATTTTTCTGTGCAACATGAGGGTTTCCTCTGGCATAATAATGAAAATTGGGCCTATTCACAAATCCGTTGCAATGATTCATCCGTGAACAATACAAATTTGAAAAATACTTCATTTTCTCCAATTTGGTTTTGAGCCTACTGGCAAAAATTTAATCTACGATTTAAATCCACATCCCAAAAGTCTTGATGCAGCTGAGCTCGATAGCGGTGAAACTTATTTTTACGAAGACATAGGGAAACACTAGATTCACTGACTCCTAAATCCCTACTTAACTCCCGAACACTTCTTGCCGTAGGATTTTCGATTACCGCTAAAGTTATAGCCAGCTCATTTTCTTCATTACAATACATTTCGTCGTCTCGCCTTCTTTTCATATACAAAATTTCCAGTACGTTCAAAACATTCTTTCAAATTTTCTAGAAACCTCACATTAGGATATCTTCTATAGGGATATTTTTGACCATACATTCTTGATGCCAATAAACAATTTCCATCACATTCACCAATAACATAACATTTACCATAGATATTAAATCCTATTGACAATAAGTATAATTCGTATTTTTAAATATTAACAATATTCATTCAACTTAATCACGACAATCTTAAACACATTAGATGTCATAGAGTGAAAAACAAACGCAAAACAAAAGGCCAAAGCCATACTAGATTTTAATGCTAAAATAAAAATCACCTCAATTTACGCAAAACTTATTTAAAATAATCATATCTCAAAAACGGTTTGAAATAAAAATTAAGTGTATTATATTAGAATGTGGGGAATTTTATGCTTTATTCATCTATGTAAAAAAATATAGGCATTCCATTTAAAAAATTTGAGAAAAATAATAATTAGATAACAAGAAATGTAAACAAATATTTTGGACACCCGGTATAATAATAATTTATTTCAAAAATGTTTTTCAGTAAATGCATCATTATCGAATAACACCTTACATTTTTAGAAAAAACAATTAATAAATCGCGGAGATATGGTAGTCAAAAGAATGTTTGTAATTTGCCAGAAAAACAGGAAAAAAATTATAACTTGGCAACGCTGCATCCGATTGGCAAACAAATTTAGGGTGTAATTTAGGGATCTTAGATGCTTAACTGACGCTAAAAAATTAGAGGGTATTCCATTAAAAAAATTATACATTCTTGTGTAACTCCTTTTTGTGACACCTTGTATAATTGAAAATAATTTCGCGTTGTAGTAGAGATGAAACATTGAAAGTTTTGTTAAAAAAGTTTTTTTATAAAGTTACCCGTTTTTGCACAATCTTCCGAGAAAGCACTAACTGGACACCTTGTATATTTCCAAGAACTCAAGTCTTGTTTTCTTCAGTTATCTTCTATTTTATGCCCAAAGATGTAATAACACTTTCGATTGCACATGAAAAGGGGAAGAGAATAAAAAAAAGAAATCTAAAATCGGAGCAATGGTTACTGAGATATGTCCTTCTAAAAGAAACGGTTCTGGCGGACATTTTTTCTAAATGGTGGCTTTAGCTCACATTGGGATTTTTTGGGACATATATATCCTCATTCTACATGAATAGAGCTATTCATTTCGATAAAGAAATAGCTGTCCCCAGATAGTTCATACTCAAAACTGGATTTGCCTGCACTAGTATTAGAGTTAACACGATCGCTCTTTTGAGCTATGTGTAGCCAACACCTTTATACATAATAAAATGAATCGCAATTGGTCATTACAATTTTGTGATAAGCAGTAATATTTTTGTAAATGCCAATTTAAAGTCGCCAATGTAAAATGTTAATTGTTCTTAGTAATAATGAAACATTTAGTTTGGTTCCAAGTGCGACCAAGATATTTTTTTAAATGGGTGTATTCTTTATTTATTAAATAAATATATTACGTTTGAAATTTATGCCCATATTTTGCGTTTCACTTTTAAAATTGAAATTATTTCTAGCCTGAAAAGCTTGTTTAACAAGTATTTAATAATTATTATATTCGAAGTTTTTTTCGATACTTATAAAACCTTTATAAGTTAAGTTTTGTAAATAGTATATTGTGTATTTAGGTGTGAAAGCAATACATTCCCGGACGACGATGCAACAAGCATCGAAGTCCGGGAATGTGCTTTCACACCGAAGTACACATACTATTTTTTCTGAAATCACAATCAATATTATTATAAATTAAGGAATTTGTATTAATGCTTAACATTTATTCATTTTATTAAATAATTTTTCTATAAACTTGAACCCATTTTTGAATCATTAGCCAAGTTTCAGATTTATGACAAGATTTTCGGCAATTATTGTACAATGGTACTGTAGTGCGCAAAAAAAATGGGACAAGTCTTATAACGTGTTTTTGTTAAAATCTAGTTGTGTACATCTAACTTTAATTTTTGTGACATTGTCTGTTATTTGTCAAAATTCATTGCAAGTGTGCAAATACAGACAGATTTACATTAGAAAAAAATAGTTGTCCTATTTTTTTTGCTCACGACTACAATTATTATAATAGTGGTTCTTTTTGTTATAAATATTAGTTATTATGACAGTTATAAATCTTTCCTTTTAGTTATTGTTTTCTTTCTGTTGTTGATTTGTACATACATTGATCGTTGAATTAAAGTTATGTGTTCCTTTTAAATGATTTTTTTCGTTGCCAGTAACTATATAATTAAAAACATTTCATATTAGCCACTTTTCACAAAATTTTTCTGGGTTCTAATATATAAATTAGAAAACGGATGACAAACAAAACAATACAAACCAACTAGATTTGTTTAACTAACAAGTAAAATTGAACTTTAATAGTATGAAAGTCAGAAAGTACTCGATTGAATGAAAAAAATCTATTTAAAAAATTTTCAGAATTAAAAATACCATTTAGATATCACAATTTCAAAGTTCTCGCCATTGAATAATTATTTCTCAGCGTCGCGACGCCAAAACTGCGGTAGACGACGCAATTATTTATGTCATCAATAATTGCATTGCAGATTTCAAAATTGACTGGTTTGGAAGATATTCTGTGTAGTTTTAGTGAAACACCCTGTATATACACTTTTCTATTTTGGAACTACTTGCATCGATAGTAAATAACGAAAAATCTGATAAGTTTAATAAATACTATTAACAGATATAATAAAACCCTTTCTATAATAATATCAAATATTCCAATTTGAGAATAATAAACCATACATATAATCAATTATTGCACCAACGTAAATCATAATTCATTATGTAGACATTAATATATTATAGTAATATCATTTCTATTTCCACATTAAATTAAAATCAAGATCCATATTGGATTAAAATCCGGAGATGTGATAAATAGACGTCACATTTTGTGCAGTTAGTCATCGCAATCCTAAAATATGACTTCTGTCTGTTTGTTTGAAGTTGTTCTTAACTCGCCCATAACTCTTAGGAACAAGAAAACAGTTTTGATTCAATCTACTTAACAATCAATGAAAACTACACTTGGGTAACTAAGTGAGAGTTTTATGAATTCTGTGATTGCAACTGTAATCGAATTAGAGAAATAAATATTGAATGAATGATTAAGATTGAAACAAAATATTATTTTAGTACAAAGGTTTTCCTAAATGTTAAATGCTACTGACAATATAAAATTTATATTTATTATTTTTTTAACAAATTTAATATATGTATATTTATTATATTAGTACAGCTGTTTCTTAAGTGTGCCGAGTTTCAGGAGGTAAATCTTTATATGATGAACTTTAAGCGCAAAAGTTCAAAATAAGATCATACAGTGGGGAAGGAATGGAGCTGCAGCTTCCCAAAAGTTCTTCTTGTTATTCACAATGTCTTGACAAATATTATCTATGCAATATTCCAATTGGACTTCCTTTGCTATATGATACATTCGACAGCATCACGCCATCTATCCGTGACTATCTGTCGATTCTTTCAGCTTCTTGGTGGCAGCTTAATGCTTTGGATATCGTCTCTTGCTATCTTGTTTTTCTTATCTATATCAATCGTTTTATATTATTCTCTCTCCAGTTGATGTGGCAAAAAAATGAGGGGATTCGGAAAAATATGACGGTGGAAAGTTGTTTTGTGGACGTATTTCATGGAGGATCGATCCTTTGTTGTAATGGGCTGTTCAAGGAATTTGTAATAAACGTCTTCAGACTCACATCTCGAAAGCATCAATACGGCTGATTGCCTCCCTAACGGTCCATGTCTCGGAGGCGCAAAAAAAGATGGAGAAAATTGGAGCTTTAACAAGTCCAACTTTTGTGGCTTTCGTGATATTTCTGTCTTTTGTCACGACAAATTTTGATTAACTGGCAAATTGCGAACTGTACCCTTCATCGAATATCAATCAGAGAGATCTTGATTATAACCTCATACTCACATCACCTACACTTAAGGCCTACTTTTAGTAGAACTGCTGGCAACCTCGGAGTACTGTTTTTAGTAGAGAGATTAAAAAATTGCCGTCGGCAGCCAATATTTTATTTCCACATCCAGCGGAAGTATAATAACGGCAAAAAAAATTATTTTTTTTTTATTGTTCAGATAGGCTTAGAATGTCATGAAACGTCGAGATTTTAAATTCGAGCAAAAAAAAATCGGTCTGTCGGTTTGTCTGTAACTTTTTTTGTGCGCACGATTACTCTGGAACCGTTTGAGATATTGACTTGAAATTTAGTACACGTATGTATTTCAACGCGATCTGGAATTAAATTATATTTTCATCTTATTCCGTTGAAGGGTGAGGGGTAAATTGGGGTAAATGGGTGTAATTAGATAAATCAAGCAGGTAAGAGTCCATAAAATTGGCATTTAGTATATACAAAAGAAGCTAATGTCTCAAAAATAAATTGGGCGTTAGCCACTCCGATTATTACCCCCACCCCATTATAAAAGGGGGTGAAAAAAAAAATGTGATTTAGTGTGTGTACAGGAACCAAGAGCCTCAAAATATTTTTTTTACTTCATCTATCCCCACTACTATGCCACTTCCGATGTGGGATATCGTTTTATGGGTTTTTGGGGTAGACGATTCAAATATTATATTATTACAGTTCCATAAACAATTATTTCCACGTACAAAATTTTTTATTTGTGAGAGACTTGGGTAGCAAATCTGGATGTGGAAGTAGTGATTCCTTGGGCAGCGGTTTTTTTTATGTTGAGGGTCACCGTTTTCATACGCACTTTTGCCCTATTTTTAACAATGGTATTACCAGACTTAAACAATATAACAATACCGCAATTTAGTGCCTTGAGATATTTGTACAAAATGTGAAAATAACACAGTAGGCCTTACATAATTATGATTTACTTTTTAAAACTGTCAACAATTTGACAATTATTGAAAGTTTGGAGTTGTAAGAGTCGTACTTATTGTTTGTAGAAGAGAGTAAGTTTATTTCACCAATGTACTATTGTAGTACAATCAATTTGTCATTCGACCCATGAAAAATTCCTACGGAATTTTTTGTTTGGATAATGAAGAGGGGTTACCATAATCAAAAATTAATATTTTCCATAAAAATATTGTTACCGCTACGTTGATGAATTGCATTTTTTCAACATGCGGCAACAATATTTCTGTGGAAAACATTAATTAATGAGTGGCAACCCATCCTACGTTATAAAGACAAAAAATTCTTTGTAGGAATTATTCACGGGTACCCCCCGTTTTTTGTTCTACGAACTGTGTATTGGGCCAGTGACTTTATTCACGACAAATAAAACTAATTTTTAATTTGTTTAAAAATACATTTGATCTCCTTATTTTTTCATTTTTACACCGATCTCAGAGCTCTCCTTTGTCGGTTGTTTTCAATTTTTACACGCTTTTATTAGATTGACGTGTAACTTCCTAACATTGTAAGCAAATCTCACAACTCACTTTTCAGCTACTTCTAATTGTCGCGTTGTATCGATTTGAAATTTTGTAGGCTTATGCAATTCTGGTGACAATACAATATATAAGCTTATATGATGATGGCGGTGGGAGTTGATCATAGGGACTCCTCAAAGGCTAACAATAAGCCCATCGAGTTTGGGCTCGTTTGACTTGCTTCAACGAGTCCTTTGGTTACATATTGTGAGGATGATAGAGGAGGGAAGTGTTTATGGGAATTTCTGAATTGCTAACAAAAAGTAAATCGTTCACTTCTAATTGTCGTATCGATTTGAAACTTAGCACACTTAACGAATATAAAAAAAAACAGTAAAATAAATTATAGTGTAAAAAACTAAAAAACACACTTTTATGAGTAGCGCACTAAAAAGTTAAAAATGATTATTAGGTAATTAAATTTAAAAGCGTGGGGCGCACTTATATAGCAGTCTAGTCATATGAACAAAATGTAATGTAGATAAGTGCACCCCACGTTTTAAACTTAAGTTATTTTCAACTTTTCAGTGCGCTACTCATAAAAGCATCTTTTTTAGTGTTTAAACTATAATTTTCAAGCTAGTTCAGACTGTTATCAGTGAATCCTAAAATCTCCGTATATACTAAGTTTTATGTAACTCTGCTAAAATTATGCTAGCTATATTGAATTCGCCATTTTGAATTTTTAACTTTTGACATCAGGTTACTTACCAGCTACTCCGAAAATACTTGACTACCAATTTTAATGCAATTCTGATGAAGTTTGAATTTTGACTAGTTTTTGCGAATCTCGCCCACTGGGCACTGATCAAATCTTGATGTAAAAAATACAATGGGACCACCACCAAGCAATAATACCCTATAGTTTGTAAAAAAATGTTATTTTAAATCGTTTTTCATTATCACTAGTGTATTCGTCAAAGGGATTAAAGAAACTTGTTTCCAATTTTTTCTCACCTTACACTAACGTAGATTGATGAAACTATAATAGGACCATCGCCGGGTAGTAACCTTCGTAGAAATTTCATAAAAATCTCTTAAGCTAATCCAGAGTAATAAGTAATAATTCAACATATATAAAAAACATACATATGGGTCGAATGAAAACCTCTTACTTTAATTTTTTTTAAGTTTAAAAATTATATCAATCTACGTATTCTCAATTTTAAATTTGTATATAAAAATGGAAGCCCTCACCGATATAATGACTCTTCAACGTTTTCCATTTCCAGTATCGTGAAAACCTATAATTTGACAGAGTTGTCACTTATGGAACATTTAGAGCGGGTTGTATCGACCAAGTTTAAAACAAAATCTGTTTCATCAGAGATCAAAATTCGAGGTTATGATTGTTGTAACAATCGTAACTTTGGACTTTGATATTTCTTGAATCAAGCTAATTTTGGTCGATATAACCTGTCTTGATAAAAATAAACGTTGTGAAAATGTTCATAAACCGACCCCATTAAGGTGAAGGAGAATTTGAATTAATCAATACATACATTTCAATCCGCGTAGAGAGCGGGTATTTTAACTAACGTTAAAAACTTTATTTTATTTAATCCTTTAATTAAATTTAAAAATAAGAAAATCCTTTCTTTGGTTTCAGGTAAAAATATGGTTCCAGAACAGACGTATGAAATGGAAAAGAAGTAAAAAAGCTCACCAGGAAGCGAAATCTTCAAAAGAAGTAGACTCAAGCAAACCCGCGCAAACCTCAAATTCTTCTCAGAATAATTTCAAATCATGTCCTTCCATATCAAGCCAAGAAAGTACAGAAACACCAGTTCCTATTATAGAAAATAACCAAAATGAAATAAGAAAAATGCACGAAAGTGAATCTCTATATAGACCTTATGTTGTATAAAATAAATTTATCAAAAATTTGTAAAATATTAAATTATGTTGGTTCTTGAATTTATTTGATGTAATAATAGTTATTAGTAACTATTACTACAGTCAAATTAGCATAGTGAAACTTGTAATATATTGTAAATATAATTTATTATTTAGTAATAATTAATTTTGGATCTCTTATATTAAGTTATGAGTACTACCTCATTATTTTTTACGTGTTTTAAAGTTGTACATATTGAAGTTCCTAAGTATAATAAAAATCAAACTATTGATGAATAAATTTTATGAAGATTAGTTTCTTAGTGTTTCACTATTGGTATGAACCACTACATATTTATTAACTTGGTGATACCTACACTACCTGCATGTTGGGAAAAGCCACTATTTAGGCGCCATCCAAGAGAGCCGTACCTCCCTTAGAAGCATTTTCGGCGACATATTTCTACAAACTATTATTACGCGTAAAATCGGATCCAAAACGGACGAGAGTGATGTCTCTAACACCCTGTAAGTATAGTGCACATTATTAATAATATATTAACAAGAAGATGAGGATTTAAGAGGCCCTGGAAATATTTTTGACTCTCAATTATTTTACATTTGTGAGATATCATGCACTATAGAGATATACACCATAACTGACACTGGCTTCAAAGACACACGGCGAAATATACCAACAGTAACATTAATAAGAATAACAAGGCCTAAGACATAAATAATCCAGACTGTAGATTTTATCCTGATATCAGGGCGAGAAACTTCAAAGTTAATGTTGTTTCTTATAGTTTTTGGGGTATAGAATCGATTTCTGCCTAGGCACATTACGCATACTTGTCATGGTGTAGAACATGGTTAAAAATCGTCAAATTTGTCGATTTTGGTCCATTTTAACGATTTTTTCCTTAAAACCTTGAAAAACTGCCTAGAAGAACCGTTTCTAAATTTATTTTCGGTAAGGTGTTCCTCAAAATAATACAGAATATATCTGGAAATACTACGGGTAAAACAAATTTGTGCGTGTTTTATTTATGTGTACTTGTCGATATGCATATGTGTGGGTTTATATTTGTATACAGGGTGTAATCATTTTCATGTCATTAAAAAAACTGGTGGTGGGGAACGACTAAACGAACAAAAAAACCTTATATAACATAGGGTCTAAAACCCATAGTTTTAGAAAAAAAAACAAAAATTTCGGAAATTTTCACTTATAATATCCCTAGAGCTTAAATTATTTCCGGAAATTTTTTCGAGGTCATGAATTTTCTTAAAATATTCATGAACGAGGAAAAATTTCCGGATATTAATTTAAGCTTGTGGGATATTCGGTAAGAAAATTTCACACCATTATTTTATAAATATTATGCCAAAATTGAACATTTTTATTACGAATGACACAAATTCATTCATTATAGTGAGCCATGGAATAACAACTGGTGGTTAATAAAATACGAAATTTCTTAGTGAAATAACATACCATTCTCCAAGTTTAGTTACATGAACTTTTTATAAATAACTTAAAAACATATTATATTTCTGTTTTTTATTAACTTTGGTCTACTAAAATTGGTGGAACATCATTTATTTTTGATAATTATTCTGAAGTACCCACCTACTTCAAGATTAATATGTTTAATAAAATACGAAATTCCTTAGTGAAATAATATACCATTCTCCAAGTTTAGTTACATGAACTTTTTATAAGTAACTTAAAAACATATTATATTTCCGTTCTTTATTTACTTTGATCTACTAAAATTGGTGGAACATCATTTATTTCTGATATTACTTAAATGCGAGCACAGGGAATGTATTCATTCTTGTCGCAGAGACAATAATTAACAACTTCTAGGCGGCCATGGAATAATGAAAGGTAACAAGATAGTAATGGCTGCCGCACTTACAGACGTCAATTAGATTAATTTTTACATTCTAATCATAACAAAATTTGATTATCAGCCATAAGAATAAAGTGCATGAGCATATAGCACAAAAATGGCTCCAGGTTCCAAAACATATTAATTTGTGTACTTATAATATCATCGTGAATATCCTCTTTTGCGTCGCCAAATAAATTTAATTCTAAAAGCACTCCAACTCCCGCGTCTTTACTTTGACATTTTAATTGACAGAAAAATTTCCACTTATTAATTTGACAGAATGTAAAAAATTTCCGGAAATTTTTTGGGTTGCCATGGTAACTTAACAAAAAACAAGCCTATGATTGGTTAAAAAATGTGGTGTGAAATTTTCAGTAAAATTGTTTGAGAACTGCTGTCGGCGCCTCTAACCATCAAATACGCTAATACGGCTTTTTCAAAGTATCGCGCTCCTTTGTTAGAGACCGCGCGTCGGCCGAGGATACAAGTTGAAAATCACACTTTTTAAAAGTAGGTAAGGTAAAGGGATCTACACACGACCCAGCGGCAGAGAGCAGACCAACCGACCTTCTCGGTACACTTTGAAGATTGCCATGCGAACTCGCAAAAGTGAGCTGGTCTACTGGATTGACCTGGTCTGCTCGATTGTCGGTACGCTGAGGACCTGGAATTCCAGCAGACCAGTTCACTTTTATGAGAGTTGTTATGGCAATTTTCAAAGTGTACCAAGAAGGACAGTTGGCTGGTTGGCTGGATCCTCTGTAGACCCCTTAAGGTCTTTAGCGTTGCGGTAAAAGTGAAAGACGTCGGCGTTTTCTGAGTGCTTAGTAGATCTGAAGAAAACTATACTCCCTCTTGTGCAATATTTTAGTTTCTGTGGACACTTTGTTAAGTGCACACGTTGAACCCGTTCGTTCTTTTCGTTCTTTTTGAATTTTAGGCCACGTATTTACAGTTAAGATTTATTTTATTGACTCACCGTTCAAGTCGTTAAGTTTTTGATTACGTACAGACTCTACTTGTTCGTTCTTTTTGTGTTACTTTTTGGATTTAGGACCAAGTTTTTATTTTTATTTTCTTTATTGACAACGTTAGTTGATAGTTTAGTGCGGTATTTTAAAACGCAGATTTTGAACGCTATGGGAGATTACACTTACCCAGAGCTCGCGGATATGCACTTGATGTATAGAGACATGGAGGAGAAAGAGGTCTACAACGCGAAGACAGGGTAATTGAAGCGGAGGTTCAAGTTTTGGAACTCTTAGAAGAGGATCCAACTTTAAACACCCGTGATATCGCGAACCGTGTGGGAGTATTTTGTGGTGTGGAGGACTTTAAGAGATATGAACTTACACCCCTATCACTATCAACGTGTGCAAGCTCTAGAACGTCAAGATTATTCAGGGCGAATGGAATTTTGTAGGTGGATTTTGAGAAAAACGCGGCAAATGAGGGTTTTTTAAACTTTCTCTGTTTCTCCGATGAGTCGTGTTTTGCCAGGAGTGGAGTGTTTAATTATAAAAATATGCACTATTGGGCAGACGAAAACCCACATGTAATAAGAAGGGTGCATTTTCAACGACGGTTCAGCGTTAATTTGTGGGCAGGAATTTGCGGTAATAAAATAATTGGACCTATAGAATTACCTGATAGATTGAATGGTGATGTGTACTTAAACTTTTTACAACAAACTGCCAAATTTGTTGGAATATGTACCTTTGGCAAGGCGTAGAAGAATGAGGTATATGCATGATGGCGCACCAGTTCATTTTAGTCTGGCTGTTCGAAATTTTTTAAACACAGAGTTTCCTCAACGATAGATTGGGCGTGGTGGACCAGTACCATGGCCTGCTAGGTCAACCGACTTAAATTCGATGGATTTTTATTTTTGGAGCCATCTTAAATCTCTGGTTTACCGTGATCCAATTGACACTTTGGAACAATTGCAGGAACGTATTTTAATGTGCATAGAAATCATAAAAAATAATCCTAATTTACCAAATGTGTTGAACGGAGTGCGCATGTCCTTAGTTCGACGTGCCGAAAAGTGTATTGATGCAGATGGAGGCCATTTCGAACAATTTATATAAATCAAAAATAATTTATTGGTAAGTTCTAGATTTATTGAATATTTTAGTTTTCGATACCTGATTGGCAATTTGTTAAATAAATCAGATTTTTTCCTAACTTAAAATACATATAATTATTTTCTGTTATCGTATCTCAGACGTCAAACTATTTCCCAATGTCATGAAATAATTCGTAATCGTTTTTTAAGCTTAACACTCATTTAGGTTACAAATGTTAATAAATCACATTTAAATCTGATAAATTATAAACAACAATAAAAGCTCCAATATTTTGTTTTGTTCTAAATTGAAAAAACACACATGTAAAGAAATGCTGTGTTTAAACCCCTCCTATGCCTATGAATTGCTTGCAGTTCCTCAAAAAGAGATAACGAATTATTTACATTTTTATAATTGGCTCGGTTGAGGCGCTCATCAAAGGTACCGCCGTTCTTTGCTTTCTCAAATATTTCCTACCCTAATATTTAAATTGTTGACCTAGGTCAGTTTTTTTTCAAAGTGCCCCTAGGGGAAAAAGTCAAGAAGGTTTTTTACATATATGTATACCAGGGGCGGATTTACAGATACGTTTAAGACACTTTAAGTATAGGACCCCAGTACAAAATGGGCCCCGAAGATGTTTTGTTTACTGTCACTGCAAATCATTTAAATGAAAAATATAAATATATCTACATTATTTTGGATTTTCAGTTTCAATTTCATGTAAAGGATTTTGTTTCTTTTATTTTTTAAATGCTTCCACAAGAATTTCAAAGATTGTTTTATCGTTTTTATTAGTATGTTATTTTCATTAATTTTCAGTGTTATTAAAGTTTACATAAACATATAATAAAATGGAGATATTTTAGTAGAACATTCGATCTATATTATTCTCATCTCAGAAATTTTTATTGTCAAAATTAGGTGGCCGAGGCGCAAGATACATAAAGTATGGGGCTTCTGAAGCCATGGATCCGTCCCTGTGGTTGTACAAGGTGTTTTTGAAATACATTCTTATATTTTAATGCGAGTCCTTTTGTAATGTAAAGATTCACCTTTATCCCTCCAATCTCAACGCCCACCTTAAGTTATTCATTAGAGTTTTGCCAAGTATGTATATTAAGATAAAGTCTAGGAGTCTAACGTACATTTTCTCCGGCCGCACTATAACAAAGCACAATGTTTGTCCACATAATGTTTGTAAAGTTCGTCATTATTAAAAGCGTAGAGACAGAATAATTCACTATTGCTAACGTACGTACGCATAACGACCAGTACGTATTTTGGCCGCAGTAAACACTACACTATTGACATTTGACGCTATTGTTGCATGCCTTTTTGCATTTGACACCAGCGCAGCGAAAGTGCGAAACAGGTCGACATTAGATGCAGAAAGAGCACTTCGTAGATCCAGTATATGGGCGTACTCGATAATTGATTGCAATATTCAAAATTTATTTTCACTACTATTTCGGGCATTTTGATAAATAAATATTTTTGCGTATATGTCAATGCGAATGTCAATATATCGATCTATTTCAAAAACACCTTTTATACATATTTTTTCATTCATTTTTTGTTAAAACGAAGAAATTCTTAAAAAAAACCCTAAGAGTCAAAATATTTTTCTCAATAGTTTTTGTCGTACAATAATATTCAGTAACCTAAATTACATAAAATTACCCCATAAAATCATTCATTTGGACGAAATATTGTGGGCTCACATGTTCACTCTCTCACGCATAATATTTAATGTATATAACAGTAAAAAAATGGTTAGAGCTATTGGTCTAGATATATTCTGTAACATTACTTTTGAAAACGCCATACATAAACAAAATTTTGGAACAGTTTTTCTGGATAGTTTTGCAAAATTCTGAGTAAAAAAGGTTAAAATGGACCAATCGGCAATTTTGTCGATTCTTGACTACGCTGCACACCTGTGCGTAGTCAAAAATCGATTTTACGCCTCGAAAACTGTAGGAAGCAAACAAAACATGTAGTTTTTTTTATTGGTACTCTATTTTGCTTATTTAAAGTACGCCTCAGAGTGTTTAAATCCATGTTTCAAAAACGCGCGTTTTAAAGTTACCATGGCAACATCAACAACCTGAGAAACGTGAAGTCAAAATGTCAACTTTTTAATTATTGATCTGACAGGAGTACCTTGTAACTCAAATAAAATATTACTAACAAATGTTTCAAAAGCTTTATTAAAATATTTTACAATCTTGATTTTTTAAATTAATGTGAAAAGTACAGTTGGTATTGTTTGAAATAGTAATACTTCGGTTTTTTAAATCAGAGGAAATTAATACTGCTAGCATTCTCGGAAGTCATTGAGGTTGCACTTCCATTAATGGCACTCCCAATTATAATGTTTGAAACATTCTTATTGCTAATACTCTCTTCAACGTAACCAGTCGCCACAGCTGCCGATTTTCATCCTACTTGTCGTTGGATTTGATCTATTGTCATGCCACTATTCGCCATAATGGTAGCGGACGTACGTCGAAACGCATGTCCCGTGTATTTCTCAGGATCGTCCAATTTAAGATAACGTGCAATTTGCAAGGGACATGATCCAAATTTAATACCAACCACTTGATTGGTGCACTTCCTCTTATCATACCGTAAGAAAACTCGGTCTGTACTTACATTTTGGGGGCGCAATGATAAATACCGCTTCACCAATCGCACATAAATAATTGCATCACTATCGGCAACAGTAAAACGTCGAGCCTTCACTGTCTTAGATGGTCGGATAGTAATAAGCAATACGCTTCCTTCTTCCTTGATGTCATGTAAGCGTAAATCGCACAATTCACATCTTCTACAAGAGCCAAAGATACCGAAAATAGCTACCCACTTTCAAAAATAAATACATGTCCGGTGCATCTGTGAAAAACTTCCGCAAATCGTCTTCCTTGAATACATATGCTTTCTTGGCTACGTTATTTTTGCTAATAGCTTTCATGAATGCGTGCACTATCACAAATGATTTTAAATCGACCCCATTGTTTATCCTCAACATACTTTTCAAATTCGAATGGATAGCCCTCATAGTCGACGCCTTGTACTGCTCCGACATTTTCTGAATGTAAGCAAGTACAACTCGTTCATCTATATCTGTTACCTTTTACTCTTCCATCCATTTGATGAACTTGTCGTATTCTTTTTTATAAGCGTCTTCCGATTTTTACTGTATTAACCGCAATTCTGCTTTTCTATTTAAGTAATCAATGTTAGAATTCATTTTAAAGCAATATACAATCAGTAACAACTGTAGTGACAATATCATTAATCCTATGTGACAGATTGCAAATTAATTTTTGTTTTTCTCATGTCCATGACACTGACAGGTATCCTGATGTCACAACCATTTTACATTCTTAATTCTCATTTCCATTTTTTGTAGTAATAATACCAGTCAGTATTTATGATTTCAAAGTGTACCAATAAAAAAAATAGCGTAAAGTATTCGTGGATAACTGGTCTTTAAAACTCTTGCTCTATTTCGAGCACTTCGGCTGCGCCGTCGTGCACGAAAAATCTCGCGTATTTTAAAGACCTTAATGTCCTGCAAGTCTGTTATTTTACAATAACCACCCTGTTTTGAGATACATTAAATGAAAAATAACGCCCTAGGGCGTTATGAATATCTATAAACGCCCTAGGGCATTATAAAATTATAATACAACCCAAAACAAGCAAATTATGATAGCGTTATTGACAAACAAAATGCGTTGCTATGCAACGGTGGCGTTTACAAACAATTTTGATTTTTACTCTCTTTTAAATCAAATCGTTCTGAACATAATACATGTCAAATTAATAAATCGTAAATGTCAAAAAAAAGAATTCGAATTAAATAACAGACTTGCAGGACATTAAACGTTGAAGGCACCACGGGTGTTATAGGATAATGACGCCCTCGGTCGACGTACACTCCCTCGGGCCAGAGGCCCTCGGGATTGTACACTGCCGACCTCGGTGCGTTATTATCCTTATAACACCCTTGGTACCTTAATAATTATAATATCCACTTATACTTTAATGTACTATTTTCTCCGATTTCATGAGTCCCCATAATAAAACATTTACAGAGTCTGGATAAAATACATATCTAATGAACTTCTACATGTTACAAGTAAGGATTTAACTTCCTTTCTGAAGTTCGTAATACTTGAGAGGTACTTGAATCGACATGATAATGTGTTTAATTTTTGTGACATTTTTTGTGACATTTTGTGGAAAATGCTCTTGTCATTAGCCCTTGAGAAATACTAAAAGTTGTATATTTTGGATTCATTTAAGCGATGTTCCAATGTTGCCCTAAATTTGCTACGTTATGTTTACATATTACTCCAATACTCAATATTGAAATATTTATAAAGTTTTGCAAAATTTGATATATGTATGTATATACGTTTTTATCATCCAGAATTGAATACTCCACTATTAACATGACCTCTAAATTATTTTCATATAAATTAAAGCAATAAAAAGTAATCATTAGCCCCCGAGGAACACCAAAAAATTTTGGATTCATTTAAATATTTTTTCCAATGTTGACATACATTTTTTACGATAGAAGATTAAATATAAGCAAACATATAATGTTATCGATGCTTCAGATAAATTGGATATTACTGATACTACATATCTTCTCGGATCATGATCGTAGTTGACATTAAGTGTGAACAGCTCACTGTATACAACTTGAAATCTTATATAATGAAATTTTATAGTAATTATAATATGTAGATGTAAATGTTGATAAAGTAATTGATTATTATACCCATCTGATTTAATCAAATAGGTATATTATTACCGGATAAAATGTTTTAATAATCATCGTAGAATTTTTTTTTCAGAAATTGGTTTCATAACATGCTGAACCCACATATAAAAAGTATGTGTATAATGTAAGTATGTGTGTAGATCGTTTGTTGTAATCACGATAACTTCCGTTAGAGTTAAAATTTTTATTTCAGCAGTGTGCCTCTCAGATTTGAACAAAATTTTGATTACAGGATTTATCCATTTGTTCATATTTAATAAGACTTTTCAAAGCGAATTCAAGTTGCATCCTGGCGCTGTGAAACGCCTATTTGAAAAATTAAAAAGATATATGACTTTCTGCTTAATCCCAGTGACACCACAAAAGTGAACTGAGCAAAATGTTAGTGAAATGTGTTTTCGCAGTTGGCCACGCCCGACTTCTGCAACTTCTGCTCGTTTTTCTTTGCCCAATCCAAAAATCAGCAACATATTATGTGAATAAGTATGCCGAATTTATGAAATATATTAATCTGAAAAGTTAAAGAGATTTTAATTATAAAGTTAATCTTATCAGTTTTAATGTTAACACATTTAATCTTGACAGATTAGTATTTTTACAATTTAAAACAAGTGTTTTATCCACTTTTTAAATGTAGGTGATAAACACATAAGAAAACATGTTTTTTTGGGGGAATAAGTCTAATAAACATGTTTTTAAAGCAGTTCCAAAGAATGGCTAACGTAGTAGAAAATAAAATTGGTCTGTATATAATAGCTTGAAAAGTTGACTAGAAAATTATTTTCATGATATTTCCACAAAGATGGCGATTCTTCAGTTTCTATATGGTCCCGGCGCTTGCTCTTACCCCCGATTTGATTTAGGGATGGTTTTTCACTAATTAATATATGGAACGGTATTGATTATTGATTTTTGAAATGCAGCATATTTATATTTTGGGGTCGATAATTATGAGTCAAAATTAAAAAACTGAAAATGGTGGCTCCAATATGACAGAGGGAAACGGGTCAAATGTAATAAATTGCTTGATTTCGCATTTTAATTTATGCATATAGGTTTTTGGGTTCGCTAGTTATGAGTCTAAAGTCAAAATTTAAAAATTGAAAATAGCGGATCCGATATGTCGGAGGAAAACGGGGCAAATGTAACAAATTGCTTAAAACTTGCATCAGTGACGCATTCAATATGGCGGACGGAAATGAGGCAAAATGTAAAAAATTGCTTGATTTCGTATTCTAATTTATGCTTATAAGTTTTTGGGGTCGCTAATTACGGATATGAAGTGAAAATTAAAAAATTAAAAATGGTGGCTTTAATATGGCGAAGGGAAGCGGGGCAAATGTAACAAATTATTTGATTTCGCGTTTTAATATATACATATAGGTTTCAAATTTTGTGACAATATGCTTTTTTTGCATTGAATGAGCATGATTTTTTTGGAATTTGAGAAAGTAGTAGTTTCCAAGATATTTACGTTTTTCGAAAAAAAAAAACCCAAACCTCCTAGAGAAAACTTTATTAGTGTTTTTTTCGATTTTAATATTCTACCTGGGCTCATTTTAACCATTGAAATGTCTACTTTAAAATGGTCTATACATGTTGATGGTTTATTTTCCATTAAACCGCTTAAAATTGATAAAAACCAAAAAAATGACATTTCGCATCACGAATTTTTCAATATTATATATTATTTTCAGTATTTTTTTATTATTTATGTAAATAATGGATTCAATTTCAATGGCAGAATTTACTTTAATGTAATATTACTAAAGTTGAATGAATTTAATTGAAGAAAGTGGCGGAACCATCCTGAAACAAGTGTTTCATGACAATGCACCGTACCGTACTAAAAGTCGTAAGTTAAAGTTAAGACTCCCTGGTCCAGTGTGCATTTTTATTAACGTATGTATATTTTACTACTATTTAAAAGTTTTTATTTAACTTATAATGTTTGTTTGTTTGTTTGTTAGTTTAGGTCAAATCTTGCAAGCTGAATTTCGACTAGTTCTAATTAAGCTAGAGCTTTGAAACTTGGCACACGTGTATAAGTCCGGTGACAATGCAACATAGTATAGCCATTATCGGTATAAATCCAATATGGCGGACTAAATCCCCCGACTGGTCCTTACCTGTAAATAATTTTTTTTTTTCAAAAAGTTATTGGCACTAGCCTATTACATTTATAACGCCCTGTCTCTCTTGGGGTTATTTAAAATGAATTCTAAATAAATAAAAATACGAAATTAACAATAAACTAATTTATTAACAAAGTGGTAGAGCAAATGAGAATAACACTACAGGGTATGGGCGAATAAATTTGTGCTAACGAATAAAGAAGTACAAACAAATAATCAAACAAATTCACAGCTGTACGGAGAGACAGACATAACTGTACACAAATAGATTATATACATATTTAAAGGTAACAAAATACTCAAAGCAATATACGTAGTGGATATTGGCCAATTCCGTAATTATTCAAAGGAAAAACAGCTATAAAATTGTTCACTAATGTACTAACAGAAAATTTAAAACAAACCGTTTTCGAATGAATAATAAAATATTTATCAAATGATGAAACCAAAGATATAGTACACTAAAACTTAACAAAAAAACAAATGTGGTGTATATACACCAATGATTAGTTACATATTTTCTTTATGAATAACAAATATTTATATCAAGCAGTTAAAATTGCAGCACACGAGAATAGTGTTCTATTTATGCGAAAACAAAACAGACGTAAAAGGTGGTTTTCACAATGTCGCGCAAAAAGGTAAGTGCAACCGAAAACACTGCACTAAAGAGTTAATTGTTGAATCGTTGTACAGAAAATAAACTGTTTATTCTACTTACAAAACTCCCGATGAACAGAAAACACTTTCACTGGCTTGCAGTGCATGTCTGTAGTTGGGCACCAAAGTGTACGTAGGGTTACAACACTATCATTTTTACGTAGTTTTACATAAACAAGAATATTATTATATTCTATTTCTCGAAAAAAAACAAACATAACCAACCACTTGACTAATTCTTGTTAACAAGGTATGGTTAAATTCTCGAGACA
This sequence comes from Rutpela maculata, assembly GCA_936432065.2. NCBI lineage: Eukaryota > Metazoa > Arthropoda > Insecta > Coleoptera > Cerambycidae > Rutpela > Rutpela maculata. The sequence continues at coordinate 219,358,432 of OW386285.2, forward strand.
AAAGACAATAAACGTAGTATAATAAAAACTAAACATTTTAATACTGGAACTATTACTTTAGTTCCTCAAATTCAAGTTAAAATGTGATGACTGTGGGCACGCTTACAGCGGCCGTGGAAGTGTCATGGTTGACGCTTTTCGCGATATTTATAATGGGTGGGTGGGGAGCAGCATTATGACATAGCATAACATTTGAAAGGACCAATCATCTGTCCAGTTTTCAAAATGCTACCTTACACGTAAGCAGACGTCGCGCTATGGCATGACATCATCCTCCATGGCGGTTAAAATAAGATTAACAAATATCCGACAGTAGCGGCGGTAATTTATTTTTTAAGAGGTAACAAAATAGGTAATTTATGTACGGAAAATACGAAATAATGTAATTTAAGGGCTTTTATGCCTGGAAATAAAAATGACCGTTACACACTAAGGCCTTTACGGCGTAGACAGAGAGAAGAGGTTCGATGATTATTTTTTGCTTTTTAGTGCAGTATTTATAAAAGCGTGTTTTGTTTAGAATTTGAAACTATTAATTTATTTTTTTACTTTTTAATCTTAAATGTAAGGAGAGATTTTGGCACTTTCGATATTTATACAGGGTGTCCCGAAACTCCCGCCTTCCCCTTTAGGTGCCAATTCTCCATGCAAAATTAGTAAGAAAAGTTCCTATAAACATGTGTCCGGAAATGCTTCCTAAGGGAGCTACGGCTCTCTAAGAATGGCGCAAAAATAGGTGTTTTTACTAATTATCTCGGAAATGATTTGGGACAACTTTATGAAACTTGGTTAACTTTTTTCGATTATTAAAGGTTATTGTTTTATAGTATTAGCCAAAATTAATTTTATCCAGGGGCGGAGAAACGAGGGGTCGGCGTTCTTTGTTTATACATATTAATTTTGCCATTTGACATTTTTAGTATTTAATCCCTGATTATGATTCCCTGGTTAATTCTGCATAAAAAAGGGCCTCTTTACAATTAGCCATATGGCAAGCCGTTTTCGAGTAAAAGCGGTCTAACCGAAATATTGCGTATTCGTTTGCTAAATGCGCATTATTTATTTTTCAAAGTAGGCGTAAAACAATAACCTTTATTAATCGAAAAAAGTTAACTAAGTTTCATAAAGTTCTCCCAAATAATTTCCGAGATAATTAGCAAAAGTATTTTTGCGCCATCCTTAGAGGGCCGTAGCTCCCTTAGGAAGCATTTCCGGACACATGTTTATAGGAACTTGTCTTACTATTTTTGCATGGAGAATTAGCACCTAAAGGGGAAGGCGGGAGTTTCGGGACACCCTGTATAAAGAATTTGACTAAATATTTATAATCTGCGACCTCGAAATACCCCAGATTCAGACCATAAATTATAAAACTTATCCACCATTTTGACGCCATCATTTTGCATTGTTAAATTTGGACTGGATAATTGTAATCTGAAACCTCGATAACCCACAGATACCGATTTTCAGTCGAATTCGACGATAATTGATAAAACCTATCCGCCATGTTGACGCCGCCATTTTGAATTCTTAAGTTTTGATCACATATTTGTTTTCTACTTATCAAGCACTTTTTTTGATACCCACATCAAGGGGGTTGTAAAGGAAATGGTAATTCGCCATCTTGGGGCGGCGGCCATTTTGAACATATTATAATATTGAGTATACTATATTGTATTGTCATCAGAGCTACACACAATTGCCAAGTTTTATGATGATACAACAATTAGATGTGGGTGAAATTCAGTTCCTTAGACTTTTTACCAGGGACCGTAACCGAACCGAAACCGTAACCGAAAACCGAACCGTAGTTACGATTTTTTTCTAACCGTAACCGATACCGAAAACCGAAACCGTAACCGAAAATGGTGTACGTTATTCTATATTTTACATATTTTTAACCCTAGGTACTGTGCTATACAGGATGTGTCATTGAGGACGGACCAGCCGGTGAAACAGAACCTCAATACGCATCAATTTGACCCCCATTATGTTACGCGAAATTAGTTAGTTTAGGTTAAAAATTCTCCATAGAGATAAACTATTATTACATATGAGATTATTTCTATATTTTACATATTTTTTAACCCTAGGTACTGTGCTATACAGGGTGTTTAATTAAGGACGGACCAGCCGGCGCATGGTGAAGGAGGACCTCAATACGCATCAATTTGACCCCCATGTATGTTACGCGAAATTAGTTAGTTTACGTGAAACATTCTGCATAGAGATAAACTACAGTTAATATTGAATTATTGTATCATTGTAAAAACAAGAAATAGAGAAAAACGAAATACTTACACTTCTGTACTAAAATGTATATATTGTATGTATTTGACAAACTCTGTTATATTAGTATAGAAATGTATTTCGTGTTTTTTCTGTTTTTAATTTTTGGTCTGGTTGGTCTGATGATGTGAAGGAAAATTGTTACGTTTATGAAATTGGTCGTCTACAAAATAACCATTTTTTTAATTTAAATATTGTACAGCGGGCGAGCAATTTTTTTTTCAATGCATTATCGATATTGGCATTAATCATAACGAATTGCCTAAAACACACTAATCCCAGTAATTGAAAAAACATAATATTTTTTACAAAAATTTTACTTCCACACATCCATTATTGGAAGTGTAGTAACGCAAAAAAAAAATGAAAATTTTTATTGTTCAAATAGGCTTAGAATGTCATGAAACGACGAGATTTTAAATTTATGTCTGTCGGTCGGTCTAACTTTTTTTGTGAGCACGATTACTCTGGAACCGTTTAAGATATTGACTTGAAATTTAGTACACGTATGTATTTTAATGAGATCTGGAACTATATATCTTGATTTTATTCTGTTGAAGAGTTGGAAGGTAGATTGGGGTAAATGGGGGTAAATCAAGCAAGTAAGAGTCCATAAAATTGGTATTTAGTATATTATAAGAGAAGCTAGGGTCTCAAGAAAATTTTTGGCATTAGCCACTCCAATTGCCACCAAAGGCTTTAATAATTTTTTCCACTTCATCCACCTCCCCACTACCACACCCTACCACCACCCCAACCCTCACTGCCGATGTGGCACATCGATTTTTTTCGTTCTGAGACCCTTGGTTAGAAAGTCTGGATGTGGAATAGGGTGGTCCTTATTTTGCGACATTAGTTTTTTTTTTTCGGTCTCACCCCCTAAAGTTTTTCCAATTATTTTAAAAATGAAATATAGAAAATTTTAACTCGATGGGATAACGCTAACCCGTGCCTCAAGGCCATTAAAAGTCACTAAAATACGCAATTTTTATCGATAGTTTTTTCTTACAATTTTTTCGGCCTCACAGTTTAAAGTGATTCCAATTATTTAAAAATGAAGTAAGTATATAAAATTTTAACTCGATCGGATAACGCTAACCTGTGCCACAAGACCATTAAAAGTCACTAAAATACCAATTTTCATCTATTTTCAAATTTTAAAATATTTCTCAAATAATATGCAAAACGCTTTTACAAATTGTCATTTTAGCTTCTCTGAAATTGAAATAAACTCACTTAAAACTTGTCTGCTAAATGGCAATTTACTGCCGATAATTTAAAACATAAAACGGTTAATGGTTCATGGAAAATCAGATGGCAAATGGTGAAAGAAACTTAACCAACTCAGTGGTTCAGTGCTTACGTGTTAGCATTGAGACCCGGATTACCTGGTTCGAGGGCTTCTGGCTAGAGTATGGATGTTTAGTGCTATTTCTAGAGAGTTAACGACCAATGAAAAAGAATTTGTTGAGGTCATTCGCCTAGCAGACAACCGCGACAGATACCGTGTTGCTATAAGACATCCCTACAATGAAGGGAAGCTAATTCGATTAATTTATGGGACACAAAATGTGTATCCTGGCATTTCAACGAGAACATGGATGTTCTGGTGCCTGTTTATGCCACCCGAAGCTTAATTATCCCTATTCACTATTAAATGTATGAGAAAAATGCAAAGAACTGACATTTTATAAAAATAAATTTTCTTCCAATTATGTATGTATAACATTTCAATGTAATCAACAGTTCACGAGATACTATTGAAAATAAATGAAAATTGCGTATTTCAGTGACTTTGAGGCACGGATTAGCTTATCCGATCGAGTTACAATTTTGTATACTTCATTTTTAAAACAATTGGAAAAACTTTAGGGGATGAGATCGAAAAAAATTTAATGTCGCAAAATAAGGACCACCCTAATGTGGAAGTAGTGATTCATTGGGCAGCGGTTTTACTGTTGCAATAAAAATAATCCTTGAATGCATTTATCACATCTACTATCGCGAGCACACGTTATAAATATTTTCATGAACTAGACAATAATGCCCATTGTTTGAATTCAAGTGGTACATTTGAAGCTTTAATGAATTTAATGGACCTGCTTTATCTATCTCAGATGGAGGACGTAAAAACACAATTTCTAAGTCAAGTATTTCTGTTATTCGATGCGGTGGCGCCGCTAGAGGCAAGCAAATAAAACATACGTAAAACAATTGAGGCGAGAGGGTGATCTGATAGCGTTTGTCCTGGAAGGGGTAATGTTCTCTACTGATTGGTTGAAAACTTTTAGATTGGTTCCAATCTTTGTAATTTTGGTCGAGAAACTCATAATTTATTGCCTTAGTGAGTTTGTTTCAGAGAGTACAGTAGGATGAAAAAGTTTCGGAAAGGATATTTAATCTCTGATTGGAAATTCAGAGTCGAGTTTTGGTTATTATCTTTTATGTATTTTAGTTGCTAAAATTTGTACCAATAATGATACAGTGCCACTTTCCCACATACAGTGTGCTCTATTGTAATGCTTACAAACGTAGTTTTCGTAAAGCATTTTTCGTAAACATATCTAATCTTGTTAAAATGTGGGACACGATTATTCATAGAGAGGAATAACTTGTTTTTCGATTGAATTTCTACATAAGCCTCGAAAAAAAAAATCTCGTATACGTAATTGAAAACAACGCCAGAAGCACTGAAGGACATTAATTAACAATTGCCATACTAAATGTTAGATATATTCTTGGAGAATTCTGTTAAGTTTATACAGTATCATGATATTAGAACATGGAGAAGATACGATCAGTTCGCTTCAGCATTTTGATTCAGCCGACTCACTACGTTACTGGAAGTAGAGTTTTGAATATAAATATTTGTTTTTATTGAATTTTGACGTCTTTTTAAAGTAATTTAATAATTAGTTTAAATGAATTAACTTTAAATAGTAAAATTATAATTTATTCAGAGTCACTATCCTATTTTTAAATCTTCAAAAATGGCCAATCTATCAACATACATTTTCGACTTCAAGTATCCTCATAAGAATTAATCTAGTGGCATCACGTCACGAGAACAAGCAGGCCACTCTCTTGCGCCGTCTCTACCAATCCACTTGCCAGGAAGCACTGTATTTAAATGAATCCTAACTTCAATTGCAAAATGCGGTGGACTCGTTAACCAGTGAACAAAATCGAAAAAAGTTGACATTGCTGAATAGAGAATCAAAATAGCTTTCAATTTAAAATTTAAGTTTTGTAAGTGTAACTCAAATGGAGGGGGTGAAAATTTTCCACCACAAAACGAAATTTTAAAATAAAAAATTGACCTGTTGCGGGATTTCGAACAAATATTATTATTAACGTTGAAAATTAATTTATTCGCTACATATGCTAGTGTGGTGGCTTGGCAAAAAGGTAGTGGCCTGTTGGATTAAAGCTCCAAATTTTGCACACTTCTTATATATCCTCAGTACTATCAATTCAGTGGGGGTGTGCCCGATTTTAGTGTCCGCCAACTTGAAATAAGACACCATCTTTGTTTTCTTTGGACTGTAACTGTACATTTTCGACTTTTATTTGGTTTTTACTAAATATCTCCCCAACTTCTGGGTTTGTAGAAAAAAGGATTTAATTTAAACTAAATCTGCTACAATTTGGGGCCAGTGCCGCTTTTATAAATTTAATACTTTGCGAAATACAAGCTTCCAAAGTCTTGGGACTTTTTTCAGGTTATTACGAAAATCTATATTTTTGTCGGTTTTGCTAAATATCTTCAATGCAGTCAGTTTTACAACAAACATTAGTTTATTAATGTTTAAGAAGAATAAATAGGCTACAATGTGAGTAAAGGAAGACATCGATACAATCACAATTTGCCGAGATAACGTATTTGACCATGTTACAAACGTTTCAATAAAATAAATTACTGAATAATATAACTATTAAGAAAATAATCATAAAAATTATATTTATAATGTTGTTATTATTATATTTATAATGTTATTGTTTACTGTTCACAATGGCCTTTGGAATGACAAAGAGCTGTGCCGGCAAGTGCAGCCTTGTTACAAACACAATTCTTAGAGCACAGGGGTCCAGCTTTACATCCGCACTTGATTAATTTCCTACAACTTTTGCTTGCTTCCAGTATAGACAACCAAATTGGTTGCCATGTCTCTTCGTTTCTTATCAATCCAAAGTTAGCCGAAGTAGGTGCATTTTGGAGTGATTTGAAACTGGTTAACCAAATGCTAGATTAGTGTGTTGAATGAGGGCATCCTGTGTGGGCGGTAGACTTTGCATCATCTTTACTTTTTTCCTTGTGTGAAGAGATCCCCTCTGAGCTTGTTGATGCTGTCAAGTTCTGTTGTGCCATCATACAGGATGCATGTGAATCGTTCTATAAGTTAAAATGCCTTTGTTTTAGCATCTACTTGCTGAAATGAATGTCTTGCAGAGAAGATAAATCCTTCAGTGTCTGGAGCAGGCCCTGCGCACTCCTATTATATTTTAAAACCATCGTGTTTAGTTGAAACTTACGTCGCTCTGTCGCTACTTGTACTTGAATCACACGACGGCTGCGCAAATCTGCGTCTTGCCCGACTGTCACTACTGTCAGTTGTCGCGCCATTATTGTTTATATGTCTGTGCTTTGTGTTCTGGACATTAAACTAATAATTATTAAATCCATAGAGCAGGAGTCTATTTGCTTATTTGTATATAATGTGAGTTTCCAATGAAATTGACTAGAAGCGACGCTGTTCTGTTGAATATTAAAAACTGTAATGGGTTTTAAGTGTTGTGTTCACGTCGTGTTGCGACTTCGAAAAATTCCAACATGCATAGGTATTATTGATTTGTAAAGAACGTGACTCCCAAGAAATTGACTAAAAACGAAAGACGCCTTATTAAATCATTCTTTATTTATTTGTCAGTGTCATATTTTCGCAATGCCAAAATTAACTGAACATGAAAAAATTTTAATTCTCTCTAAAATTGAAGAGAGATGGTCTATCAGAGCAATTGCTAACCATTATCAATTGAATAAAAGTACTGTTATGAGTGTGAAGAACAGGGGGAAGAGGAAGGGAGCGTAAAGAGAAAAGACGGTTCAGGCCTATCGAGAAGTTCAAATCTCGTTCAAGATGAAGTACTCCTTGGCTATTTGAGGAAAAATCCGTTTCAAACAGCAGGAGACGCAGTGTTCATGACACATTTTCTAGTGTCGAGGTCAGCAGCTAGCCGAAGGATAGGAAAATCGAAAATAAAAAACTGTACAAGTGCCAAGAAGACCATATTAACAGAAGAACGGAAGCAAGCCCGCATTATGTTTTGTTTAAATTGTGTCTATCGCCCGTTGGAGTTTTGGACCAATGTTGTGTTTGTGAAAAAGTTTTTCAGTCTTCTAAAGACGGACATGTACAAAATATTAGGTTACATTATTTAAATAATAAATACAATCGCAGCTATGTGCAGTCGCATAGTATCTGTGAATTTTTCAACGTCAATTTTTACATTTGTTATAAATCGAAATCATTCCCATCGAATGGTGTAAAAAAGTAAAAAAAACAAAAATACGTATGTTTTTCTTCTGGATTAACATTATTCAAATACATTACTTATGACCTTTCACAATCAATTGTCAGTTTTTTGTAACCTATATGATAATGAAAAATCTAAATTCCAAAAAGACTGATTCACACCACTTAATATTAGTGAAGGTCATGAAAATATATATTATAGCGGGTTTATACGTGCATGGATTTAGTGGCGCCAGTAGATATTGGCACGCCAGTAAAAAAATATTACACGTATAAACAGTTACTGGCGAGCAAGCTTTGACCTTGCATGCATTGATGCAGGCTCGCCAGTAACTGTTTATACGTGCAATATTTTTTTACTGGCGTGCCAATATCTACTGGCGCCACTAAATCCATGCAAGTATAAACCCGCTATTATTTAATTGTATTATAGGTATTCTGGTACATTAGTTACTTTAACATTTTACTTATTTTAACGCAGTTTCAACATCTTAATACTTTTGTAATAATTACTTCCACATCCAGTGGAAGTATAGTAATGACAAAAAAATTTAAAAAATTTTTTATTGTTCAAATAGGCTTAGAATGTCATGAAACGTCGAGATTTCAAGTTTGAGCGAAAAAAAATTTCTGTCTGTCGGTCTGTCTGTCGGTCTGTAACTTGTTTTGTGCGCACGTTTACTCTGGAACCGTTTGAGATATTGACTTGAAATTTGGTACACATATGTACTTTAACGAGATCTAGAACTAGCTTATATTTCCATCTTGTTCCGTCGAAGGGTTGGGGGGTAAATTGGGGTAAATTTGGAGTAAATAGGTAAATCAAGAGTTCATAAAGTTGATATTTAGTATAGACAAAAGAAGCTAAGGTCTCAAAAAAAAATTTGGCATTAGCCACCCCCATTACCACCCCCACCCCATTATTAAAGGGATGAAAAAAAAATGTGATTTAGTGTGTGTACAAGAACCAGAAACCTCAAAATATTTTTTTACTTTATCCAATGGAGAATGGAGATCCCCGAAGCTTCAACCACCATGGGAAGGACCGTAATCTGTCATTACCCGAATCAATGACGTTGTGTACCGAATTCAAAGAAGTAAAAAGTCGAAGATGAAAATTTTACACTTGGATAGACTGGCGAAGTATTGAAAGAGACTGAATTGCCTGACCGGGACGTTAAGGCTTAAGAAGGGGGCAGTGTTATGTGTTTCAACTCTCTAGAGACATATAGAAGAATCTAGAACAGCACAGACATCCTGTGGAACATTGTAGAATATGTAGGAATGTTGTGGAAAGATCCAGAACACATAACCTAGGGTATATAAAGGCTGTGTGGGGGACAGTTAAGTTAGTACAGTTCTAATGGTCAGGTGAATAAGCAGAAAGTGAGCAGAACAGATCAAGGGACTGAAGTAGTGAATTGTAGTACACAGTGTAATACAAGTAAAGTAATTGATTGTTGTAATTAGTAAGTTAATTAATTAAGTGTTTAGTGTTACCCTGGTGTTATAATTTCCGAACCCATGATATAGGGTGTTTACAAAAAAATGTGTAAGCACGTAACAATATAATAGATATGAGTGTATATAAATATATCAGCTAAGCGAAATACATTACAATTAATTATAATTAGAGATTATAATTATAAGTGTTCATCAGTACATTTACCTAGACACATACGACCAATAACGAAAGACACTCCAGTTCTCTTACAGTAACACCTCTTGTTTTAAATATGATTCTTACACTCGCAAATGAGTGCGTTAGAAGTAACTGGCCTCGATTATTTCTTAGACGTGGTGGGTGTCAGTATACCTTCTGTTAATGTCCAACCATACTGAAGAACATCTGGTAGTTTTGGAGACATATTTATCTGCTTTCTGCTAAATTAGAAGTCTATATATATGCACATCTTCTGGCATGTTCATAAAATGGGTCTTCAGTAGGTAGTAAAACTCTAATATATCGCTCCTGCAGTTTAAAAATTGTCCTTAGTTAAGTAAGTGACCAAACAGACATTTAAGTAATATGGAGGCAGTGTTAATAAATTCCATCACGTTGCAATTGTCTACGTCATGTATGTATTGTTCAAAAGGATTTTCAGGTGCTCTCTTAAATCCTGTATTTTTTCTTTCTTAAATGTGTAGTTTGTGCTATCGAGCCCACTAAGTATATAGGTAGATATAGAAGGAGCTACAATGTGTTAAATATCAAGATAAGCTGATGATGTCACATTAGTAAAATAAACTGTTAGAACTTTTAATAATGCTGATGTTTCAGATATCGGTAGAAATACGGATTAGGATCATTAACTTTTAAACGTGTAATTAATAAATAGATGAGTTCATAAATGATTGTGCCTGTTTATTTGTTTATATTTATGTTTATTGTTTATAAGATTTTACATCAGAAGTGGGATTGCCCACAGTGTCATTAATGCGTGCTAAAATGTTTTTATCTGGAAGCCGTAGCAAAAGGCTGCGAGTGCCTAGTTCTAGAGTTACCTGTGATACCGATGCCCTCACGGTACAAAGGGGTGAGACTACCTGTAATGTATTTCAGAGAATCGGAATTGAGTTCCGCATGGCAAACCGGGGTTGAGAAAATTATTAAACATTGCATTAAAATGCTTTAATTAGGAGTTAATTTAATTTCTCATTCTTTAACTGCGAATTTGGTATTGAACTTTAGAAACACGAATTTATTCATGAGTTAGAACCATTTCCGCCTAAACGAGATATTCATAGGATGATACTAAAATGATTAATTATAAGCAAAGTGATGCAACAGATTTATATGATTATTCCTTTCAAAATTAGCTTTAATAAACTCATGTTAGAAATAATGAACGAGGGCTTCAGATGTTTGGAATATGGGCACGTCCCTGATTGAAAACAATCTGTGTCTAAGTGAAAAGTCATTAAGACCTTGACCTTTCCCATGAAAGTACTTAATATTTTAATCATTAAATAATACATAATTTTGTTACCTTTTCATTCAGGGTTTGTTTCTTTTATTGAAGTTATTTTTTTCAAATGAAGACAAAATAAATTTAAGAATGAGGCGATTAATAATAGACAAATGCGTTTTTCTATAGAAACTACCAACATTACCGAATCACCAGTATTGGCAAATTATTTAAATCATATTATTTGATCTTGCCTTTTACATTGCGACAATAATTCAAGATATGAATCACCACAAATCTTGCCACTGAGGCAAATCCAAATAACAATCAAAGACGTCGTTGTTACGCGTGTAATTAATACGTACATAATTCATACCCAAAAAGTAATTGTTTTTAACACTAAGCGACAAAAAATTAATAAACAGGAGCGTTCTATACATTTTTTTTAAACAATTTAAAATAAATAAAGAAATACATACATACGATTTATGTGGACTTAGGTAGTGAATGCTCTTTAATTACACAAAATTTTGCAAATAGTTTAAACTTATGTTTGTTTAAAATACAGGGCAATATAATGTTATTAATTTTTGTACTAGATAAATTTATGTCACCTTTATTCATCACGCCAAGCATTGATTTGTTTTGACAGTTATTGGGAAAAGTTATTTAAATGAACGTAGTTCCTGATAAAGTCATGAATGTTGATATACCATAGGGCAAAATTTTATGAAATTCGACGATGTTCAATAAGAGATAAGAAAAAAAAATAGTAGATTGGCCATTGATCGCTCAAAGTCAGGAAAAAGATATTAAAAAAAAAGTTGCCAATATCTTTTTTAAAAACTAATAAGCATAAATCTATTTTTAACGATTACGTATGCAAGGGTGAAATAGTTTATCCTAATATTTTATGTAGTTTACGTTGGGTAGTACCAAAACGTATCAGGTTTCAAATATATCACATGAACCATGATGAATTGGGTCATTTTGTATATAACAAAACCTATGAAATAATGGCTTTTAAATACCAAAATGAGTTTTATTAAGGAAAATGTAAACAATAGGCCTCTTGCATGTGCCGTATATTTTAAATTAATTTATATATATTAATATAGTGTTACTAAACATCAAATCTGTTTTCATAATTTCTAACTGGAAAGTATTTAAATAACCGACTAATATGCGGGAGAAGGGGCATATCTGAAAACAATCATATTGAAGTTGACGCCATCTGACATTAGGTAAAGTTGACTACACAATTCTAAGGCGTTCAAAAAATGTCGGCATCTTTGACGTTGTGGTAAAGATTAAAGACGCCGGCATTTTTAATTTAAAATGTACGCTAGCGCTGTGCGTCTCCTGTCACATGACGTCACACGTTGTTTGCGGGCCTAACGGATTTATTCAAACTTTAATGTTGAATACCGTCTATAAAAGAAAGAATAAGAAAAAATCCTTTACACACTGTGTTTTGTATTAAGTAAAGATTCTAAAAATGCTAAAATTATATTTTGTGCAAGAAGCCTATTGTCCAAACTGCTTGTATTTCAAAACTGCTGGTGAGTGTACGGACTGTACAGTAAGCCTGAGCTTCTACATCCTATTTTGAAACTACCTATTCCGTTTCATACAATTCATGTGGATCATCTAGGTCCTTTTGTCAAGACAAAAAACGAAAAACACTCATTTGTTCGTCATTATTGATGTATTCACAAAATTTATATTATGATATGCGAATAGAGAAAGACAAACCTAATTTGAAGTTAAAAGCCTCAAAGATTACTTTAAGAACTTTGTAGTTCTACAATGTTTAATTAGTGTTCTCTTTTACATTTCACCTGTTTGTACAGAAAGTAGGTATGACTCACCACCTCACTGATGTTAGCCTGCCCAGACAATTAAACCAGACCATGCTTGAATCATTAGCAGCAATGGGCTTCAAAATAAATAACAAACGTTACGATTAAAATTTAATTACAGATTGGATTGAATAGCACAGTCAATGAAGCACTGAGTGTGTAATGGACATCCGACTCACCTTCCAAGGTGCTAAACAGCTTAACTTAGAAAGTCTTGCGGATATCACTAAATGGCGACACGCTATTCTAGCATGAATCTGCAAACACAAAATTAGTGCTCCAGCGAGGGTACTATTCGAAAATTGACCCTTAAGTGGCAAGGTCCTCTTTGGGTGTCAAGAGTACTAGGGAATGACAGGTACAAAGTAGTAGACGTAAACGGTCATAAATATCATTTAGTCGGGATTGGAGAAAACATAGAACCATGGATCCGAATGGATTAAAGTGGTAAGTGGTAATGTGGTAAGTTGTTAATCCGATCCTATGACTGTCCAGAGGACTGTGTCAAATCTAGGTATGTGTCTTGACTTATCGGTAATCATCACTGTGTCTGTGACTATACCTAGCCCAACGGCATTTGTCTGTTCTATGACCCTACGGGGGCTGTGACGGTGACTTTGCCTGTAAAGTGGTGTTTTCCTTTCCCAGAATACATTTTGTATTATTTTTTTAATTTTTATTTCCATGCAAAGATTTATTTTTTTTTGTTTTGTTCATTGTACATCTTTTAAAGGGACGCCTTTAATTGCATATAGAGTGAACAATAGTAGGCAACCAATTATATTGCTCAACATTTTAAATGACCTTTTTTTTTCTTCTTTTCTCAGTATCTGGCTTCCCAGTTGAAAATAGGTTTGGAATTGTTGAGGCAACGTCGAGGCGTAGTAGTTAAAGGAAAAAAGTGGCACAATGGAATCGGAGCTGCCTAGTGGTTTGATTTATTACTTATATTATTTCAATTTGCAAGAGACTTTTACCTTTTTTTATTATTTCATATACATGTATATATATTCATATAATGTATAATGTAACATATTCTCTGGAGCGGGGACGCTCCAGTTTAGTCAGGAAAGGCCGTGTTAAATATCAAGATAAGCTGATGATGTCACATTAGTAAAATAAACTGTTAGAACCTTGAATAACGTTGATGTTTCAGATATCGGTAGAAATACGGATTAGGATCATTAACTTTAAAACCTCTTAAGAAGAACGTGTAATTAATAAATAGATGAGTTCATAAATGATTCTGCGTGTTTATTTGTTTATATTTGTGTTTATTGTTTATAAGATTTTACAAATGTAAGGAGGAGCTATTTGAATGTCTGCAATTATTTATTATTTTATTGCAGAACAAATACGAATCATACTTTTGAAACCACAATTTTACTTTAATTTTGGTGCAAAGAAAACAGCGAGACAAAAATATATCTGTGTCACTTGCCACTATTACTGCTCTTTCAAAACACAAGGTTTCTAGCACGGAGAGTATGACTATCGGCTTCTTCATGGATATGAACTGTGCATTTTTCATGATATAAGTTGACTTCCATTATAATAATTTCTGAATATTAATTATGATGTATTTCGCCTAGCTGATACAAATACATTCATATCTATCTTATTTAAAGACAAATTCATTTATATACGTGTTTCTGAAGTTATGATGAAGTAAAATTAAGGAATTTTAAATAACTATATTAATAGCTGCATATAACGCCGGTATAACCTAACAATATAACGCCGGTATAACCTAACACAGGAATATTGTATGTACCTACCACTACAGTATAAAGTAATACAAACGACTGACCGCATTCCTAGGTTTCTCACTTTGTGGCGCGCTCCCTCTCAGGCCAGCCTAATTTAAAAAATCAGTATGAATCAATAAAAATAATTTTGGTCTTTCCTTATAATTTCCTACGATCTAATTCTTGCCAATTACCCAAAATAGAAGTAATTCTCGCTGGATACATTTTTCAATGCGCCGACGCACAGTGGCACGGCACGAATCATGATTTTTTAAAATACCCGTTTTTAATTTTCAAAAAACGTAAGAGAGCCGATTTTTGAATTACGCTAACCAAAATTATCGAGTTTAGCCAAAATGGCCATTTTTTATTTAAATCTTAACAAAACTTACAAATAAAAACTTTTTTCTTATTCAATTTACATAAATCTTGTTACTCGGAGGTTTTTGAGGTCATTGATATCTAAATTGTCATAAACCAACCTGCAAGATGGCGGAATCAATGGCGGCTATTAAATTCTAAAAATGATGAAAAATTAAATATAAGTTTTGAATATTTCTAATAAGTACTTTTGAGTTAAAATAGACTAAATTTCAAGTTACAGGAAGAGATGGCAGATACAATATGGCGGCAATAAGATGATGAAACTAACTTAAAAATAAATTAAATGCATTAAGAATTATTAGAGAATTATTAAAAATTTTAAAAATGAAAAAATTTTCTGAAATTTTCAAATATATCCAATACGACTGCCATACATTAATTACACAGGGCCACAAAATATTTTTGCGAGTTGCCTGGGACCAGACCCAGTGTAAAATATGTTTTTGAGGTCGCTGAAACCGAATCTGAAACTTATTTTGCCTTGTCATGTCAGGATTTTTTATAAAATTAAAACATTTTTTTTACTTCATATTTCGAAGATTTGGCGAAGTCGCCGATAATATCAATTAATTCACAAACATGGTATTATTTTTATAGTAACATTCACATGGTGCCCAGCGTAAAGAGAATTTTGCAATAGTTTCCTTCACTATGTAGAAGTTAAATAAATAAAAGAAGCTACTAAAAAGATTGAAAAAAAATCTTTTTTTAAATGGAATCACCTTCAATAAATCTTCAAAAAAATATCTCTAAAAAGTAGGAAATAAAGTTTTACTCAGTTTTACAAATATCTATCTATCTTATTATCTAATAGTCGAATCAACAACGAAGGAAAAATAGGGGATAATTCGTGTAGTTGCAAATGTTTGTATATTTGTCGGGAGGAGTGCCCTGAACAACATACCAAAAATCCTGATTGGGGGGGTGAGCGGTGGGGTGGGGGTAGTTTAAAGGTCCCTTTTCACGTTTTTCCTAAATAACTCGAAAACTACGACCTCTAGCGAAAAATTGTCTTTATACAAAATTAAACTAGACGAAATTTTCTACAAATAAGTTCCTATTCATTTTTTATGTAGGATAAATACTTTACCAGACACAGAGGATGGAAAAATTGCTAATTAAAAAAAAATTAAGTAGTTTTTCATGTTTTTTCGAAAAAACTCGGTGAAAACGCACTTTACACAAAGTTGCAAATAAAAAAAAGTCTTGTATTTCGATGATACATGCACCTGAATTTTTCAGATTTTTTTTTCAACTTTTACATTTCCCCTCCGCCACTTTTAGGAATTTTCGAGTGGCCATATCTCGAAAAATATGCATTTTTCGAAAAAAATCACAGGAGTAAAAACATCTTATTTTAGACCAAAAAGGTATATTGTTTGACCAAAAAAAGGAATATTGTTTTTTTCATTTTTGATATAATTCTACAAGTTACGGAACCCGTGATAAAAGAGGTGTTTCCTACCCCTTCCGATCATTTCCTACTCTGTTTTTTCAACTCTTTTATTAACGTCATTACAAACACATTGCACAAGGTTTTATCAAAATCCCTTCATTAGCACTCAAATTAGAGATTTTGATCATTTTAGCGCTTCGTCGACTGGGCTACCTCTATATCTCGTAAAGTATTGATCCTACATAAAAAATGAATAGGAACTTATTTGTAGAAAATTTCAACTAGTTCAATTTTTCGCTAGAAGTTGCGTAGTTTTCGAGTTATTCAAGAAAAACGTAAAAAGGGGACCTTTAAACCACCCCCCGCTCACCCCCCACCGGTCAAGACTTTTGGTATGTTGTTCAGGGCACTTATCTCGATAACTGTACCAAAATGGGCCACTACACGAATTATTTCCCCTAATCGGCCTTTTTTGTACTTCGTTGACTGGATTATAATATCAATTTGAAATTGGTGCAAAAATATCTAATTTCAAAACTTGTTGTTTATAGTTCGTAGGTACCCAAAAAATAGGTCTTTCATCTTTCTTCTTTCATCCTGTATAATGTCAATTTCGTAACTGAAAATTCTAATTAAGATGGAAGACCTATTTTTTGGGTACCTATGAACTATAAATAACGTTTTGGAATTAGATATTTTTGCACCGATTTCAAATTGATGGTATATTTCCTTGCCACTTTTCACTAATAGATAGACAGATATTTTAAAACTGAATTAAATTTTGTCTTACTTTTTAGAGATATTTTTTGAAGATTTATTGAAGGCGGTTCGATTTAAAAGAAGAATTTTTTTTAAACCTTTTTAGTGACCACAGTGATGAAAACTATTGTGAAATTCTTTTTATGTTGGATGCCATGTGAATGTTACTATAAAAATAATATCATGTTTGTGATTAATTGATATTATCGGCGACTCCGCCAAATCTTCGAATATAACATGAAATTTAAAAAAATGTTCTTAATTTAAAAAAAAATCCTGACATGACAAGGCAAAACAAGTTCCAGATTCGGTTTCAGCGACCCCAGAAACATATGCTACACTGAGTTTGGTCCCAGGCAATTCGCAAAAATATTTTGTGGTCCTGTGTTATTATTAAGTTATGGTAGGTTTAGAGTTCTTGGTGTAAAGCTACAACCTTAGGTTATGTTAGGTTTAGGGTTCATATTATGAAGTTCTTTGTGAAATGGTATTGCCTTAGATTATGTTAGGTTTAAAATTCTTGGTGTAAAGGTCTTGCCTTAGGTTATGCTAGGTTTAATATTCTTGTTTTAAAGTTCTTGGTGTAAGGTATTTATTATATTATTAGCAGATAAAAAAAAATATTAATATGCTCTACTTAACGTTATGTTCAAAATTAATGGGGGACTAAATCGCATATTTATGATTGATAATTATTAATGTATGGCAGCCATATTGGATATATCTGAAAATTCCAGAAAATTTGTTACTTTTTAAATTTTTTAATAATTCTTAATAATTCTTTAGTTAAATACACTTAATTTATTTTTAAGTTAGTTTTATTATCATATTGCCACAATATTAGATCCGCCATCTTGAATTTTTTCCTGGAACTTAAAATTTGGTCTATTTTAACTTAAAAGTACTTATCAGAAATATTCAAAACTTCTCGGCATAAACTTTTACAAAAAATATTTCATTTTTCATCATTTTTTAGCATCTTGTAGCCGCCAAGATCTAAATAAAAAATGACCATTCAGTAATTTTGGTTAGCATAATTCAAAAATCGGTTCTCTTACGTTTTTTTGGAAACTAAATAACGAGTATTTAAAAAAATATCCCAATAGGTTGCGAAACAAGTGCTCTAGATATTTTGAACGAAAAAATCACGATCCGTGCCACTGTGCGACGGCGCGGCGGTGGCGTAGAGGTTCATGCAACATTTTTTTCTAAAATTTGTATAAGAATTTGATTTGTGATTTGACTACACTTACATTAGGTACGCTATGAGCTACAATTTAAAAAAATTATAGATTTTATCTTATGTTTTGTGGGCGAAAACGCAAGTTATATTTTAAAAATTCAGAATGGAACACTTTCCAGCTGTATGTCTGACAGGTACTTGAGACAAATCTGGACTATTTAAAATCCCAATTCACAACTGGCAGCGTCTTCAAATCAATATTTACATTAAACTACAAATATTGTGAGTAGAAATGTAATATTTAAAACAAATAAAAAATAATCAATTTACTTTTACTTAGGCAGTTATGAAAATGAACTTGAGACTGACTTTTGCATTCACTTAAAGTTAAATAGGAAAACTGAGTTTCAAAATTACTTATGTGGTACTACAAACATCAGTAGTACTCCGATGGTCGATGAAGCAAAAATAAGTTACTAGAATATTAAACGAACTCTTAGATTATAGAGGCTTCCTCTTTGCATGTTTCAATAATCAGAGGAACTTCTTTAACCATATAATGTATATTTTATAGTAAGTTTTATCCGTGATTAAACGAAATAGCTTTGCATACCAACAATGAGAACTGTTCAGTTCAAACTAATAGCGTATAAAGGGAAAATAACATGGCATGCTGATGCCCCAACAATAATTTTCTTAGCCACAACAATCAATATTTTCATTGTTGATTAACTAAATTGTCACATAAACGTGCATTTTTAAGAAGTGTATTCTACTCATTGACACACTGGATTATTCCTTGGTGCATATTGCACAAGCCTATGAAAAGGCGAATGCGCCGGTCATACTATATACTTTTAACAGGTTTGCTTACCGCCTTCCAGGTGCCTCATTACCTTGTTTGTTTAAACAAATAAAATAATGTTCATAAGGGAAAACAGCATTGCAATTTTTATTTTGGCTAGTTAGTTTCTCAGTGGGGGCGGAAAAAAATACCATTTTTTTCCTTTTCTTTGACAAATTATGTATTACAAGAACAATTTCATCTTGATTGAAATAGTGCCAAATGATTTTCTTTACTCAACTTTTGTCCTAGAATCGAAGTAAAGTGACAACTGGTAATACTTGCAAAACACATTAAATATCACAGACCCACAAAAAAAAAAGTTCAAAGCAGCGAACCAGACCCATGTATTCCTATGTATTTTCGGTCGCTGAATCCGAATCCGGGGTAAAAAAAAGCGTACACCCCCAAAATCATTAGCTAGAGCCAAAAAACACCCCTGAAATGGGGTAAAAAGAATATTAAGCTACGAGAATAGTTGTTACATCTTAATCAATCGAATTATACAAATTAAGGTTAAACAGCAGCGTATATACAATAGATATGAAAGACATCCCCAGGGTGAAGACTAGCCCCCATATATAAAAAAATCGTTCCAAAACAGCAATGACTGCTGAAAAAGCTCAAAATGTCTAAGTTTTATTAAAGTGATAAGAAACTGCATCAGGTCCGACGTAATCTTCATAAACTGCCCCTATATGGTTGAGAACAATCACCCTCAAGTTTAAAGGACACGAGAAAAACAAGAAAAAACGTAAAATGCAACAGGATTTCTATTTTCATAGATGCTATGATTGGCTGAAATTGCGTAGTACTCTAAAATAGAACTAGAAACTTACGTACCATCAACATTTTTTGGCTCCAGCTAATGATTTTTTTTGACTCCGGATTCGGATTCAGCGACCGAAAATACATGGGGATACATGGCTCTGGTTCGCTGCTTTGAACTTTTTTTTTGTGGGGCTGTGTATTCTTTACAAAGAACAATGTTAAAAAAAGGGCTTTTTTGGCCCATCCGTGGTAAAGTGTAGAAGCCATCCTTTTTTTTACTAATTTTGGGGTGCTGAAAACGAATTTTTTGGTGAAAAATCTCGGGAACACATTAAAAAACAACTCTTATTTGGGTGTCATAAAGTGAAGATTGTCATTTTCCCAACCAAAAGTCATTTAAATAATTAAAGATTTTTTTTTATATAAAAAACAAGTAATATTTTCTGGATAGTGATATGCACACCGTACACAACCCCAAAAAAGTGTGAGAAATCTTCAGGGATGAAAAATATTCATCTGAATTGACTAAGTCCATGATAAAAAAACATCAAACTGGGTGATAAAAGATTTCTTTTGCAATTAAAACCAATAAAAACTCTAAAAAGACAAAATCCACCACCTTAATTGGTGGGGATGGATGTAAGAGTATTCAGATGTAATCACATTATAACCTGATAATACTCATTTAACGAGGAGTTTTGGTGTTTTTTTTAAATAAATAAATAAATAACCGTATATTAAATATTGTAACTTACATCGTTTTGATAGGTCGTGAAGGGTGGGGGAAACGAGGGGGAGAGGAGTGAATTTAAAATTTATGGTTCTTTTTCTACTTACCTAACGAAACTGAGTATTTTCAAAAGAATTTCCTGCATTAAAGAATAACTTTTTGTTGCAAATTCTAATATCAATTTCAACGACACACCCAAATAAGGGTTGTTTTTTACTGTCTTCCCGATGTTTTAAGTCAATTCGGATGACAGATTCGTATTCAATACCGAAAATTAGTAAAAAAAGATGGTTTCCACACTTTACCACGGATAGGCCAAAAAAGTCCTTTTTAACATTCTTCTTTAATAAATACTGTTTGGCCCAATATACACAAACAAAGGTGTCATTTACAATGAAAGTCGAATGTATCACTACTTCCACATCCACGTAGTGAAATGGAAGTACAGTAACGGTAAGAAAAATGTGTTTTTGTCAGATAGGCTTAAAATGTAACTTTTTTTCGTGAGTGTTGTTTGAATGGGATCTGCCTTCAATCTCTATGTAATTGTCTGTGCCCTTGTCTTATCGGCATTGGATCTCACATTAACCTGTGTTGTTTGTTAATCATGTAACTCACTTAATTAGGACGGTTTTGAAGATGGATATATGTAACTGTTATGTGAATTTCTCACAGTGGATCTCTTAGTGATAGTATTGTTGTGTGAATTTAGTACGGGTATTTTTTTTAAATTCATTGTATGACTAGCCACCACTATTTTGACTTACCTGATAAATTAAATTCTAAATGAATATTTTCTTTTCACTGAGTCCTTTGTATTTTACAGGGTGTTTAAGTTTAATTAAACATTGGTTTAATTAAACATTGGTATTTGAAACATGTTAATGCCTTCTTAATTTTCTCGTTATATTTTTTGATTTTGATTCATCTCCTGTTGTTTGAAATAAATAGAACTCTGAAGCTAATTTTAATACTTGTTTTTTCTCACTATGTATTACTGAAATCAGGATTTTCGTATTTTTGCATGTTACTTAACGTTATTAAGAAATGTGATGATTTTTAAGGATAACTTTTGTCAGTTTCTAAAAATCTGCAGAAAACAAAGAGAAGTGAAAAAAATTTTTTTTTAGAAGTTAATTTTTGAGGCCAGGAGAAATATCTTAAACATTGTCTAAGTGATAATTGTGGTATTTATTTATTACTTCAACATCCAGTGTAACGACAAAAAAAAAATGTAAAATTTTTTATTGCTCAAATAGGCTTAGAATGTCATGAAACGACGACGTTTTAAGTTTGAGCAAAAAAAATGTCTGTCTGTAACTTTTCTTGTGCGCACGATTACTCTGGAACCGTTTAAGATATTGACTTGAAATTTGGTACACGTATGTATTTTAACTAGATTATATTTTCATCTTATTCCGTTGAATGGTTGGGGAGCAAATTGGGGTAAACGGGGGTAAATAAGCAAATCAAACAGGTAAGATTCCATAAAATTTATATTTAGTATATACAAGAGAAGCTAATATCTCAAAAAAATTTTTGGCATCCCCAGTACTACCCCCATCCCATTGTAAAAGGGGGTGAAAAAGAATTGTAATTTAGTGTGTGTACAAGAACCAAAGGCCTGAAAGTGTTTTTCTCACTTCATCCATTATCTCTACCACTCCCTTATCACTACCGCTACCCCACTACCGATGTGGGATATAGTTTTATGGGTTTTTGGGGTAGACGATTTCAAATATTATATTACTAAAGTTCCATAAACAATTATTTCCACATACAATATCTTATTTATTTTTTGGATGTTTTACAAAATATCTACTAGTCGCCGATGTGAGTCATAGTGAGGAAATTACATGCCTACTCAGCACTACCCTACTATGCCACACTCCAGACCCAAGAATCCCACCCCCTTTGACACTTGAAGTCCACATATTCTTCTAAAGGTAATATTCAAGGAATCTACAAAATAATAGAGTTATCCAGCATATTTCTGGGAATTAACTCCACGCATGTGATATTTACATCAAAGGAACAGTTGGAGGGTGTATTTGACAAATAATTAGAAAAATTAAAATAATATTAGTAAAGGTATAATGAAATACCAAGCAGTTTCAATTGATCTATTTCACGTTAGAAAGTTTGGTGAAAAGTGTCATAGTGAGAACTAGGTTGGTATTACTAAACGTAGAAAAGGTCACTGCACATGTTGACCAACTCGTCTAATTCCCAAACTCTGTAAAAATAGAATAACTATGATATAATAATCATATAATTGTTGTCAGTATCTTTAATGTCAAGCTTACTTTAGTAATTAGAGAATATTATTTAGTAAGTTTAATATTAAATTTATTGAAAACAATAATATGAATATTATAATATAGGTATTTCATTTTTGCAAAAATCGAGAATTAGGATAGTCGGTCAACATGTCTAGTGATATTTTTCTAGTTTTAGTGATACCAACCTAGTTTTCACCATGACACTTTTTACCAACCTTTTTGACGTGAAATAGGTTAATAGAGGAGTGAGATGAATTTTAATAATAGTACTAAATACTAATTGTTGATAAAGTATTAGTCCTCTGACTATCTGTATATATGAGGATAAGTGTCCTCATTAATTTTTCAACGTACTGCTCAAACTGTAAAACCTAGAACCTTGACCCAATTCACACGTCTAAGGATGAATCCCCAAATTCACCGCCTTAGAAGGGTGAATCGTTTCTTTCAAACCTCTACAGTTACAATGTTGAAATGATAGGGATGCTTGTGTAATCTAGACACCCATGAAAAAGAAATTTTCGGAAATTTATCTCCAAGGGGTAAAATAGGGAATTAAAATATGAAAAAAAGGGTGCCTCCAAACTTTTAAAGCTAGATTGTAAATAAATTTTTAGAGATATATTTTTTTAAACTCTAACATATGGAGGGGATGTTCTTTAAGTAATAAAACCCACCCACTTTTAAAGAAAAGTTATTTACAAAATCTAAATTTCTTTTTAGATTTGATGAAACTTTGGAATTTAAGCAATTCTGAACAAGTTTTATGAGTAAAGTTTTCCGATGATAAAATACTATGATTATACCCACGCAGCTTTTTCGTGGAGTAACGTTAACAAAACAACTAAAATAGGTTTAAAAAAAATCTTATAAATAACCCAATATGTACATTGGATGAATTCAAAACTAATGAAAGTAATTAAATTCATAGCTTTTTTAGATATGCTTCCTACTATCTCGTTTTGATGAATTATTCTAGAATTTTTAGAATTTAATACGCCTATTGAAGAACACACTGCAAAAACGATGAAGCTCATGATTAGTTCATTTATTAGAAAATATATTAAGTTCACAACAAAAAACTAGTAAATTAATGCAATGTTGAGAGAAAACTGTATGTATTATACATATTTTTTATTGTCAGTCAATATCAAGTATACAGAGGTAAGCACATTAGTTCTATCAATTTTTTCTTTACTCAATGTTCTAGTCAACTGCAAAAAATAGCGA
Organism: Rutpela maculata; assembly: GCA_936432065.2. NCBI lineage: Eukaryota > Metazoa > Arthropoda > Insecta > Coleoptera > Cerambycidae > Rutpela > Rutpela maculata. The sequence goes on from OW386285.2 coordinate 219,382,353, forward strand.
AAATGATGATAGTCTATTGCTTTAATACGTTTTTATATTTTATTACAGTAAATTTGAAGAATTAGTTGGCTACACTAAAACCATTATATACATTTTAACCAGTGATCGATTTTGTTCGGTATCTGTAAGAAACGAACCGATGCCTCTGTTGAGAAATCCCTGCGGTTAGAAGCCAAAAAGTTACCGATTCTTTCCTCGACTATACCTCATACATATATACATGATATCGAATCAGTTGTTAAGTTAAGCGAGAACTCCACTTTAGACAAAACCTTTTAGCAAATTACATCAAGAACGATATGGACTTGTAATACATACAATTCATTCAGAGAGAAATGTACAAATACGTGTTCTCTATTTGGAATAAATGTATTTCACCCTAACGCTTTGTAAAGAAAGATAGAACAATCGTCGACGTGGAGATCGCTCGATAATTTTTATAATTCAAAGATACTTTCGATGCGATTGCGGTGCTCTCAGAATTCGTTTAAGTCTACAGCCATTGTAAAAGAAGTTTTATTTGATCCTAAGGCCTTAAATTGCACGATATCAAACTATCAAATAAATATTCCCCATTTAGTTTTATACTAACATTGACAAGTCTTAATTAATTTTAAATGGGTGTTTTCAAAATAATAGTTTAGGAAAAAATATCTGTATTATCTTTCCTTGTTGCGGAGCTGATATAGAACTGGTACAGCTAACAAACAAACATGACTTAAATAAATTAAATGGGTTTTAATAACATTATTTTTTTAGGTATTTAAAAAACACATTATCGTACTATTTTACTCATGATGTAAGGAAATAAGGTGTGCTTATGCGCAGCCTTCAGTATCAGCCAATAGCATAACCCTTCCCAATTGCATCCATGTTGAATTTTTGACGAACGAGCAAGAGGCGTTAAATAGCGGCAAATTTAAAATGCCATGAAATTTGTAGTCTCGTCACATGATTATGTTATTTTAGTTAGTTTAGTACATAAAGTTGGCAATAATCGGAGACCAAGTTGACAGCCAATAAGAAACAGTCACGCGTAGTGTACTAAAATTGTCAATTTATTAAACTGCGCAAAGCGGGAATGGTTCTAGAACTTCGAAAATTTAGAACCAAAACAAACCTGTAATAAGAAAAAAGAGCGGTCTGTCCGGCGAACCAGACCAGTGTATCCTTACCAATTTCATAAGGATACACCAGTATGGTCCGCTGGACAGATCATTTTCTGAGGGGGGTGTTTTTTTGGGGTTGGGGGTGAAAAACAAGCGAATTTGACAATTTTGACTTCGGATTAGGTTTCAGAGGGTGCAAATATATAAGAATATACTAGTTTGGTTCGCCGGACAGACCATTTTTAGGGGGGGATGTTTTTGGGGGGTTAGAGGTGAAAAACGAGCAAATCTGACAATTATGACTTCGAATTCGGTTTCGGCGGGTCCAATTTGATGAGAATACACTGGTCTGGTTCGCAGGCCAGACCACTTTTTTTGTGTGGCTGTGTAATTTGATGTTTCTAAAGCAAAGATCTTGAGATAACTACAATCGTCTTCAATGTACTCATAGATCCGGCTATACACAAGAGTGAAATAATGGGTTTTTCTTCATCCTTTTCTTATTACTATAAACATATTTTTTCCGCACAAAAAAATATGAAAGAAAGTGAAGTTTTTTTAACAGTCGTAAAAAAATACTATTATATTTACTGATCGATTTTTTCTAAAGCAATTCATTACAGTACCATCTAAACCTACATTCTTAAGTTGTGTGTACAAGCAACCTGTTTTTGTATTTGCAAAGAATATAATACGTAGAATTTAAATCTAGGTCAAATTTCAATTACATATGATGCTGTTGTATAAGCTAAAAACGTGTCGAAAGCAAATATTGAAACGTATACTCAACATAACTCATATAGTGAATAATTCCTACAAATAACTTTTTATTTGTATGATGTAGGTTTTTTTGCAGAGGGGAGGAGGGGAAATTTATCATGAACACCCAGCGCCTTGGATCTAGCACGCTGGGTAGTGTCGGACTTTAACCGAGTTAAAATCCCTCCGGATAGTGCCCCCCTCTCTGTATTCAATTTTTCCTCTCATCCTGGAACAGCTCTCGCTTACCGTCAGAATATCAGGTCAATCTTGGTGTTAAGTGTTAAAAATGATCTGCCTCCGCAGAGGTGTCCTCCCCTTACTTCCCTACTTCATTGAAATGATAAAAGGTTCAAAAGTTTCTTTAGTTCACTTCCTTGATTTTCACTACTGATGTTGTCATGTCCTCCAAGAGTTGCCAGTTTTCCTCTGACTCTAGCATCCTCAACACCATGTCATCGGGTGTAACTGGGCCGCCTGGCCTATCTATGACTCGTAGCCTTTTTTCTCTCCACCTGCTACACTAGAACACGGTATGCTCCGCGTCGTCCATCTCCCAAAGTATATGCATTCTCGATCTTCGTTCTTTCCGATATCGTAGACATACTCTGCAAAGCATCCATGCTCTGTTAGGGCCTGTGTAAGGTAGTACCCAACCTCCCCGTATCCTCTCTCCACCCATCTTTTAATATCTGGAATGAGACTTCCCGTCCATCTTCCTTTCGAGATATTCCATCTCTCCTGTCACCTCCGATATAGTCTATCGTTGGCCTACTTCTTGTCAATTCCCTCGTATATCTCCCACCTTTTTTTTGCTAGAAGGTTGACGATGGGGATCCCTGCCACTATTAGCACTGCCTCGCAGGAGACGGTCCTGTAGACTTTCAGTGCCGCACGTCGCTGTACCCTGTCTTCTTCACGTTCTTTCCACTGCCATCGTACGTACCCATACCGGGGCCGCGTATAGGAGAATGGAGTACACACCCTCCTCTTGCTGGCCTTCGGTCCGCTGGTGTTATGCATCAGCTTGTCTATGGCCGTTGCCACTCGCCGATCATTTTCCTCAATTTTCGCCACATGCACCCCGTATGTCTACTTCGAATCAAGCTGTATGCCCAGGTACTTTATTGCCTGGTTCGGACCGATTTCCAGCTCCCCTACCCTTGTTCTCACGACAGGGAGATTACTCTTTCTGGTTATGACCACTAGCTCGGTTTTTTCAGGGGCAAGCTCTAGTTTCTTGCCCTTTACTCATCTCTCTATTTTTGCAATGGCCGAGTTAGCCACCTCCTCGCTTTCCCATGGCGCTCTGGCCATGACCGCTATTAGCAGATCGTCGACATATCCGATCACCTTAACGTTCTCCGGTTGGGGTAGGCGTAATGCATCATAAAACATTATATTCCATAGGGTTGGGCCCAGGACCGATTCCTGTGGAACACCACAAGTCATCTTCCTCGTAACCTCTTAACTACCTCGCCCTAATCCGCAGTGTCGAAAGCGCTCCGAACATACAGCGTTACTACCACAGAGATCTTCTTGGCCCTCATAGCTTCCCCAGCTGTCTCGGTTAGGCGTCTTATCGCTCCTACCGTGGAACTCCCTTTCCTGAAACTGAGCTGGGTGTCCGATAACCCTCCCTTCTCTTCAATGACTGCCTCCAGCCTCCCCAGAAGCAGATATTCCATTAATGTGTATCCCCTTTATTTATCAGCACCAGTCTTCTTCCATCTCTCGGGGAAGTTTCCCCTTTCCAGTGTGCGGTTCATAACCCATAGGATAACCCTAGGTTGTTCTTCCGTGACCAGCTTACCATCCACTACTATTTCCGGGGGGATTTCATCCGGTCCCGAAGCCTTTCGGTTCTTCAGCCTGCCACATGCCTCCGACATTTCCTCCTTCGTAAAACGGGAAACCTCTCCCACCTCCGTTGGTCTCCGTATTGTTTCGTCCCTTTCTGGGAATAGGACATTCACAATCTCCATCATCTTTTCGGCTGGTATAGTCGGTGGGGGGCGAGGGGGATTTCATGCGCCTCGTCGCGATCTTGAACCCATCACGTCCCTATCTATGTCTTGGCATAACTCTTTCTATTTATCATTTTTTCACTTCTTGATTGCGTCTCTCATTCTCTTCTTTGCCTCCCGGTAATGTTGTATGGCCGCGATCTCCTCTTGCACTCCTTGTCTCCTGTTTTCTCTAACGTATCTCCTTCTTGCCGCAACACACTCCTCCCTGAGATCGAAGATTTCCTCGGTCCACCAATGTACCAAGCCGTTTGGGTTTATAACTCTCCTCGGTATTGCTTGATCGCAAGCTCTAGTAACCGCCCTAATTAGATCCTCCTCTGTTGCAGCATTACCACCTATCACCTGTTCTTCAAAGGTTCCCTTGAAGATACCTCCATCCAACCGGCCTAACTTCCAACCTCGTTCCCTTATTACCGGTGTTTCGGTTTGTTGGCACACTTCGTAAATGTAGGTGGGTTGCCACAATCATTAATTAATATTTTCCTGAAAAACAAAGATAATTGCAAAAATCTGCACTGGAGCACAAACCAACTTTTGGGGCGAGTGTAAATCGCAAAGTAACAGCAGTAGGGAATAATTATTTTGTTAACAGATTAGTGAAAACTCAAGAAATTTGGATAATATTCATTGTTTTAAATAAATGACACCACTGTAATACATTCAAAATCCCAATGAATAAAATTGAAGTATTCAACTTGAAATCTCTAACAAGTGGTCTAACTTTCTAATTTACATTGTCTGTATTGAATAGATAGCATTGAAAACTACATGGCCACAAGCATTACAGTTTATTGTTTATTCTTCAATGAAGCCCAATTTTGTCAATGTCTAAATTAGTATTGAGAAAAAAGTCAATATTAATTGCACCAGAATAGCAACTGTTGATAAATATTTCAATTATTGTAAATTCTTCAATATTGAAAAAATGTCAATGTACACAAGAATAGTGCTGAATATATCTTACTACAGAACTGCAATTAGACTAAAAAATTTATTCTCTTCCTTTTTTTCACTATCATGATATCGTTATGGTAAATAACTGGTTATTATCGTTGAGTGCAAAGTCCTATTCACTCAACGTTATTTATACAATCGTGACTGCAAATCTCACCAATTCAAAAAGCAAGAAATTGTGGTGTCAAGTCTGAAATTGGCCATCAAATAGAAGTACCTACTGGAAGAAGAAGTGGAATCTAATTCCGGAGTCCAGTACTATTGCCAAAGATGCAATGGCCAGAGTACTTAATATGCATGGTTTTATTGTATCAAATGCTATATTTATAAATTCAGGTCACCTTATATTTTTCAATACATAAAACTAGATAAGTAACCGAGTTTATGTGTGATGTGTAGACAATTATCATTATCGATTTATTAATGTCTCCGCTAAGATATTTTACTTGTTTACTAAGCTGTAAATTATGGAAGAGATTATAAAACTGATTGAGGAAATAATTTAATAGCTATTTGTTCATTTAGAACGCAAAGTGCGACATTGCCGCACGATAATTTACACTTGATAGCGGCAATGACACTTTGCGCTCTGATTACACACATAATTTTATCCACGATCGTTTGAAAATATTAAAATATAAGAAGTAATTAAGCTGAATTTGACTGGAAACGGTGTAGTCCTTGAGGTAAAGCTTTTACCCCAAAAGTTCTGCGACTGGACCGCAAGACATGTACCACCTCGTTTTCGAGGACGGGGAACATGATGGTGACAATATTTTCCGATCTATCCTTTAAACCGAAAAAACCACCCCTCTTCCGATTTTCCGGTGCTAGCCATTTTTTATCGGAAAATTTAACTAATGGAAGTTGTTCAGAATTGTCCATAAACGCAATATCCATATTTCATCAAAATGAAAAAGTTGAAAAATTAAAGAAATTGATAAATTTAAAAAATATGAAAAATACTACTAATTACTTGAGTTTAATTTCAAACAAAATTGTCATGAATTTAAAAAAAAAAACGCATTTAAATGATATTTTCGGACTTGGACAACATTTTAAACACAAAATTTCAATATTTTTTAATTTTGATAAAATTTTGGATTTAGGATTTTTGGATAATTCTGAACAACTTTTATTAATAAAATTTTCCGATAAATGCCTAGCATCGGAGAATCGAAAAAAGAGGTGGTTTTTCCGGTATAGGAAAGGTTGGAGGGTAGGTCAGAAAATATTGTCACCATCGTGTTCCTCGGCCTCGAAAACCGAGGGGATATATATATAAAAACTCTGTTGCTTTAGTTAAAAAAAGAATAACAAAAAATAATATAGAATAACAAATTATTTTTTATCGTCAATTGTTAATTTTTATCTTTTGAAAAATATACATTTTCTTTCCAAGTTTAAACAAAGATTTTATTTTATGGAATAATTACCATAAATTAACGAAGTTCCCAAGGGTAGATTCGAGCATATCCATATTGATCTTGTTGAACCATTGACACCTGCACATGGTTTTTCTTACATACTAACAGTTATTGACCGTTTTACTCGTTGGCCAGAAGCTTATCCTTTATCAGACATTACTGCAGAAACTGTTGCTAAAACTTTATTTCGAAATTATATCTGTCGTATTGGCATTCCGGTTCGTGTCACAACAGATCAAGGAGTTCAGTTCGAATCAAATCTTTTATATATTTTAAGTTCCACCCCCTGAGAAGGGGTGGCATTTCCCTATAAATTAGCAAGCCCCCGTACAATATAGAAACTTTTCTGTGAAGCATTTACTATAATACTGCCAAAAATGAACGAAATCCGTTCCATATGACATTATTCCGAAGTTAAAACCTCTAGTTACTATACCAATAATCTTTAAAACTTTTAAATAATTGCTATTGTTCTAACGTATACAACTATACAGGGTGTTTGGTACATCGATAGAAAGTATTCCCTGGGTGATAGTTGGGGTCGTTTGGAACCTATATAACTATATTTACCCGCATGCAAAGAGATATCGGCATTTTTAAATATTTTTGCGAAATAGTTGAGTTATTATTCATACATGTTATTTTTTATGATACTAAATTCTTCAGCTTTCTTAAATATTTTTTTTAGATATTCCTAGTATGCACTTTGTCGAAACAGCACAAACAGAAATGCCGAAGTGTTGGTATGAAAATTATGTAGGGCAATTTATGTGCTGAAATACATTGGTTCGATTTTTCTTTTCTATTTTAAGCAAAATTTTCTCAAATGCGGCAATACTTCGACAGATTCAAACAGTTTTAAAAACTTCTCTATTGCATACTCTTTCCAATGGTATACCACGTTATGACAGAATTATAGTTCATTAAACTAAAAAAGAAACTTATTTATGGACAAATACGTTTTTAATAAGGAAAGAATATTAAACAAAATCATAATAAATTCTTTCAGCCCAAAATTGGTGATATTATTTACTAATGTTTAAAGACAATTGTCTGTCTGTGACATATTGAAATAAAAACAAACGTATTTTCACGTACAGTGAACAAGAAATGAAATAAACAAAGGGTAGATTATTAGGCGACCAGACGCAAAGAATTGTTTTCCTTGGATACCAGTGAGACATTTGAACGCTTGTGTCAAACGCTGTTTTATTTAATTGTTTATAGTATTGTCACATTTTTCTGCAATGGCATCTTTTTCTAATGCCGAATATGCCGATATTCTCTTTATGTACGGAATGGCCGACGGAAATGAAGCAGCAGCTAAACATTTTTATCGGGAACAATTTCCAACAAGAAGAATTCCCAATGTCCAGGTGTTTTGTAACACATATCAACGTATACGTGAAACAGGTAACCTTCATCATAGGGAATGGGTGCAAATTGTGCAACATGGTCCTGAAGTAGATGAGCAAATTTTGGAGGCTTTCGAAGCAGATCCTACCAGCAGTATTGGAAAAGTAGCTCGTCAACTGAATTTGTCCATATGGAAAGTTCGGACAATTCTTAGGATTGAAGGAAAACATCCATTACACTACACGCCTGTTTAGGCGAAGAAGGTGACACAATGCCTTTTGCCGTTTTGTGTTGAACGCTGATCTGGAAAATGAACGTTTCTTTAAAAGTTTTTTTTGGACAGACGAGTCGAAGTATTCTCGAGAAGGAATAAGAACTTTTCACAATCTACATTACTGGGTTGATACTGACGAATACCCGCACATGAAAAAACAAACCTCTTTTCAATACAAGTTCAGTGTGAATGTATGGGCAGCGGTAACTGGCAGAGCTTTCATTGGTCCGTATTATCTTCCAAACAATTTAAGTGGAGACAGTTATTTAGAGTTTTTGCAGAATAATTTACCATAATATCTTAAACAATGTACCTCTAAATGTAAGAGACAGCTTGATATTTCAAAACGACGGATGTCCTGCTCATTACCGAATTACTGCGAGGGAATTTTTAGACGAAACGTTTCCTAATCGGTGGATTTGGAGAAATGGGCTAATAGCGTGGCCAGCGAGGTTTCCAGACTTGACGCTTCTTGATTTTCATGTCGAAGCATGTCATGTGAAGCAGGTGCCAGATTAAGGGAAGAAATGACCACTACCTACTACCCAAATACGAAAGAGGACATGTAAATGCGTTAGAAATGGAGGTTCTCAATTTGAAAGCGAAATGAATTAATTATTAGTTTTAGTTACATTTGTTTTAGTTAAAACTGGAAATAAGAGTAATAAAATGATCATTATTTAATTTTTTTCCTCGTTAAAAATGTAATGTCTGCAAATATGTTTCCTTTTTAGTTTAATGAACTATAATTCTGTCACAACGTGGTATACCATTGGAAAAAGTATGCAATAGAGAAGTTTTTAAAACTATTTGAATCTCTTGAAGTAGGCGCCGCTTTTGAGAAAATTTTGCTTAAAAAAAAAAATTCGAACCAATGCATTTCAACACATGACTTGTTCTACATAATTTTTGTACCAATAATTCGGCATTTCTTTTTGTGTTGTTTCGACAAAGTGCATATTAAAAATATCTAAAAAAAAATATTTAAGAAAGCTGAAAGTATTTATTATCATAAAAAATATGTATTAGTGACAAAAACATATAAAAATGCCGATATCTCAAAAACGGTGAGACTTTGCATAAGGGTAAATATGGTCATGTAGGTTCCAAACGACCCCAACTATCACCCAGTGAAAACTTTCTATCGATGTACCAAACACCCTGTATACATTTTTTATTGCGAATTTCTGTTGCACTTGAATATCAGTTTGTCAATGAAAATAGTTCCTAATTTCATCATTAAAGTAAATGGCGTTTAACTATATACAAAATTTATGATAAAAACTATATAAGGTTGTATTTCTTAGAGCAATGGGAAGTATTTGAAACTATTTTAAAGATTATACCATTTATGATTTTTTAAATATTTATAATAAACCGAAAATAAACGCATATTTCCCTCTCACTCTGCAAAATCCTATCCTTAATAATTGTTATATAAAAGAGAAAATTCTCCCAAATTTACTTTATTTTCCTAGGTACGTTATAAAAAATAACGATCCGTTGCCAATGACAACAAGAATTTGGTAAATAAAGCGTCACTTACGATCGACAAAACAATGGAATTAGAGTATACTTACGAGGGACGTATGACGAAAAATTATTTATCATCCATCATATGTTGTCATGATTTTACTGCAGTAATACCTTATTTCCTGTATTAAAATTTAATTGTCCACTAACCTTATCAAAATATTAATATTTATTCTCAACAAAAACAACACGTGTTGACATATTGACAATAGGATAAATTAGCACCAAATTTTGTGCTTATTATATGTGCTATATTACAAAAAGACATTTATACACAATATTAATGACATTTAATAGCAAAATCTACTAGTGAATATATGAAAAAAGTTATAAACGTGTGGTTAGAAAACATCGTTTTCGAGATAGAAGATAAAAATAATAAAGGCACAGAAAATGGAACTCGGAGGCACGTAAGAACGGCGCGCGTTGCCTCGCGCGTGCTACACTAAATTTGTTGTAACTTTTGAACTAATTATTGAAATTGACCTCACAAAAGTTTAAATGAAAGAAGAAACACGTAGCCATTGGATTATAATATTTTCAAATATAAAGATGAATGTGTGTAGGAATAGTACATATAGTCCACTCAATGAATATATTGTAGAATGCATGGAATATGCGAGACTTTTTGACTTCGGAACTTTGTTAGGAGTAGTTAGTAGGTAAACATACTAAAAGTCCCCGCCCCTGGGAGGTGAGCTTACGGTGGGAGGGAGGGGGGAATGTACCATTTTTGGATTTTTCGATTATATCTTGGAAACGGTGGACTCTAGAAAAATATGTTCTAAATAAAAATGAAAGCTAATTAAATTTCCTATAAAATTGTGTTCATACATATTTGTCGAATTTCCAACGGTTTTCGAGATATATGTTATTGACTATCGATAATTTTCGAAAAAATTATTTTTTAAGTGTATATAAAATTGAAGGAAAATTAATGCTTTACAACTTCGTTTCTGACAATTTTTCTGAGAAACGATCGTGGGAGGCACTAGAAGCAAATGTTTGACAAAAAGAGTTAGGTAAAAATGATTTTTTCAAAAAGTATCGATTTTCAATAACGTATATCTCGAAAACCGTTGGAAATTCGACAAATATGTATGGAAACAATTTTATAGGAAATTCAATTAGCTTTCATTTTTATTTAGAACATATTATTTCTAGAGTCCACCGTAAGCTCACCTCCTAGGGGCGGGGACTTTTAGTATGTTTACCTGCTAACTACTCCTAACGAAGTCCTGAAGTCAAAAAGTCTCGCATATTCCATGTACTCTACACCTCTTTTTTGCGCACTCATTGACTGGATTAATTTATGAAGTCGGAACATAAAGAGATTTGCCATGAAATAGCTAAAAGCTCTACAGATTTAAAGATAAGAACTTGGGTCTTTCACATTTTACTCTTGAAGTAATATACAAAAAGATCCGATGAGTGAAAAAATCTCAAAAATTTATTTTTGAAGATGTACACTTCCAAAATTTCAAAATTTTGAGAAAATGATAGAATTTGATATATATAACTAACTTTAACCACCTATTTCTCTGGTTTAAATCGCGTTATTAGATCTCTGTAGGTGCGATTTTTAAAACTTGAAATGTGTACTTTAAGATATTTCGAGGGAATTTACCTTAAAAATTAAATTAACCCCCTTCTTTTTACGCAAATTTAAAATTCACGAAATTATGGGTAAAATAAAAGTTAATAACTTTTATAAAAAATATACTTAGCCTACCTATGCCGCATACGTTTACAGTAGGACCTCAAAATAAGTAAATCTGATCTGAAATTTTTTGAATATATATGAACCTATACTTTTCACGAAATATTGAAAAAATCAAGTTTTTCCGGTAAATCTACTCAATGTTGATTATTTCTACAATTTTTATACTGTTTAAAATATCGAAAACATATTAAAAATATTCACGTAGTACAGGGCGATGAGTCAAATCATAATGCTTGAATAATAGAAAGAGACTGGAAGTGCAACTAGAGGAAGCATTATATTCTTCGCCGATTTACTGAGCTTTTCATATAATTGTTACACATTCTATAGGATACTCTTCGCATTTTTCTTGTAAATAATGTTAGTTTTTGGACATTCTAAATTTTGTGATACCAACTTTGTTGTGGAAAAAAAATATATGAAAAAAAAATCCCGATGTGAGGGACCCTTAGATTGCGAGACGAAACTCTTGCCGCTACACCACCATTTCTTATTACTAAAATTGTTAATGAGTGTAATATATACCATAAGATAATTTATTGTGATTATTAGGAAACACACATTAGTAAAATATATTAAAAAAAAAAATAGTGATAGGAAATAACATTTCGCAAGGTTTCTATTTATTACAAACCATAAAAAAAAATGTAAAAAATATTTTTTTAAATTTTAAATTACTAATAACTTTTTTATTTACCAATCTATTTTGTTGAAAATAGGGTTCTTCCTCTAGCTAACACTAAGTTACTCTCCAAATTTCAATACAATCGGATTATTCTTTCTTGAGTTATCGTGCTTACAAGAAACGTGACGGACGGACAGACGGATGGACAGACGGACAGACGGACAGACGGACAGATGGACAGACGGACATTTTGAAAGTTGTTCAGAATTCGTTCACTAACATAACAATATAAAATTTTTTTCTCTACGAGCGATATTTACTGATTTAGAAATGTGCCGATCAAATACAATATTCTCTTCGTTTTTGCGAAGAGTATAATAACATCTTCGCGGCAAGCAATACACATTACCTGCCCCGCACGCTGCGCCATGTGTGTGTCCGCATAGTATTGTAAAAGTAGTGTGGACACTTTTTCACAGATCATCTTGTAACGCTATGTACATAGTACAATATCACGTTTTCTCAGCTTCTTTTTAAGTTTTTATGTGAATATTCATTCAAATTGTGTTTTTAATTGAATATTGTTTTGAATTATTTTATTGCTTGATGGAAGTCGGCCATATTGGATCAGTCATTTTGAATTACCTTTTTTTTGGCATCATAATCTGTTTCAGTGACCTTGAAAACGCCCCTAATATGTTAATTTGAATTAATTTGCTTTAAAATTTTTCATCTTATAATAATTTTGTTAAAAAAACGTTTCTCTTTGTTTAAATAATTAATAAACAATTTCCTCACGATTATATGTATATAACATTTTATGTTAAGCGATGTAAAAGTGATATCAAAAGATTTTAGGAAAATCGAAACTTATTATTCGTAATTATTCCGAAATAATGCATATTTTCAGCCTTTATTGACTCCACTATAAACAGAAATGAATATTTAAAGTCATTGGCGTAGATAGTAGAACTTAATTAATTACGTAGTAAATTCGTTACACATTTTATACATTTAAAGGATATTTTCACTACAATTTATCACATATTGATATGGTTTGAACAATTATTATTAGTTTAAATCACTATTCCTTCTACATATTTCTATTTTATATACCGCCAAATACCAACACCGAGTACTTACAACTCTCTGTTTGATATTATCAACTTATAGTACTTATTATAGTACTTATATGGCAGTTAATCTTAGGCGTAATGGTAAAAAATTTAAACTTAAAAGTGCCATTGGCCCAAGAAAAGTGATTGAGCATGTCTTATTTCAACTCCGCTTACAATAATGTTTAATCTTCCTATTAAGGCATATACATATACATATACATATACATATACATATACATATACATATACATATACATATACATATACATATACATATACATATACATATACATATACATATACATATACATATACATATACATATACATATACATATACATATACATATACATATACATATACATATACATATACATATACATATACATATACATATACATATACATATACATATACATATACACATTTCATTCCTGGAAATTGTCAAAAATAATATCTTTATACAAATTAAAAATCATAAACATATCATTCTTATCAATAAGTTGATTCCAGCCTGCAGGTGAACGTTTTTATATACAAACTTTTCGAAAGCATTTAATAGACCCAATCACAATGTTTTGCTTATTAAATTGGATAATTTTATCTTGTCAAAAATGTTGTTGTTTTTTCAAATCTTATCTTGAAGATAGAAGGTAGTTTATACTGTCTTGCGGCCAACAATCTGCTGATATCTGTCAATTTGGGGTTATTCTGACTATTATTATTTAATATATACATTAGTGACATTATAAATGATATGGAAGCAAGCTTACGCGGATGATATGAAAATCTACACTAACATTGAGTGCCCTGTAATAAACTACAACGAAGCAATAAACAAAATTAATACCCGGAGTACAATGAACAGTATCTCTTTAAATCCATCTAAATAAAATGTTATGCAGTTTTCTCTGAAACAGAATGCCATAAAATATGACTATTCCATTGATATCAATATTGTCAAAGCAATTTGTGCAATAGCCCACTCAAATTAGGAAAAAATTTTAAACAGCAGTTTCTCTGCACAGAAATTAAGTATTATTTATTTAACGGGATGCCCCCAATAGTACAAAAATACTGAAATAAACATACAAAAATGTATAAACAATTAAATATAACAACAATACTACAAATATAAGATTACATCACATTAACTATTGCACAAATATTTTTTAAGAACATTAAGACTAGTATTTAAAAAATCCAAATTAATTTTATTACAGTTACACATCATTCTATTAATAGAATTATTCATCCCATAAAGTGTTCTGTGATGTTCCAGAACAAAGCTATAGACCATGCGAAGTTGTCTTTGTGGAGTATGAAAGTTTATTAATGCTAACAAATCAGGGCAGTCAATACAATTATTACACAATTTATAGACTAGGACAATATAAAGGTCATATGACATCATTTCACTTGGTGTACCCATTTTAAAAGATATAAAACGTACAAAACGTTTTTGGACCCTTTTTATTTACATGTGTTTGAAAATAAGGTGCCCATACACTGCTACAATTTTCTACGCATGATCTAACATAACTAATATATAGGGCTTTAATTGCACATATATCAGTAAAGTCTTTTGTACTTCTCTTGATAAAACCGAGAGTCTTCAGCGCCTTGTTGCCTATGTAATCTATATGGTGATGGAAATTAAGTTTAGAGCCCAAAATATATTCCTAAGTCTCTTATTAAGTTAACGTTTTCAATTGGTGCATTTCTAATAAAGTATGAATTGGGAGAATTACAGTTTCCTTTACCAAATTTTATATATTTGCATTTATCAGTATTCAACACCATATTTTTCAGAGAACACCAGACATCAAACCGATCAAGGTCTTCCTGAAGTTTCAGGGATGATAAACTATCCTTTATTTAAAATACAATCTTTAAGTCATCGGCATACAGTAATACCATACTGTGCATAAAACAGTTCTCGATATCGTTGATAAAAAGGTTAAACAACAATGAAGCTAAATGTGCCCCTTGCGGCACTCAAGAGGTGACTTTTATTATAGTGGAAAAAAACTTTTGATTTTTACTGTTTGTGTTCGATTATCATTTCTTGTAGTCATAATAATAACTTGATATAATGAGAAAGCACATTTATTAGGAGCAAATGATCTACCTTGTCAAATGCCTTGGAGAAATCTGTGTAGATTGCATCTACACAGTTTCCTCTTTCTAGGGCGTTGACAATATAGTTTTCAAGTACTGATCGATCGTCCTTGAGAAAAACCATGTTAGTTTGTACTAATAACGTTTTTCAATTGGATTTTTAAGTAATCATTAAATAAGGACTCTAAAATTTTTGGAATGTGGGTTTTCGTTATTGGTCTATAATTAAGAACTGAATCTTTATCACCTGCTTTTTTATATAATATGGGAACCACATAAGATTTTTTCCAAACTTCTGGAAATATTCCAGAGGGCACTGATTTATTAAATAGAATCCACAATGGCCTAGACAAAGCAAATGCACAACTTTTTAAAAAATATGCTGCTATTTCATCATCATTTTTCTAATATCGATATTGTTTAATTACTCTAAAACCTCTAAAATTCCTATATATAACCCACTAATAATAATAGATGAGAGACTGTAGTCTAAAAAATTTACTGAATCATTATCGACAGGGTCATTATAAACTGAAGAAAAGTGTTTTGCAAATTAATTTGCAATTGATTCTTCATCAGAGACTATTTCGTCATAATAATACAAAGACTTAGAAATATCATCTTCTTTATGTTTAATATGTATATAATCCCAAACATTTCTCGGGTCAGACATAATATTATTTTCGACTTTATTGATATACTTATTATAACAAGTTTCCGATAGTTCTTTACACAAAGCTCTTAGTTGACTAAACGTGTTGAAATCATCTTGAGATTTTGATCTTTTATATTGTTTATGTGCATTTCGCTTTACATTTATATTTTGTTTTAAATTTGCATCAAACCATATGGGAAAAAAATTACTTTTTAATTTAATTTTTGGAACAAAAGTGTCAATACATCGATACAGATTTACATAAAATAGATCAACAGCATTCTCAATTTCTACATGAAAGATGTCATTCCAGTCTAAGTTTAAAAGAAAATTATTAATGATATTGTAATCACAGTTCTTGAAGTCAGAAACAAACTCGTCATAATCCAAACTCTTAACTGACACATCACATTGAACATTAATATTTGATGCTGGGTGATGTCTGTCACATTTAACTAGAGCTTCATTTGTACATGTAATAATAATATTAGAGCTGGTTTAAAAAACTAGATCTAAAATAACATTATTAGTGTTAGCAATATTATTATGTTGATACAAATTCAGACAAGAAAATGATTCTAATAGACTTTCTGCAGCCAGGTTATGAGCTGAAGTAGAAAAACCAAGATGGTCATTGCACCAGGTAATGTCAGATAGATTATAATCCCCTACTGTGAGTATTAACGAATCACTAAACTCTGTGGCTATGTGTTCGGTAGCATCACAATGTAACTGATAACTCTCTTGACTAGACTGCGGCGGTATAGCTGACGCACTCTTTCCCCACAGGGAGGAAGAAAGGTGGGATGACATGGATGTAGCGGATGTCCTCCCATTCACAGAAAATGAACTGAAGGGGGCAATCGAGAGACTAAAGAGCGGCCGATCCCCGGGTCCAGATAATATCCCCCCGGAGGTGATCAAAATAGTCGTCGAAGAATCCCCCGAAGCGGTTTTAGGGGTCATGAATCGAGCGTTGGAGAGAGGAGACTTTCCATCCAGATGGAGGAAAGCAAGGCTCGTCCTCATTATTAAAGGGAACGGAGAACCTGAAGAACCATCCTCCTACAGGCCCATTTGCTTGTTGGATGCCTTGCAAAAGGTGCTGGAATACTTAATCCTGGGAAGGCTAGAGTTAGAAATTGACCGGAGGGATGGCTTGTCGAACTACCAGTTCGGATTCTGCAGAGGAATGTCGACGGTGTATGCTGTGACCCGCATCACGAGCAAGGCAAGAGAAGCCATGGAGGCAAAGAGAATGTGCTTAATTGTTGCTTGATATCAGGAACGCATTTAACACTGCAGGATGGGGAGCGACTATAAGCAAACTAGAGAGATTGGAAGTGGCACCTTATATCATTAATATCATTAAGAGTTACTTCAGGGATAGGCAAATAGGGATGGACGCAAATAACACCTTTGAATGGAGAAACGTGACCTGCGGTGTCCCACAGGGTTCGGTACTTGGGCAAACACTGTGGAACATTATGTTCGACGACGTCCTACGGATTCCCCTTGCAAATGCGGTCACCCTTACGGGCTACGCCGACGATCTTGCCCTAACTGTGACTGGAAACTGGACAGGGCTAATCGAGGAGAAGGCGAATGCCACTATTGAGAGAATAGAGGAATGGCTGCGGAGCGTAAAATTAAAACTTGCTCCGGAAAAAACCGAAGCAGTGATGATCACAAGGAAAAGAACTGTCCAGCCTGTCACCATCAGGGTTGGACAGATGGAAATTAGACCGGGGAATGGACTTAAATACCTCGGAATCTGGCTGGACCCAAAACTACCATTCAGGTGTTACATAACAAAAACGGCAGAAAAAGCGGCAACCGCTCTGGGAAGAGTGAAGTGCAACACGAAGGGGCCAAAGGCCAGCAAAAGAAGAGTGCTTTGTGGCGTGGTGCATTCAGTCATATTATATGCCGCCCCGGTCTGGGGATACGCCTTAGAAGAAAGGGCTAATGCCAAAGTAAGCCTGGCAAGGATTCAACGGCAGATGGCACTGAGGGTATGTAGCGCCTATCGGATAATCTCGTACGAGGCAGTGCTGGTGGTAGCAGGGATCCCTCCAGTGGATTTACTGGTCAAGGAAAGGGTAGAAGTGTACGAAGGAGTCGAGAGAGGAACCGCCAGGGAAAGACTGTTCGAAAGATGGCAGAACAGATGGGAGAATGCCCATAAAGGAAGATGGACTCACCGTATGATCCCTATAGTCAAAGAGTGGGTTGAAAGGAAACACGGAGAAGAAGGGTATCATCTCACGCAGACCCTGACAGGTCACGGCTGTTTTGCCGACTACCTGTTGAGAATAGGAAAGCTGGACTCTCGAGAGTGCGCATATTGTGGCGAAATAGACGATGCAGAGCACACAGTCTTCCACTGCAACAGATGGGTGGAGAAGAGGCGAGGCATAAATCGTCTAGGGCCGGATGAGCTTGTGGAATTCATGCTGCAATCTGAAGACAATTGGGCAAAGGCCGAAACAGCTATTACACGGATCGTCGTGCATAAAGGAGAAGATGAGAGGAATCCCGACCTATACCCTTTGCACAACTAGAGGGAATACAGGGAACAGACACGGGAAAAAACAACATCTATACATTGAATAACGATTGACGTGTATCCTGAAGAGAAGCGAGAGCGGTTCCAGGATACATCATACACAGAAGAGGGGTGGTTTTAGTGGGTATGCCTAGAGGTGAGTCCCACACTACCGTTCAGGTGTCCATAAAGGAAAAGAATGCGGCGGTATGTACACCACACCGCACATAAAATTAATTTTTGTTTCCCCAGGTTAATCGATAACCATAATTCTTCAAATTTCTTCTGAGCAATACTATAATTGTAAGTGATAACGTGAGCACTAAATTTCTTATGAACAGCCACTGAGACACCTCCACCACGCATTTTCCCTGTGGCTTCCAGGTCGCGATCTCTTCTTAGAACATTGTTGTTAATGAACCCCAGTTCAGAACTGTGAATGTCTATAGATAATGATGTTTCCATAATAATTAATATGTCATTATTGGTAATAGGTATATTCTTAATAATTTCGGGTATCTTTGTACGCAGGCCATTAACATTTTGGTAATAAATAGTTATTCCTTCTATTTTATAGACTGACTTTTGACAACTAATATTCAACTCTTAGAACAATGTTTTGCTTAGGTGCAAAAAAGACATGCTTTTTGAAATATAAATATATCCGTTTTTTGGTAATAAATATCTCGAAAACTACGCGTTTCTAATGCTAAACGAACATAAATAAACTTGTTCAGAATGCGATTTCCTACAAAAAGGATTATATACATTTTTCCATTTTTTTCCATTCAAAATAAAAATAGAACGAAAAAACATATACGTATATATTTTCGCTTTTCCAGAAAAACCAATGGAAAAGAATGGAAAAAATGCTGCTGTTTAACCTTAATAGAACCTTTTTTATAGGAAATCGTGTTCTGAACAAGTTTACCTATATTTGTATAGCCTTAAAAACGAATCGTTTTAGAGATATTTCCGTCCAAAAGAAAAGAAACACGAAAAGACATATGTATAATTATATATATCATAAAGCATATTTTCTACACCTAAGCAAAATGTTGTTCTAAAAGTTGAATACTTACATGCAGAGAAACTGCTGTTCAACATTTTTCTATAAAACGGCATTTTTTTCCTAATCTGGGTGGACTAAAAGTGATTAAAGGAAATAAGGCTCTCCAAATCGTCTTTGGTTGATTTAATAAGTTCGACATATCTTATAAATGGTTTCTCGCTGTAAAGCAATCTTAATCCACAACGTTCTATATGCGTGAGTAATATAACTAGATCCGCAAATTGCTATCGTCCCCATAAGATACTTTATTTGCTTCACTTGAGCTGTAAATATTGGATAAGATTAAAAAGTAATCCTTTCAATTTTTATTGCAAATAATTTTAGAATTTGGCGTGAAAAAGTTTGTAGTCTTTTAACGAAGCCAATTTTATTGATATTTAATTGCTTAATAATATTATCGTAATAATTCTAACGTAACCTTAATAGCATAATGATTACTGTTAATAAGGAAATAATTACGAGAGCAGATCTGTCTTGTCTATACCAATATATCACAGAAAGTACTGAGATTTGACGATTTGCACGAAACAAAGTTTGGTAAAAAGAGTCTAGATTGGTATCACTATAATTCACTGCACATGTTGACCAACTCGTCTAATTTCCAAACTTTGCAATAATTAAATACCTATAATATAATAATCATAACATTGTCTTCATTATCTTTAATGTTAAACCTACTTCCATTGAATATAAATCATCTTTATTAGGTTGTTTCGTAGTCTACAATATTTAAAAAATGTCGAATTATGCAATTTGTCAATCACTACTGCCAACTCTTCTAAACTGAGAATTGGAAACAGTGTTTGACAAATTGCATAATTCGACATTTTTTAAAACAACCTAATAAAGATGATTTATATTCAGTGGAAGTAGGTTTAATATTAAAGATAATGAAAACAATGTTATGATTATTATATTATACGTATTTAATTGTTGCAAAGTTTGGAAATTAAACGAGTTGGTCAACATGTGCAGTGAAATACAGTGATGCCAATCTAGACACTTTTTACCAAACTTTCTTTCGTGCAAATCGTCAATTGTCAAAGAAAGTAAGCAAAGTCAGTCAATTAGTGGCCTACAGGGAATTACAACGATCTCGCACCACGTTCTATCGGCTTGTATATCAGCATATACGTAGAAGCCCTATAATATTAGGAGAGGATTGCTTAGTCGATATATCATTCTTCGGAGAGCATGTAAGACAGTAGATCCCTTGTTTACTAGATGTTAGGCAAGTAAAAAATTCCTAGTCTTCTTCTAGAAGAGGTACGGCAAAATTCCCAAGTCGGAGGTAGCTTGCCTCCGGGGGTCGGTGATTGATCTTAGTTGGAGACCGACCGTAAACAAATGATTAAAACGAAATAATAAGAAAACAGCAGTGGAACAAAAAAAAACCTGTTTGCCTGGAGAAATATTTGACAATTTTTAGCTAGGCAACCGAAGCTGAAAAACATTGACGGATTCCTTGCATGCGGCATCATTGGGAATCGGCTCGGTTGATGGCAATGAAATTCTTCATATCCCATTAGTCCAATGGTTGAGCTAACCAACGGAGCAAGGTAAATTATCTGTACAATGTACATCTTTTAAAAACTCGGGGTTGATAATTATTTATATTGTGTAAACAATAATAACAACTTTTGCAGGAAAAATCTATTTATTTATGTTCTTTTTTTTTTTCGATACTCATGAAAAGGTTATTTAGTCCAGTGTTTTCAAGGTTTTTCGCTTAGAATTCTTTCGGATAAAACCGATTGATGTGAAATTTGGACAGTAATTAGGGAATGGCTCAAGGAATAAAAGTTATATAGTGCCGATGTGAGCTTTTACCCTAGGGGTAATAATTTCCACCCTTCTCGGGGGTGGAAATTATTATGTTCAAAGTAACTGCAGAAATCGATAGAGGAATGAATTCTAAGCAATAACTGTTCTATGAAATTTTTTCGATGAGTCAATTCTTTTTGAGTTATTCTTGATTGAAAATGTTGATTTCACAGCCCCCCAAAAATAAAAAAAAGTTCAGACCAGCGAACCAGACCTATGTATCCCTATGTATTTTTGGTCGCTGAATTAGAATCCGAGGTCAAAAAAATTCATACACCCCAAAATCTTCAGCTAGAGCCAAACAACACCCCTGGACTACAAATTAAAGTTAAACAGCAGCGTACATTCAATAGATATGAAACACACCCCCAGTGAGGGGCGAAACTAGCCCCCATTTATAAAAATCGATCCAAAACAGTAACGACTGCTGAAAAAGCTCAAAATGTCTAAGTTTTGTTATAGTGATAAAAAACTGCATCAGGTCCGATGTAATCTCCATAAACTGCCCCTATAGGGTTGAGAACAACCACCCTTAACTTTAAAGGACACAAAACAAGAGAAAACCTAAAATCCAACAAGATCTTTATTTACAATACAACTAGAAACTTTCGTACCATCAACGTCCTACAGTGTTAACCCTCAGATGGTGTGAAAACTACCCCCTATGTAAGATTTATCCATAAAAAGTTACAGTGACTTCTATAAAAATTCGAAACACCTGCGTTCTGTGGAAGTGAGACTATGTTCGACGCTGTGCTTGAAAACCATCCCCCCCCCCCGGGGTTGCGAGATGCCATCCCTATATCCGTAGGATGCTGGAAAAACAGAGAGAAACTAACCGGATTTACATTTTTATAGATGCTATGATTAGCAAAAATCGTGATGCACACTTCCAGCGTCCTACGGATATAGGATAGCATATCGCAACCCCATGGGGGTGGCTTTCAAGCACAGCGTCGAACTTAGTCTAGTTTCTTCTCACTACCACACAACGCAGGTGTTTCGAATTTTTATAGAAGTCACTTTTTATGGATAAATCTTACATGGGGGGTAGTTTCCACACCATCTGAGGGTTGTAGGACGTTGATGGTACGTAAGTTTCTAGTTCTATTTTAGAGTACTACGCAAAATAGAAATCCTGTTGTATTTTACGTTTTCTCTTGTTTTGTGTCCTTTAAACTTGAGGGTGGTTGTTCTCAACCCTATAGGGACAGTTTATGAAGATTACGTCGGCGTCGGATCTGATGCAGTTTCTTATCACTTTAACAAAATTTAGACATTTCGAGCTTTTTCAGCAGTCATTACTGTTTTGGATCGATTTTTTTTTAAATGGGGGCTAGTTTTCGCCCCTCGCTGGGGGTGTGTTTCATATCTATTGTATGTACGCTGCTGTTTAACCTTAATTTGTATAATTCGATCGATTAGGATGTAACATTCTCGTAGCTTAATATTCTTTTTACCCCAGTCCAGAGATATTTTTTGGCTCTAGCTAAAGATTTTGGAGGTGTATGAATTTTTTTGACCTCGGATTCGGATTCAGCGACCGAAAATACATAGGGATGCATGGGTCTGGTTCGCTGGTCTGAACTTTTTTTTATTTTTATGGGGCTGTGTTTTTCATCTAAAATATGCATGTTTTAGAACGATTCTTCTAACCTTCACCATAACTCGGTTAGTATTGCATCTACAGAAATTAAAGAAAACCAATCGATTTGTTATTTTATAGGCTTCATTTCTGCTTATAATAATTTTTTTGGTAAAACGTAAAGTTTTTGAGTTATTAGTGAAAAATCGTTCTAAAACATGCATTTTCTAGATGAAAAATCAACATTTTCAATAAAGAATAACTCAAAAAGTATTGACTCATCGAAAAAATTGCGCAGAACATTTATTGCTTAGAATTCATTCCTCTGTCGATTTCTGCAATTACTTTGAACATAATAATTTCCACCCCATAGAAAGGGGTGGCATCCACCCGCAGGGGAAAAGCACACATCGGCACTATATAACCTTTGTTCCTCGAACCATTCCATAATTACTGTCCAAATTTCCCGTCAATTGGTTTTATCCGAAAGAATTCTGAGCGAAAAACCTTCAAACACTGGACTAAATTAACTTTTTCATGAATATCGGGAAAAAAACTAAAAAAAATAGATTTTTCCTATAAAAGTTGTTATTATTGTTTAAACAATATAAATAATTATCAACCCCGACTGTGAGAAACATTTTTGAACTAAAATTTTCAATAAAAACAACTCAATGTTTTATTAATATCGCGAAAAAATTTTTTTAAATATATTTTTTGTAAATATTGTTACTTTTTGTGAAGCATCTTGTTTTGCCATGATATTCGAATGTTTCATTCGTTCGTATCATTACAGGATGTTGCTTGAGGTTTAGTGGTACTTGCTGCATTCCACTGTTTTTCTAATGGGTATCTAGTCAAAATTGTAGAAAAATAGTCGCATGTTTTTCTCTTATGTGCTGCATATCTCTTGAATGCCGTTTAATCCTCAGGCTCCTTGCGTTCATTGTCTTTTAACTACTCTTCGTGGGTGAGTGGATCTTAAACTTTTTAAGCATCATTCGGTCTAGCTCTTTCAAGTTTGTATTTGAATACTTTAGTTTTGAAAATTAATATTCCTGGCTAAGGAGCGCATATGCATTTATCACTTCTAAGCTTTGAGCATGTATTGAGGAGCTCATTCTAGTCTATCCAATTATTCTGCAGAATAACGAGGTAAAACTGATTTTGGGGTTTACGGGACGTGAAAACGTGTAAATCACCAAAAACTCCCCTGTAAAATTTCTCCTGTGATAATTACTTCAGAACATGGGAAACTGAAAATAGAGCATATGTATAAAAATGTAGTTAATAAATTAATTATCTTGTAGACATTTTTCTAAATTCAAAACAAATTTTGATTAAGTTGCATCAGTTTATTTACACGCGAGTAGATTATTTTCAACTTTGGATTACCCCACAGATTAGATTTAAATTCACAAAATCCAATCAATCAAAAATAATCTCTTAAATTCAGTTAAAAGATAATTGCGTCAAAACAATTAGATATTTATCTCTATTATAATCTTATAATTACAGAAAATTAATAATTATAAAATATTTTAAAGAGAATTTTCTAATAAAATTTTATATTACTTTAATTAATACTGTATCCAAATTTTGTCCTTGATTTTTGTTAGGAGTTATCATTTTTCCTTAAAGCAGGAAGAAATAATTTTAAATTATATGCGGTATGTTCAACTAAGTAGCTTCGTTCCATCCATAATATCTTTTGATGATTGTTAAACGTAAACGTAAACGTAAACGTAAACGTAAACGTAAACGTAAACGTAAACGTAAACGTAAACGTAAACGTAAACGTAAACGTAAACGTAAACGTAAACGTAAACGTAAACGTAAACGTACACGTACACGTACACGTAAACGTAGACGTAGACATAGACATAAACATAAACACACCATATATGGTAGACAACCCCGAATCCAAAGCTAAGGCTGTCTGGAATGGGGTTACACATTTGAATAAACGCAGACATACATCCATACCCACCGGCATTTTTAGTACCGGGGCTGGGGTTCGACCTCAGAACGCGATAGACAATCGACCAGCATATTCGCTACACAATAAGCTTTAACCGGCTGAGTTACCGCGACGTGCATAAAACGTCATATTTATTACAAAATGTTTGCAACAAAATTTTGATATTTTTTGATATATCTTATTGCGAATTTCACCGATTTTCGGTTCATTTTTAGGCGGGATTATTCGCACAACAAATTAACAGGTAAGTATATTAATTCTAATGTTTATGATAACAAAATATAGAAATATAAAACTATTTACGCTTACCGTAATTGTTATGAATAGAAAACTGAAAAATGATTCTTATTGTGAGATATTATGTATTTGTACACTATAATGTTCTTTTACAAAATGTCGGAGGATCCGGTGATTTTTAGAACCCTTTTAAAATTTGTATTTTCTTTTTCTTTCTTACGTACCCCCTTCGTTGTGGTCGTGATTATATAGTTTATTTACCTTTCCCAACTGATACTCGCCACGTTAGTGAAAACGGACCAGACTTGGAGTTCTCAGCTAACTGAAAACCTCCTCGGTTGAAAATCGGTTCGTCCTTTTTACTATACTATTTCTACTACTATACTATATGGATTGTCTATATTCACAAGATACGAATGTCTTTGACATCAGTAAGTAGTGTTTCAGTAGCTAGCTAATCCAAAACCTGCTAAATTATCTCTAGGTAGTATTACAAATTTTAAAATCGTCCCAAAATTGAAAATAAACAATGGTGCGATGATAAAATCAATAATTTTAATAGTTGAAGGGTATATGTAAATAAGTGGGATTTTAAATGAAGGGAAATTATGACTACCATGGGGGTATTGTTAATGAAGCATTTAATTATGTACTATTCAGATAAAAATCTGAATTTGCGGAAAGCACGTCATAAATTCAATGGCTTACGAATCAAAGAGCAATGTTAAAAAAGAGCTTCTTTGACCCATCCATGGTAAAGTGTGGAAGTCATCTCTTTTTTACTAATTTTGGGGTGCTGAAAACGAATCAGTCACCTGTTTTGGCGAAAAATATCCGGAACACATTAAAAAACCACCCTTATTTGAAGGCGATATTGGAATTTTGAGGAGGCGTATGAGTGTACTCAGAAATAATCAGATTATTATATTCTGATAGCAATCACTCAATGGGGTGTTCTGGTTTTTTTAAAGATATAGTAGCTTTAGTAGCTTTAGCTCTAGTGTTATAGTAGCTTACAACCTTCTCAGAGGTGGGGAAAGAATGGCGAGGAGGGTTGAAGGGGTGAATTTGATTAGTTTACTTCTTTTTGTACTTAGTTATCGAAACTTAGTATTTTAAGAGAATTTCCTGCAAAATTCACCTCCAAATAAGGGTGGTTTTTTAATGTGTTCCGAAGATTTTTTACCAAAACGGGTGATGGATTCGTTTTCAGTCCTCCAAAACTAGTAAAAAAGGTGGCTTCCACACTTTATCACGAATGAACCAAAATAGCTCTATTTTTAACATTGCTCTTTAATCCATAACTCATTTTATGGCGAACATATCAAAAAATTTAGATTTAGATTTAAAAGTAGTTTTTTATTCACCTTGAAAAGAAAAATATGTCTACAAGAGAACTTGACTCTTTTATCGTTTAGCAGTTATATAAGTGTAATAGTGTTTTCCAGTATAAGTCCTCATTCGTAGTTTTTTTTTTGAGAAAGACACATCAAAAATAACATTGATGGCATTGATATATCGAAATGTCTGAGTAACTACGAATTTTCTACAGTATCTTTTTTAGCGTTTAACTTAAAGAAAATCATTATAACATTTAACCTGTAAACAAGCTATTGCAGATACTGGAAGAGCAACAATATGCAGAGGTTCCTAATAACATGGCTGAAGTTTATTCATTTGTTACTGAAGACAAATTTATCTGAACCAAAGAAATAATTTCGAAATCATATTCATCAACAATCCTCGATGGAATTAAATAATTTTAAGTACTGTAGAAAGTGGTTTATTTCATACCTACCTAGAAAATTCACTCGAAAACTCCACACTAAGGAACAGAGCGGAAAAACCACACCTGTTGAATACAAAAACAAAGATTCTACAAACATTTAGGAATTTACCGTTTTATTGCATTTTAAAATTAAGATGAGTTAACGACACACCTCTGAAATAAAGCAATTACACATGTACAGAGAATAAATAGAAGTCTGATAGCCACTTGAAGGAAGCCAGCATTAAAAGAAAATTATATTGAAAACCTTCAAAGCAGACACAAACATATTTTTGTACTTATTTCACATTGGCATGTAACTTACTATCCTCCACATATTTTCACCTGACATCCGTGGTCTTGTTGTTTCTCTGAATGGTCACTGTTTTTCCCATGTTACAGTATGTGTCTTATATGTGTTGAAGCTAACGGCCGATAAACAGATCTAAAACGTGTGTTCTCCTTCTCTAAAAAACTGAGGCTTCACTAGATTGTCATGCTCTTTCAAAATGCGGTATTAGCTAATACAGTAAGAGGAGAGGAAAACTACCTTTTTGGAAAGCTTTGAAGACGAAAATCTACCGCCAACAAGATCCCCTCTAATACCATACATCTTAAGTATTTATTACCAGGTAATACAGTGATGAAGCACTGATCAACAGCAACCAAATTTCCTGTTACCAATTACACTTCAGGTAGGAGAACGCAGGAAATCAATATTCTCCTATTATGTGTAAGCTTCTATGTGTACAGGGTTATTGGTATTCCCATCAAGGAGTGTTAGAGGACCTATTTTGCAATCATTTCAACTTACATGTGTTATATGCAAAAGTTTTTAGTTTTCGTCATATTTCAATTTCAAATTCAATGGCACAGATAGACCAACAATGCTTTACTAATAGTAAAAGGTCAAAAAATACCCAATGGTCCAAAGATGAAAAAAAAAATAAGAATAAATCGATTTTTTTATTTCTGTTACAAAAATTCAGTAATACATTAGTCGTAAAAATCATTTAAATAACATCTCTTTTTATTAGTTTTTCGCCGAGGTAAAAATGTTATTAAAAAAATAAACTAGTTCCACGAAAAAGTTCAATAACAGGTGAGCAGGTAGAGGGCGTTAATTGTTTCAAAGGAGCTTAATGTTGACAATTAAATGAAGCGATAGTCTCAAGTCGATAACTAATTTATTTATTATTACAAATCTTGTTCAAAATGGGAACCTCTATTCCTCATACAGACACGAAGTCTCTTCCTCACTTCTGTTTTGGTCACACTTGAAGTGAAATTGTTTTTCATTTGTTCCACCATGTCGATTATCCTCTGCCTCAATTATTCTACAGAGTTTACTGGTATATTGTATATAAACTCCTTCATATGTCCCCAGACATGAAAATTCAATGGATTTAAGTCGGGGCATCTCGCATGCCAAAGAATTGGTCCCCCTCTACCAATCCAATTATTTGGATACTCTGCATCCAGCCATAGACGTATTGTGATCCGAAAATAGGCTGGACAGACATGGTGCTGGATATTTTGAATAAGAGTGAAAAAAATAAATAGTGGAGGAACTGCGTAGTAATCAGATAACAAACGTACTTGTCCCTGTATATAGCGTACTAAAACTGAATCTATCTGGTTAGTGATTTTTGACATAATGTCAAAGGACTAATCCCGAAGCTTGTCGAAGTATTTAACTACTCGTAGTATCGTTAAAAGCATGTAAATAGGACTCCCTAAAATATCAAACAATTAACGTGCTCTACCTGCTTACCTATTATTGAAGTTTTTCGTGAAACTAGTTTTTTTTTTCATAACATTTTTACCTAGTTGTAAAACTAATAAAAAAGATATGTTATTTACATGATTTTTAAGATTAATATATTAATGAATTTTTGTAACAAAAATTAAAGAATCAAACATTTTTTAAATTTGTTTTTGTTGCATCTTTGGACCGATGGATATTTTGTAACATTTTACTGTTAGTAATGCATCGTTGAAGAGTTATCTAAGTACGAAAATTAAAATTATGCCACTGAATAAATGGTAATTTTTAATTTTAATTTTGAATATGCTTTGGGGTTTTTCAATAAAAAGTGAAAAATGGAAATATCTCGAAAACTAAAAACTTTTGCATATAACACGGGAGTTGAAATGATTGCAGATTAGATCCTCTAACATCCCAAGCTCGGTCGCTAAGTTGCACGTCAACATGTTCCGGTTACAGATAGCGCGCACAGGAAAACACTATAACTTTTTGGAAAAGTTTTGTAATTTGGAAAAGTTTTACCACTTAAATTTTGAACACCCACTATTTTAAATTAATTTTATGAGAATAGGACACGACGCTGTAAAAAAGAATTCTTACACTTAGAAAACGAGAATTTATTTTTCTCTTCACGTTCTAACAAATGCACTTAAATCAAGCTTAATTATTTGTAGATTAATTAATGCATTTAATTGGTAACATATCATGTGTTTGCCTTTACAGTTGCCTTTTGATTTTCAAAATAATTTTTAATAAATAGATATTATAGTAAGTAAGTACATTAAGTAGTAGGTATATGACCATAATGAGTAATATTATCCTGCATCATATGCATCCTGCATATTTACTGGAAAAAAACTTTATAAAAAAAATACGTCCTGCACATCCTGTAAATGATTCTCGTTTTCGTAATCCAAATTATTTTTACAATCAACAACTCCTTGATGGTTTATATATAGCACCGAGCATTTCACGTCTGCATTTTACAGATAAGCAAACTTTATATTCACAGGAAATCAAATTTAAAATCGATGATATTGCAGGATCCAGCTTTTATGGGTTGAAACAAACCATTCAACATTTTTAAATCCCAAATCTTTTGGATTGAGTGCACCTTCAAATCCAAAATTGGAAGATTCGTAATCAGCCACTTTTACTGTATTAAATAGAGAATTTACCATTTTGAAATTAACCGCATTCGAAACAACGCACGCTCGTTATTATTTCCGAAGCCGGAGGTAAAATGTGAATATGGGCATGAGTATGTTTTCCCTTGATTTCCGTCCCCAAACTTCTGGTTGTAATTTCATTCCTTTCCAGGACTTCACTTGATGGTAGAGAAATGCACGTGAGGTTCATCCGCTGCAGTTAGCTGCAATGTCCAATTTGATTTCTGTTCTCTGCTTACCCACAGCTCGAAAATTTGTACCGATATTCAACATTCAGATTTATTTGCCTTTTAAAATCTGATAATGAAAATCTCCATTACTTGACATTTTCATCATTAAAAACATTAACTATGCCATTTTTAAAAATTTCACCAAAGGGGCTCTCCCCTTATGACTTAAAAAAGATGTGATGCCGCAACTATTGAACGCGTACATGAATAGTAAATGATCTTTTATCATCTGATACCTTAATCGGAGTTCTTTTGAAGGATACATCCATCTAGCGATTTTCCCTTTGCCTAGCTTCAATAATAAAATGTCCCGGCCTCAGGAAGTAATTAAAATACCCACATATTCACCTACGATTACATTTTGCAATAACTAGCTGATGTTATTGCTGCTTTTGAAAAAAAGAAGGTGTTGGCATTATCCGGAGTTTGCAGTACACTGATAGAGTAATTTTTTAACTTATGTGACAATAGAAATATCGATTTTAACTTATTCTTCTCATTTATTAGAAATATTCCCCAGCTTACCGTAATGGGGATTTCTCCATTACAAACAACATCAACGCATTTTTTTTAGATCACGCTGATGAATCTTCTCAGCAATTTTTGTGTTTAAAATACTGTCCTCATAGTCATCGAACACAAAAATAGGACTCGAACAGTAATATTTTTCATCGGCCCAACTCAAAGATCGCACGAAGTACTAACCTAAAACAGAATGAGTTTAATGAAAGGTTTATATGAAATTCACACATGGTAAGTTTGGGACACATCCCAAAGATGTTTAATCTCAACTATATACAAGGATAATCGTAGCAAGAGTACAAGTAATAATCAACACAAAAACATTCAAGCTGCTTGAAGGATAAGTTTGGGGCTGGTTTGAGGTTAAGAGTATTGACAGTAATAATGATGGAAATTAATTGTTCGCTTGGGTTTAGTTTTATGTATTCATATGGACGACTGTATGATTGATTTGTCAGGACTAATTACGGCATATAACCTGATAAGGGCGGAGTGACCCTTTTTCGCTTTCGAAGGGATGCCACCCCTGGTCAGGCATCGGCACCAAAAAAAAAACCATTGGAACTGAAAGAGAATTAAATTTTGGGAAAAATAGGCTCTATGCAATTCGTCCCTCGAAACACGTAGTGGCGTATCTCAAAAAATGTGAAATTGAGATATTACACGTACTGACTAAACTTTATATTCTCCATTGATATTGCGTATAAGCATAACCCGAAACAGCATTATTTTACGAGTATTTCCTATTCTTGCTTGACGTATCTCAATTGTAATGAATTTTGTTCATCACGAATATACGGATGTCGATTTACGCAACATGTATTTATAAAGTCCTCCAGGCCTACGATAATAATAATGTCCAATTAACTCTATTGTGGCAGCTATGCTACTGTTAATGGTAGTGCAAAGCAAAAATATCGAAGCCATAACTTTGCGTTACTTCGAGTCTTACCAAGATCAAAATGAGGGCGATTCTGTACATAGCTATATATATCTAACGCCGTATCACATGCTGGAGACTTTTTGTGCCCTCACAACTGCATACTGTTTTCAAATTGGCCAGTCGTCAAAATCCATACGATGTTAATCCCTTAAAATTCAATGATTTTTACGATTTTAAAAAATTGTCCCAAGACTTGCGGATCTTACAAAGCAGAGAGGATGCTGTTAAATGGAATGACATGGAATGGAGATCAAAGTATGTAAGCTGAATCCAGATACAATATTTTTTAAGACATCTTCAAGAACATTATAGATCAATAAAACTGAAAAGGCAAAAGGTAAAGGACAAGGGTAGATAAGGGCATTTTTTCGCCCATCGGCCACGTCATATGTCATTATATTTCCCGAGTAGTATATGTCTTGGCGAGTAATAAAAAAACAGTTCCTTGGAATAGTAGATTATTCAGTGAGCGTATGATGATGGCTATTACTCGCTAGGGTGACGTAAATCATCCGCGTCTAATAGTCATTATACGCGTGCTAAATACTATAATTTATCCACGACTATCGTATATTTTAACTCTTTTAATCATTTAAAAGTGAAAAAATAAAGTTCGTTTACAGTAAAGCTTTGACGTGTTGAACGTCAAATACGAAAATATGCACGAAAACATGGAGAGTCCATGTTTTCGTGCATCTTCAAAGAAATGGATTTGCTGTATTTTTATGAAAATTGCTAGTTCCTGATTGGTCAAAGGTGCGTTAGAATGAAAACAGCTAGTTCCTGGTTGGTAAAAGATGGGTTAGAATGAGATAATGTTCATTAT
Source organism: Rutpela maculata (assembly GCA_936432065.2). NCBI lineage: Eukaryota > Metazoa > Arthropoda > Insecta > Coleoptera > Cerambycidae > Rutpela > Rutpela maculata. Next base: position 219,414,510 of record OW386285.2, read on the forward strand.
ACCTTAGGTTGGAATAAGACTATCATTAATTGTCAATTGTTAAATGTAGAATTCAACTATTATATAATCGTGGATAAAAATATTTTATTTCGCACGCAACGTCGACACCACTACGACTCCCGCGGAAACGATTTTGTTTTTTATAAATTGAAGCGCTTGATGAACCAATATATATTGACCATTATTTAATAGCTTAAATACTCAACAATGAAATGAGGTATACATTTTCTTGGTTCATCGAAAGCATCTAACTGAAATATACATTAAAAGTTCGGAAAAACGTTAAAAATTATAAATAAACTGCAAACATGCTTACTTTGAAATGTTATTATTACGACTTACTATAGTTTTCAATTGTAAGATGTATAGAAACATAAAGATCATATCTTCAACTATAAACAAATGACGTTTAATGATTTTAAGGAGAACTTTTTATTTTTATGAAATTAGTGGGCGAAAATATATATAGCTTATCTACCCTTGTCCTTTAGAGACAATCACGCTGCATTGTCTGAATCCAAAACCAAACAAGATAACAAAAAGAAGTATAAGGACGTGATGACTCTATGTCAAGGAAAATCCCCAGTTATCAAACTAACCGAACAGAAATTTTTTTATGAATCGTGATGGTGATGATTGAGTTATTTTTGGAACAGATTTCCTTTTCCTCTATTTTTAATTGATTTTCAATATTCAGTAACTTTGTTTGATTTCTGTTATGCAGTTTATGTTACGTTTTTACAAATAAAGGTTTTTATTCGATTCAGAACATTTTTTTTGTACTTAATTGAAAATTATCCACATGGCGTAAGTGGTCTTTTGTATCCTAAAATGATAAAACACAAATTTCACAAACTGACGTAGCTCATTTAACATAATTTTTTCATAATCTGAGAGGCAGCCGCCTTGCAATCATTAGCTCACATCAATTGATTATGCCACAAGTATTTATCTACAAAGGAAAAATTACACTAATTGCTCTAGCTATTACCCTGAAAGACTTATAGGCTCACTCTAAAACTTTAAATGCTGAAAAATCAGAAAAACTAAGATAAGCCATTACGTGTGTAGAGGGATGAATTATTCATATAAACTGATAGTCTTTAAGTTGTAACTATTTAAGTTTGAGAAAACAAGTAGCGCGAATAACTCGAAAAATATCACATTTCATGAAGAAATGCTACATATCAAAAATAAAGTTTATAAACTGAGGATGAATATGGTTTTCTCTTTATATAGGATTAATAGTTTCGGAAAGTTTAAAGATGGCACCCGAAAGTTTATAAGAGGAGGTATTTAGTTCAGTTGCTAAATATCCCAGAAACTATAGCACGTCAAATATGTTAACGAAAATAAAAGATTATTATCTGGTTAACTTTTCAAATGATTTTATTTCGTTTCTGTAGCATAAAAAACAAAGAGATTCTGACTAAAACAATGTGCGTCTCCACATTTTTTGAATAAAAACGTCGCTATTTTGTGTTAAATATTTCAGAACCTATGGTAGGTACTTAGCCAAAAATACTAAGAACCTAAATTATATATATATCATTAATTAAGCTTTCGGTTTTTTGTTTGTTTCTAAAACATAAAAAATAAATCAGTTATAACCGAAATCAAATACTGCTTTTTGTAGCATTATCTAGATACTCAAATTTGTTTCCCGTTTAAAGTATTTGCTTTAGAAAAAAATTCCATCCGCCATATTGAGGCCGACATTTTGAATTATTTAATTTTGACTTCAGATTCGTAATCGGCCACCCCAAAAAAATGTACAGTGTGTCCCACTTTTCATAGAGCCACCTTCATATCTCGCTCATCTGATATCCGAATATTTTAAATTTTGTGGTGAATATATACCAATAAAGTGAGTCTTTAAACGTAACCACAGTTGATTTTAGTCAGAGGCATCCGACTCTAGAATGAAGAAAGGTGGTCGATTTAAAAAAAAAGTGTTAGCGATTTTTTTTAGAAAGAAACTAGTAAGATATTCTTAACCAGCACCATTAGAAACCCCTTTGTACAAGTTTACTTCGTAGTGAGTTCAAAGGTGTTTGAGATGGGGGTCGCCAAAGGAACATTTTGTCCACGACTATTAAATAATGTACTCATTATGTATGTGTTTCCTCAAGGATAATGAATGCTATCCATTATACCCTGCAGTGAATAATGATTTCATTATTCACTAGTGATTAATGCGGACAGACAGTTGTTTATAAGAAGTCACGGGCAGGTGTTTCTTTAATTCGAGTGAAATCTCGCAACTTTTTAGTAGAATTTATGGCCAGTTTCTGAAATGTTAAATGAGATTATTCGTTAACTGTCGTAGCTACAATTTTACTGTTATTATCAAATTTATGAATAGATAACTTTATTTAGCGATTCAGAAACAGACCCTCTTTTATCATACAATTTCGTTTTTAAATTTGATTGAGCAGGCCATTACGTGCCAAAAGAACGGCTTGTCAAACTAAATTTAAACGTCAACGTTATTTACAATAATTTTACATATATTACTCAAAAAGAATAATATAATTAATTCATTAATTAATTTCTTTAGTAAACAATTGAATCAAAAATATTTAATAGTCGTGGACAAAGTATAGTATTCTACCCGCATATAATGACTACTATTCACTCTGGTGCTCCCATTAAAGAACTTATATCTAGATACATAATGGCTATCTTTTCTTCATATACTTTATTTGCTCCTAACATAGTCACATTATATGTCCATTAAAATGGATAGATGAACATCACATCCCATAGGCAACAGTGACGGGTATGTGTAGAAGGGAAAATGTACAATATTGTACCTATATTACGTAATAATTCTTGGTTAACCTCTAGGAATATTACCGCGGATTTCAAAAATATAATAGGTAAAGATGTTTTATTCAAGGGAAATATGTATTGGAAGGATATTATTTATAATATTATTATTACAACTGTAAACTGAACGCCATCATGTTACGACTATGACCTACTTACTTATGAAACGATCGACTTTCTTCTTTTCTAAACTGCCTTCTGCAAACGGCACAGCATTTCAACATGTAGCACTGAATTTTCACTAAACTGTGTAAATATGAATAGAGAATATTATTTAGGTATTAGCAAATCACAATTTTAAATAAAATATGACTTCTTCACCACTTTTTCATCGGAGAACACGAAAAACATTCATTGACATTAATGGCGGAACGTCAAACTAAGACGATGGCTTAACCGATCGTGTACGAAGCGATCGCGATATGCCGATGGGCCAATCAGAAACTTATGGGAAGAAGTGCCTTAGATTGGGAGTCTTTCAGCAACAAATAAATCAATGCCATTATGTATCTAGATATAAGTTCTTTAATCGGAGCTCTGGTGATTTACGACACTCGCTACGGCTCGTGTCTTAAACTTCACCCTCGTGAATAATAGCCATCATTATATGCTCTTTGAATAATACACTATTTTTCAACTAATAGTCTTCTGTAAAATCTGTAAAACAAATTCTCAAATGAAAAAAATGCATTCTTCATTTTTTGTTCAGAATAATGTATTGTACTAGTTTAAACTGATTTTACAAGAATATAATTATTTATTTAATAAGGCAAAAATTTTAAATCTTACATACCTACCATTTTTCTAACAAATAATCTTCAATAAAGAGCCATGAAAACAAAAGTTATTGCAAGTGTCAATTTATTGTTGAATGTAAATAAATTAATCAGTTAAAAATTCATGTGAATGCTAGGTTTAATGTTAGATAATAAGTGAAGTGTAAATTTTTGTGTAATAAATATGGTTCGGCATTTAACAATGCGAGAAAATGTGGAATTGATTCGCTTAGTCGGAGATAATGCCAGGACATTTAGACAAGCTGCTGTTGAATTTAATTTACGGCATCCTAACCGTCAACCTCCCATTCGTCATAAATTGTTAGCAACCATCAATAACAGTTTCAACAATATAGGGAAGTATGTAAATTAAAACCAAAGATAATTTACAAAATCCGCAAATTAAAAATGAAGAGCGCCTCCGTCCAAAATCAAATATGGTTACGTCTAAAGACTCGCTGTATAGTCATATATTCATCATCAACATTTCAAAATATTGGGATATCGGATGAGCGAGATATGAGGGTGGCTCCATAAAAAATGAGACACACTGTATACAATAGATTTCAAAAATAAGTGAGCAATATTATGTTTTTCGATTTAGAAGTGGTTTCTGCACGTTGGGAAAGGGCAAGTATCAGGCCCATATAGAAAGTAAATACCTTTTATTACAAAACTCACCCATAAAAATATTGATCATTACATGTGACGTTATTTCTAAGTTTTTTTATCTTTTATGGTTCAATTAATACGCCGGAAAATGTGGAAAAGTGGCCGTTTTTCACGTGTTCCCTAGACCACCAAGAACATTCATCAACATTGGCCTCTGCATTAATTCCGAAGATGAGAAAGTTGGGGGGGTTGAAGTGCCCCAAAAAGTAGCTGTCTTAAAAAATTTTATAAATTAATATTTCGCTTCAGAAATGGGCTCTAGGAGGTTTTTTGGTTCGCTGATCACGAATCCGAGGTCTAAATTGAGGAATTCCATATTCCAGTATAGAATTCGTGCCATTTTTTTGATGAAAATTCCACTTTTTCGGGCAGAAATTTAAATATGAATATTGTGCTGAGGAAGTGTGCTCTAGGGGTTTTTTTGGCTCGCTGATCACGAATCCGAGGTTCAAATTGAGAAATTCCATATTCCAGTATGGAATTCGTGCCATTTTTTTTGATGAAAATTACACTTTTTCGGGCAGAAATTTAAATATGAATATTGTGCTGCGGAAGTGTGCTCCAGGGGTTTTTTTTGGCTCGCTGATTCCGAGGTCCAAATTGAGAAATTCCATTTCCAGTATGGAATGCGTGCCATTTTTCGTGTCGAATTTCACTTTAAAGAAAAAAATTATGTATGAATATTACGAGTATTTCAAAATAATTTTTCAAATCGATTTTACTTTGAAGATAGAAGTTGGCTGATGTTAGGAACTCGTATTAACATTTTATTTGTTCTTGCTGCCTCTACTGTTTTCTGTGTAAATCTTGTGTCCTCGGTATCCGTAGTCCATCAATTTCAAATTTTCAGAAGATTAATTGGTTCTTGACTTCTTTTTTAGAGACTGTAATTGTAATTGTAAGGCGGATGTGCGAATATATGCGGATGTATAAAATTAGGTTTATGATGTAGCGTTTTTTGTGAGACGTGTCAAGGTAAATTTTGCAGCACAATATTCATATTTAAATTTCCGCCCGAAAAAATGGAACTTTCATCAAAGAATGGCATGAACTCCATACTGGAATATGGAATTTCTCAATTTGGATCTCGGATTCGTGATCAGCGAGCCATAAAATGCCTTAGAGCACACTTCCGCAGCACAATATTCATATTTAAATTTCCGCCAGAAAAAGTGGAATTTTCATCAAAAAATGGCACGAACTCCATACTGGAATATGGAATTTCTCAATTTGGACCTCGGATTCGTGATCGGCGAGCCAAAAGACCCCCTAGAGCACACTTCCGCAGCACAATATTCATATTTAAATTTCCGCCCAAAAAAGTGGAATTTTCGTCAAAAAATTGCACGAATTCCATACTGGAATATGGAATTCCTCAACTTGGACCTCGGATTCGTGATTAGCGACCCAAGAGCCTATTTCTGAGGCGAAATATTAATTTTATAAGTTTTTAAAACAGCTACTTTTTGGGGCATTTCAAATCCCCTAACTTTCTCATCTTAGGAGTTAATGCAGAGGTAAGTGCTGATGAATGTTCCTGGAGGTCTAGGGAACACGTGAAAAAAGGAATTTTTCAAATCGGTGCTGTTCCACCACTTTTACACATTTTATACTATTTTTTCTGAAATCGACCGGCAATGTCTACATTTTCGGCGCGATTTCAGATCCAAAAATGCACAATTCCAGTGTTTTAGTCCGTTGCTAAGAAACTATCACAAAGCAGACCGGAAAAGATCCGTTGCCAAGCAACGATCAACAAAACCGTACGGGAATGTTACTTTCCCGGCCTAGGCCGGGAAAGTAACATTCCCGTACGTTTTTTTATGTATATTTTAGACAGTAAATAAATACACGCAGACAAACCAACTCACATTAAAATTGCATTTATTAGTAAGCAGTTAGATTGTAATGAAGAAATGTTTTGCATTAATACAAATTCCTTAATTTATAACAATATTGATTATGATTTCAGAAAAAATAGTATGTGTACTTCGGTGTGAAAGCGCATTCCCGAACTTCGATGCTTGTTGGCCTCGGCTAGCGCCTCGGCCAACAATTTGCATCGTCGTCCGGGAATGTATTGCTTTCACACCTAAATACACAATATACTATTCTGGCTTATTAATTGGACTAATTGCACTATTCCTCGTTTTTTTTTAATTAGATTTGTTGATCTTAGAAAGTCTATTAGTCATGTACTCTACCTCGAATCATTAGGAATTTAAATGTAAACTTGCGATTATTTAAAAAATAAGATCAACACTGAATTTTTCCCATCCTAAAAAAATACCTATTATGATTGTAATATTATGTATTACCTATTGATATGGAAAATGTTTCCAAGCACGAAAATACTGTTTCGTGTTGTAAACTGAATTCTATATCTAAAAATTTTCATATTAAATTACAGCGTACTTTGTCGAAGATAATTTCTGATATTTAGAGAGGGTTGTGTTAGTGTTTCCAATACTGTTAAGTTACCATTGTCTGGCTTATAGCTGGTCATTGTTATTCTAAAGGAGTAGATTTGGAGTGCCGTTTTCCGCGCCACTACTCTCGCTCGTTGATTGGGCGTCGAGAGCCGCAGGGAAACAATTACCAATCAACATCCGCCACGGGCTGCTTTACCGTTTAGGAAACGTTAGTGGCATCTTGGCTGACTTGGGTTGCTTGCAATTTATTTCATCAAATTAGGGAAATGTGCTCAGCGATCCCTACTTAGTTTCCGATGATGCTATTATTGCTAGACGGTACGGGAATTATAAGTTCTTCACAAATGAACAAATCCATAAGCACAATGGAAGATTGATACATTTATTAATAATAGAATTTTGTATACAATGACTGTCAAAAAATATGAACCGTATAAAGGTACAGAAATATCTTTATCAAACTGGTATATGTTGTACTTCAGGATGGGATTTTGCAGAGTAAGAGGGAAATATGCATTTATTTTCGGTTTATTATAAATAATTAAAAACCAAACATAGTGTAATCTTAAAACTGTTTTGTATAATTGCTATTATTCCAACAAATACAACTATAGATATTTTTATTGTAAATTTCTGTTGTACTTGAATATCGTAGTTTGTCAATGAAAATAGTTCCTAATTTCATTATTATAGTATGACATTTAACTATATACAAAATTATGATGAAAACTGTATAAGGTTGTATTCCTTAGAGCAATGGGAAGTATCTGAAACTATTTTAAAGATTATGCCATGTATGATTTTTTAAATATTTATAATAAACCGAAAATAAACGCATATTTCCCTCTCACTTAGGGATTGCAATTTACCGGAAGTTTTAATAACCGGTGAATCGGTAAATAAGAATGTAAATAACCGGTTAACCGGTATTTACCGGTAATTTTTAGAGTGGATGATCAGGGTGGAGAAAATGGCAATTGTCTTTTTCCATGTACAAAATTATCTAAATTTAACAAAAAACATTTTTATATACGTATATTTAATATAATGAACAAACAAAAGGTTTTTCATCAACAGTAAAATCACAAGAGCTTTTTTTATCGGATAAATTTCTCTTTGTAACGAAATAATTTAGCCAATCAGTGATTTTATAAGAAAAACTGACATGAAAAAATCGCGAGCCCGGAGGTCGAGCGATATTGTCAAATGTCAGTTTTTCGAGCAAAATTACTGATTGAAAAAATTTTGAGTTAAAAAGAAATTTATCCATAAAAGAAAAGCTCGAGTGTTTTTTGGCAAGATAAATTAACGACAGAATATGTGAACGAACAACAACAATAATTTATTAAAAATAATTATAATTTTCCCAAAACGACTCATATTGCACAGTATAGTTTCCACAATACTTAAAAATTATAGCTCACAGTACAGATTTTAAAGTGACGTGCAACTACTAGATGTACTCTGCTTTTGAGGAACAGGCATTTTTATCGGGTATTAATACACAAGAGGTCGATTTACCGGGTAAATTTTTTTTGGACAAAAACCTGTTTTCCCATGAAAATTATTCGAGAATTAAGGGCATGAAAAAATCGCGACACGAAGTGGAGTGATTTTTCCTATGTCCCTTAATTCGAATATAATTTTCATGGAAAACAGGTTTGAGTCACTCAAAAAAAATTTACCCAAGTAGAAAATCAACCTCGTGTGTACTACAGAAGATTAATATATGATTAAAAAATATTATCTAAAATAATTATTAAAACAAAACTGTTTATTTAATGTTTTAAAAATAACGATTTATAATAAAAAATAAAAACATTTTCTAATGTTTTTTATCATGTTATAACCTCAGTCAGTCAAAATATTTGCAAGTTCATCATAGTAGCCGCATCTTTTTCGAGGGAATAATGCTCTTTGCAAAAAACTTTACATTGTTTCCGTATAAAATTTTTAGTGTTTCTCGTTTTAACTGGGACACTTTTATTCATAGCTTCGTTAATATTTTCTTGTGAAACATCACCAAATCGCTTTTTCTTATTCATTTTGTGTACAGAAATTAAGATGAAAACGTGAAATGTCAGATTTTAATAATTTCAATGACTTTTTTAGTTTGACACATGGCTACTACGAAAAAAGTAACATACATTTTCTCGATTTTTTCCACTTATCGATAGCCGTTTTTCTCACTTTAAACAAATCCTATTGGTCGATTTTTTTGAAAATGTACGTTTTGATTGGTTAATAAAGTAAGAATATATTAATCGGTGATAAAAAACGATGCACCTTTTTTTATCGCTGTCAAAGTGACAAAAATGTGACTGTCAAATAGACTTTTTTTATATAGGAGTTAATTTATCAAAAGGAAAAAATATAAATGAAATAAATTTAAATAAATAATTATTCTGTAAATAACAAACATATCCACTTAAAATAACAAAAAATATAAACATAAACTCAAATAGGGCATTTACTGAATACCTAATCTAAAAATACAATATATTTAAAAATAGCCTGTTAAAAGGGTTAGTTTTCAAAGCTACATCTGTTAGTCGTCTGATATTTGTGCATAGAATACCACCAGCTGAAGATGCCCTTCCTCAATCGATATTGGTGGGTCGATAAGTTAATAAAAATTGGTAATAATATACTTCTAAATGTATTCCACAGATATTTGCGGCAGTGAAATATTCAATTGTCTCTCTTGTAATTCTTAGGGCTTGGTGTTTGGAGTTTACTTTTTATAATATTATTTATTTATTGTTAAAAGTGCTCGGTGTTGGAACAGTCACTCGTAAGTTCAGATTTTACCGAAATAACCGGTAAAAAATTAAAATTACCGGTAATTATCGTCATGTGTTTTTTGTCCTGATAACCGGTTAACCGGTAATGCAATCCCTACTCTCAGTCCGCAAAATTCTATCCTTGAGATTCAATAAATTATTCAAAAGTAATGGCACTCTTTTTCATTTTGCTCTAGTTTCCCTATTTCCCGATAAACTCAATAAAATTTAGTAGGATTATTACTAAACATGTTGACCAGAAAATAACAAGTATAAATATGCCAAATTCACCCATCTGTCTGTAGGGTGATAACGGTAAAACAATTTTTATTTTGAGTTCTCAACGAATTTGTGAAAACCAAAGAACAACAAGATAATTAATGTTGAATTAGTAAACCGTTTGCTTTAACGTGTTTGAGTTTTATAAATAACTGCATCGCACAGTGGGTTCAATTTCGAACAACGTGCCCAAAGCCTAATATTAAGAATTTTCGAAATTGGCACAATAACCAACGACCCCAGGTAAGTTTTAGAGGGGAAACGCCATCTCAATAACTGAGCGCATTTCAAGAAGAACAGAGTGCTACAGAATTTGTGTGTTCAGTGATTATACGTTTACTTTGCCTTATTCTGATGTTTGGAGTGAGAAATTGCATAGCAACGTGAATTTGGAACCCAAAGATATACAGGGTGGACCATTAATAATAGGTCATAGTTCAAGGGTAGATTCTTTGGACCAAAATATGAAGATATAACCAAACATGCTTTAGTAAATTGTTGCTGTGGAAAAAGATACGGGTGTCAAAATTGTAATTTTTTTTCTTTTTTTTTTGCAATATCTCAACTACCTCTTGACCGATCTTCTCCCAATTTGGTAAGGAAACATTTTTTTGGCTAAGAAACAATAATTTGTGTATTGCATCACGCCAGCCCGTGGAGGGCGCCTCATGAGCTATACCTGATGATGATTATTTTTTCTCTTTTTTTATTACGAAACGTAGTGGTACTTTTGACTAGAAAATCTCATACAGGAGTCATTTCTACTTGATAAAAATTGATAATTCCAACCGTTTTCGAGAAAACTGCCGCAGAGATCTCAAAAAATCCTTTGAAAACAAACCCAATTTGAAAAGGAAAATTTGTATTTATTGAAAAATGTGCTTTGGTGACGTCTTTTACGTACAATTTCATTAGTTTGACATTTTGACAGAACATCACCAAAGCACACTTTTCAATAAATACAATTTTTCCTTTTCAAATTGGGTTTGTTTTCAAAGAATTTTTGAGATTTATACGGCAGTTTTCTCGAAAACGGTTGGAATTATCAAGTTCTATCAAGTGTACTTTTTTACGTAGAAATGACTCCTGCATGAGATTTTCTAGTTAAAACTGCCACTACGTTTCGTAATAAAAAAACAGAAAAAATATTCATCATCAGGTATAGCTCGTGAGGCGCCCTCCACGGGATGGCGTAAAAACAAATGATTGTTTCTTAGCCTAAAAAATGTTTCCTTACCAAATTGGGAGAAGATAGGTCAAGAGATAGTTGAGATATTGCAAAAAAGAGAAAAAAAAATACAATTTTGACACCCTGTATTTTTTTCCACAGTAACAATTTACTATAGCATGCTTGAAAGTATGTATAAAGTATTCAAGTATAAAATTTGAAAGTATGAATGAGCGATGTTGTAGAAAAAGTGAATTTAAATAGAAAATGAAGAATGACTTTTTTGAAATACATTTCGTTTAAAAGTTATTAATTATTAAATACAGCAAAAATATAATTTTAGGAAGCCGTAAAATGAAAATCATAAATCAAAATATCTTTAAAATTTGGATATGCTGATCAATAATATTATATTACATTAGTTTTCCAATAAAAAAACAATAGACTAGCATTACACATACAGGCTAGGAGGTGACATTAAATTACTAACCTCTACCTTGGGAACGTTTCTTAGCCTCGCTACATTGGGGTGATTTCTATTACGAATAACTGGCAAAATAAAGATACATTTTTTTATTGTTACATTAGTTTATAATATCGATAAATCAATTGAAATTGAAATTGAAATTTTGTGGACATGCCTATTGTACAATAGGTCATTCTTGTCCGTTTCTTGAGCTGTATCTCGGAAACCAGACATAGAATCGAGTTGCGTCCATGACAGCTTTTGATTAAGTCGAAATCTACAGTGTATTAAAAATTCTGCCAATTTTACCAGGAGCCACTTCCCATGAGAAATGAACGGAGTGCTTTCAAGAGGATAATTTGAATTTTTAGTTTCGGCCACGTTTTTCGGAATGTAACTCACTGTGCGTTTGTTTTTTATGAAAATTTTTATTTTGACAAGACACCAGTATGGGGAGTCATACAAAATGGCTAATCCGATCAGTACTAAAATCGATACACTTGGAGTCCTCATTGAGACGAACAATCAATGAAATCAAAATCAATGGATTTTTGCAAAAGTTATCGTGAACGAAGGAAAATTCTACACTCAGACACACAGACACGTACATAGCCGCCATGAAGAAAACCACACATCTTTACGTTTTGAACGTAGGTAAAATCAGAATATGACCTTATCTGATCACACGATTTTTAGACACCATCACCATATTTCTCTGTTTCTTCGTAGAAAAATGAAGCTTCTTACGAGGATTTGGCTTCGAACCATTAGTTCGAAAATAAAGAAATCTTGTTCAGCGCCAAACCAGAATCGCCTCCGAGACTATCACCACGGCCACTTCTCGAGCCCAGGCCGCTCGGTACACCTACTGACCATGTTTGTAAAATTGACAGAGCTCGGTGTACACTGTGATCTGCTCAGATGAATCAAATCATATTTAACACACAATATATCAGCATAAATAGTTGCACTTCTAATTATATAAACATTACTTCAGATAAAGATCCTACTTAGAGTAACTTCAGCAAATTCTCACCATATGATGATGTTATTAAGATTTATATACAAATAACTTCAACTAATTACATAGCCGCACACAAAAAATGCTCTGTACCAGAAGTTAGATCATCATATTCGCAGGAATTTTGACGTGCTAAAAATGAACCCAATATCTAAGTTGCTTGATTTCGCGTAATTTTTTGCGATTTAAGAAAAATGAGACGAAATGAACCAATTTGGATATCAGAATCGCGTTTCAAAATACTGATTTAAGATACAGAACGTTTTTGTTTGTGTGTGGCTGTGTCATGCAACTTCAGTTTGACAGATAATTTCATAGAGTATTGCCAGTTGTTATTATTGACAAAAAGTAATGTTTGACATTCACATTGAAAATATTGTAGCCGAGTCAATGAAGCGAAAAAATCATTAAACCTTCGAAAACCTCAAAAACAGATCCGATATTGATGATTTTTTTTATATGTTTGTTATATTCAAGTATTCAAAATCAGAATGAGTAATGGGGCAAATAATTCTTTGAACCCCAAAAAAAATTTTTGAAACTAAGATTTTTATATATTAAGTTAGTTCAATAACGGGGTATTTTATAGTTAAAATAAATGAGGTAGTAGATTTTTCTTTTTTATCTTGTATGTATTGTAAAGAGTATGTAGAATCCAAGTTTTAGACCTCCAAACCAATTGGCAAGTTTTTGTGCAGACGAAAAACCATGAATTTTTGGCACTTTTTTCAGTTTGTGACCTATAACTTAAAAACAATGCATCCAATCGAAAAGTCATCTATTATCAGAATTAAAGAGCTTCGAATGAGTACCTCAAAGTTGAAATTTCATCAAGAGGTATGGGCGTATTTTTTTAAATTTTATTATTTTTATTATTTTTATTATTTTTATTATTTTTATTATTTTTATTATTATTATTATTATTTTCTTTTTAGGTAATCTATGAACTGGAAATTACATGATCTACAACTTTCATTCTATGAATTTTTTCATTTAGATTAGCCGTTTCAGAGCTGAAGACGTTTAAAAAGTTACCCAGTATGAATTTTTTTACAAGTAGGTAAAAATTGTTTTTATTCGACTGCCAATTACGCCAAAGTTGTAAAGCATGTAATTTCAAGTTCATAGATTACCTAAAAAAAAAATAAATAAAACAAATAAAAATAATAAAATTAAAAAAATACGCCCATACCTCTTGATGAAATTTGAACTTTGAGGTACTCATTCGAAGCGAAATTTAATGCCGTTTAATTTGATGATAATAGATGATTTCTCGATTGGATGCATTGTTTTTAAGTTATAGGCCACATACTGAAAAAAGTGCCAAAATTTCGTGTTTTTTTCGTCCCCACAAAAATTTGCCAATTGTTTGGAGGTCTAAAACTTGGATTCTACTTAATACTTACTTCTCTACAACATATACAAGATAAGAAAAAAAAACACTACCTCGTTTAATGCAACTATCACCCCCTTTCGATGACGCCGTTCCTGAAATAAGTCTGGTTTTCGAATAAAAAAATATGCTTGGGGTGTTTTCGGGGTTACTGATTATGAATACATTGTCAAAAAAAAGATTTTCTGAAGTCAAAGTAAAAATATTGAAAATAGCGGCTAAAATATGGAGGATGGATTTTTTTTCTAAAGCAAGTATTTTAAAAGGAAAAAAAACTGAGCATCTAGATGATACTATATATATTTACAAAAAAAACAGCATTTAAAAAAAAATCGATTTGTCACTTCGAAGACGTGTAAAAGTCCTTTAAGGATAGGATTTTGCAGAGTGAGAGGGAAATACGCGTTTATTTTCAGTTTAAGATAAATAATTAAAAGTATAATCTTTAAAATCGTTTTAAATAATTGCTATTATTCTAACGAATACAACCATATATTTTTTTAATTGCAAATTTCTGTTGTACTTGAATATCGTAGTTTGTCAATGATAATGGTTCGTGATTTCATTATTAGAGTATGGCATTTAACTATATACAAAATTTATGATAACTGTATAAGGTTGTATTTCTTAGAGCAATGGGAAACATCTGAAACTATTTAAAAGATTATACCACTAATGATTTTTTAAATAATTATAATAAACCGAAAATAAACGCATATTTCCCTCTCACTCTGCAAAATCCTATCCTTAATGCTAAAGGACCCCGCTCAGATCTTATGGAAATTGGCCTCCGGTTAATATTGGCTGAACTTTTAATATGCTGTAGACTTTGACTTTCTGATCAAAAGCTCTTATGGGATCAATTCGATCCTACATCTATTTTTCGAGATACAGCTGCTCAAGAAATGTACAAGAATTACCCCTTGTACATTTAAAAAGTTTCCGAATTCAAGAAGTTCTTTCATATGTTTTATATTGTGCTGAGTTCTAATAGCCCTTTATAATATTTTGCACTAAAATGATTTGTTCTTTTAACAAATTTATTATAGAAAAAACATAAAGCTTTAAAAATGTTGGCGAAGGCGCCGGGAATTCTTCAAAAAAATAACAAGTGAAAAAAATATTCGGTCAAATTGGCTTTTTACATAAAGTATGTGTCTTACTGATCAATAAACTTTAATTAAAAAACTTTCGAAAATGGCTCCTTCGACCTCTAATACCTCATCAATAAATTAAAAGATCGAGAAGATACAAAATTTTAGAAGAATTTATATTCTAGGAGCTAGTGTCGAAAAGTGAAAAATTTATCAAACCACTACACAGTGGGCCAGAATCTGAAAAAGCTGGCCAAAAGTCGAAAAATGGAGTAATGGTTTTGAAAATTTTCACTTGGGGGTTTTTGAGGTCGCTGATTACGAATTTGGTAATAGTTTTTTCAAGAACAAAATGGCGGCTCCAATATGGTGACAAACGTTTAAGAAAAGTTAGTCATTTCAATTGGAAATTGGTACTCGGGGGTCTTCGAGGTCGCTGATTACGAATTTTATAATAGTTTCTCCAAGAACAAAATGGCGGCTCCAATATGGCGATAAACGTTTGAGAAAAGTAAGGCATTTTAATTGGAAATTGGTATTCGGGGGTTGTCGAGGCCGCTGAATACGAATTTGGTAATAGTTTTTTCAAAAGCAAAATGGCGGCTCCAATGTGGCGACAAACATTTGAGAAAAGTTAATCATTTTAATTGAAAATTGGTATTCGGGGGTTTTCGAGGTCGCTGATTACGAATTTCGATTCAAATTTAAAAAATTAAATTAGCTAATTAATTTAAATTCAATTTTACATACTTTTAGGCATTTTATAAATTCCAACCAAAAAATAAATAATTTTTCAATAATTATTTTTGACATAACAAAATACTTTAATTTTTTCAAAAATTGTTTATAACGCATAAATATTATAAATTGTTACGTTTAAATGGAATTTTTATGCTAAAAGAACACTATAAACCAAAGTTAACGCGTCGCTGTATTTTGCACCGTGTCAGAAAAACGATCATAAAAATAGTGGCTCCTAGAGGCAGCCAATTTTTACATTTTTTTACATTTTAAAATTAATATAGTAATTCGAAGTAGTTACTGAGCGAGGGCCCGTCGTCGTGTCGTACCTATATTTTCAATTTAAGACCTCGTACTTGACCAAATTATTACTCATTACTTCCAAACCGGGATGAACCGGGTTCTAAATTTTGTACTATAATTTGAAAAAACTATAAGAAATTGATCAGTAAAAGAATCATGCTTGGAACATGTTGCGCTTTTTTTGTAGCTCAAACGTTAATTTTTATTTCTTTATTTTTGTAGAACCCCGTTTAACATAATTTTATGACCGAATGTATCACATTTCACAAACAATAAATGTATGCAAGGTAAAATACTTACTTTATAGATTATCTTCCTAAAATTTTACTATGTTTTTGTTGAAATTACATAAATTACAGGAATATCGAATAGTACGTTCGAATGTGGCAAGCAACTATTCACAACTGTACGCTAGCAGAACGTTGTGTTTCTTAGGGTGTATCAGGTAAAAATGGGCAACAATACGGTTGGAATTTGCGGTACGTAATGAACTGAACATTTCTGACTACAAAAATATTACTTTGAATAAAATTAAACCTCTTTCGAATGTTGGACTTTTGGCCAGCAATTTATATTGCGGGCCTGTGGAAAATTGAACGTTTTTCATCGTAATCAAACCACTAGGTTCTTCGGTTTGACTGCAGTTGTAGGTGAAAGGAGATACAGTCGGCGAGAGTTCTCTCATTGAGCGTTGCGGTGCGCGCATTGTAATCAAACCGGCCAAAGTTTGTGGCAAATGTTTTCAATTGTCCAAATAATGAAAGAAATACAATTGGCGGGAATTTTGAAAGAGGGGAGGAAGAGTTATTGGGGCAATTATGAGCATAAAATCCAGATTTACACTGTAAATGCCGTCAAATAAGGAATTCAAGCTAAAAACTATCGCCTAAATTTTTACATACTCCAAACACCCTATAAAACATTGTATTAACATTGGCGAGAATTTTTATTAAAATCACCCCCCCAAAAAGCTAGATAGGCCCTCATTGCTAAACACCATGTAGTTTTTTGGATTTTTGCCAACATTTCTTTTGGTTGTTACTTTGTAAAGAAATTGAATAATAAATTCATATTTGGCAGATATAATACACGAGTGATCCTCAATAAGTACTATCACACACAAAAATATCCAGGTCCGGAAAATGTTTTTGTTGTTCTTCAAGAAAACAATACTCCGTATATGATTTTTTTTATATTTCAATATTAAATTCGAAAAGTACATACAAAATTGAACAAAATGACTTCGTAAACTTTTTGCCACACTTTTGCCACCGTCGAAATAAATAAATAATGCAATATGAGAAAATATCGAGGAATGATACGCGCAAAAAATGCTACCACTATTAAATAAGGCATTTACTTTTTTTTTCAGCAATAATTATGTTTTAGTTTCCAATTTTTATGGAGAGGGTAAAATTAATAAAAAAAAAGAAATGTTAGTGCATATCGATGCAATAATCTATTTCATTCCTCTCACTTATTAAAGACTAGTAATACAACAGCATAACATACATATTAACAACAACAATAACTATAATAACAAAGTTGTATATCAATAATGCACATAATAACAAGATAACGTCAAAATATCAACAGAATAATTGTACCAAAAACAAAAATGCAGATATTGTCATAAAATATATTTAAACATTAGATTTATAATTACATTTGATGTTCAAAATAACCTTCTCAGCTTCAGTACATTTTCTAGTGCGGTTGACGAGGTGACCGATTGATCTTATCACATCTGGACAGTTTCTAATGTCTTCTTAGTATTGAACAATCCTTTGAGTTAGTTGATCCCTGTAACCAATATCAACTTTGTAGACCTCACTCTTTAAGTGACCTCGTAATCTAATGGTTGAAATCCGAAGACCTTGTCGGTCATACATGAAGACCTGCGTGATCAATCCATCGGTTTGGATACGTATCATTCAAATGGTTTCTAATTTGATTGGGGAAATGCGGTGGGGCCTCGTCATGTTGAAAGAACATACCTCGAATATTTACATTTCCTAAAAGATTTGGTAACGTATGTTGTAAAAACCTTAATTTGAGATTTTTATCTAAACTAACTTGCAAAAAGAATGATCGTAACAGACCAGAAATTTTACGCATGCGCGTTGTTAAGATTCAGGTATTATGCCCAATCGTCACCTTGACATCAATTTGGGTAGACGGTAGACTTGGCGTAGATAATGGGGAAGGCATTTGACTGAGCTAATCTAAGGTAAAAAAATGAATTAGAACGACCAACTAAGATTTCTTAAGTTTACCTCAGTTCACCCCCAACTAGCAATTTGGTATTTTATAAAAGCTGCAGAAATATTTCCGACACAAATTTTATAAAACAACATTATCTCAGAAACACTTTAAAAACGTTATTACGATAGCCATAAATGTAAAATTGGCACCATCTTATAAAATAATTCAGTCACTGTTGATATTTTGTAAAGCCTATTGCAACCATTACAAAATAACTGTATCAACATTTCCGCAGGTTCTAAGAAAATTCGGTACCTCCACTATAAAACAGTTTTACTCAAGTTTCCTTTAATTGCCTTATAAAGCACATACTTCACTGTTTGTTATTATTGCTATAAAGCACCAATAAAATAAAACGATTTCTTAAATGTATTCAAAAAATCGCATACATATACTTACAAATATACAACGTGATCTACCAGGACATGCGGAAAATTTAACAGTAGGTTGTCCCCACCGAAAGGAGTAAAAAAAATGAAAATTTTTTAAAAAATGACCAAAAAAATTACTTTATTTTTTTATAGGAATGCGCTGCCAATGACTTCAACTAATCTAACGTAACGCGGTACAACCATATTACTTTATCAGACTTGGGATTGACACTACTGACAGCAAAGCTGGATAAGATAGAAGTGTCTTTTTGGTTTTAATCAAATCACACTACAAAAATACCTAAATAAATCGAAATAAATCGAAGACATTGATCTCATGCTGAAATGTCAAGCAGATATACGAGATATTTAGTTAAACCGGTCAATGACACGGCCGTGCAACTATTGTTCGACCGGAAGCAAAAAACGCGGCTCTCTAGGAGTCTACACACGATCCAGCGGCACGGAGCCAGCCTTGTCGGCATGTTTTGAACTCATTCGTAAAAGTGAATTGGTCCGCTGGAATTCCAATTATCTTCAAAGCGTACCAACAATGTTGTCTACCTGCCGCTGGATCGTGTGTAGACCTCTTTTCTTGATCTCGCCGGCCGGCTTCACTTTTTATGCCAATTAAGGAAATGTAAACAACTCGAATACGTTCTTTCACAAGTAAGTTCGTCGACCTCTTCAGAAGTAAGTAAGGACTTACTCAACATCAGTAGTGCATCTTCGCAAATTGGCTAATAATTTAATATACTAAATTACCTCAGAATCCTCTAAAATTTTGCAGGGGCTTTCCCACATTGAAGACTAGCACACCATTTTATTTTCCACATTTCTTGGTAGATCACGTTGTATAATATGCTGATCTCTGTATATACCAAGCTTTCAGTGATTTTACTGGATAGTGGATGAGAACTTACTTAATAATTATTTTAAAGATATGTTAACCCATACAGCCTGTAATTTTTGATGCGAAGGAAATTTTACTGTGTAGGTATTATGGCATGTGTTTTTGATGAATTTTAAGGGCCCTTCATGTTTACTAAAGATTTCTAATAATTTTTTGAATTTTATAAAAATTGTTTTCATATTTAAAAATTTTTTTGTAATGCAATTTAACGTCAATTTGTTTTAATCATCATAACTTTATAATTAGCACATACTAAGTGCCATAAATATTAATAAAAATGTGGTATTTAAACTATGTCTTGTCATATTTACGAGTTCGAACGCTGGTCTCATGAAATGGCTTCCTTTCAGGGCCAGCCAGAGGGGCAGGCGAGCCAGGCGGTCGCCTGGGGCGCTGGATCCTGGAGGGCGCCAAAACGCAAAAGGCAAGTAACTTGCTGCAAGTCGATTGTGGTTTCTGAACAATTAAACGTACAATTTTAAACAAAAGCACGCACTCCAAATAAGTCCGCCCCTGCCCTCCTACAGGTAAGCGTGCTGCATAATTGTGATTACAAAAAATCAAAGTATAGTTGAAGCAATCGCATTTGTGAGCGACGTTGAGCGGCAAGGAGTGCAGAAAACGCAGAGCCGGATTTACTTTTTATAATATTACACTTACAGTATCCCCCAAAGCACTGCTATGAATTGGTAACAAAGCTTACTAAAATTATTTTCAAAAACACATTACCAAATAAAGAAATATAAAGTAATTATCGAATTATATCAGTATAAGCTCGACTGCGGTGTCTCTAATTGCGGTCTTGGGTTAAACAACACAATCATAAATTTACACCCATAGACCACGTCAGATAGTCGACATCGAATGGCCGATATCTTCTTTCTCACTTAATGTAAAGGTGGAGTAAAGACGGGAGGTCTAGTTGCCACCTATTTCATTCCTCTCGCCCCTCATAACGGCTCACTATTAAGATTACTTCAACTATAAAACGCTCTTTTCACACTACACGGTTTTGATCGTACGGTAAAAAGCCGTGCGGCCGCATTCTTTTAGTGGAGTGAAGAAAAGCATGGGACCTTTCACATTATACGATGACGGCAAAACGCCGGTGCCGTGCCGTGCAGCGGCCGTCCCTTGCCACTGGATTCGACGGCTGCCGTACGGCATCTTTGACTCAGTGGTCTACATAACTAAATGCGTGCTTTCACATTCAACGGTTTTGAGCCGTACGGCAGCTACATTGTTTTGTTGAATTATTAATTATTAACTTTTGGGAAATGGATGAAATTGATGCGGAAGTCTTGATAACCTTGGCTCAAAGTAGGCCTGTGCTATGGGACAAAACTTTTAATGTTTATAAAGATCAAATTGCCACAAGAAAGCCTGGAAGTTTGCTTAGAACTGAAACAAGATTTTAATTTGATGGAAGACAAAATAAAAATGCGTTTGGTAAGTATATTTAATACTTATTAAAAAACGAAAAATCAGAACATGAAATTGTCGTATAATTGTCTTATTATTACAAATGAAATGAAAATGTTGAGCTTGCAACGGCAAAAAGCCGTGCAATGTGAAAACAACAGTGTCACGACAAAAAGCCGTACGGTTCTTTACCGTACGATCAAAACTGTATAGTGTGAAAAGAGCGTAATACCACAGAGTACCGCACGGCCGGCGGTCGACGGAGTACAAAGATTGCGACGTGTCTTCTTGTCTATGATATTTGCATTTTGTCGTTTTTACATAGGGCACCGACTGCCGGTCTTTTTGATCTTAAATGACTCAAGATCGGTTCACCTCACTAGTTATGATTTCGATAGAAAATGAACTTTTACATTCGATGGATTTTAGTGAACTCATTAACCAGTTTACATTACAGAAAGCTAGACGAGAGCAGTTCTTATGGACAGGTACATTTTCCTTAGTTATTTATTTTCATTTCTATGATAGAGGTTGTATACCTATTCACATTTGAAATTTCTTGACTTTTCCACTTTTTTCAGGACCAGAAGTAGTTTTAATAAATGATTCCTGACTTTTTTTTTATAAACTTATAATTTACCTGACTTTTCCAGGTTTTCCCTGTTTTCCAGAAAGTATACACCCAACATTTATTTTAAAGACATGTTACTAAAATTTGTATAATTTACCTAAGAAAGTATTGAAAATTGAGAAAGGGGGGCGCAAAATTCAGAACCGGCCTGGGGAGAGAAATTTTATTGGGCCGGCCCTGCTTCCCACTATAAAATACTTTTGAGTTAATAACAAGCATTTTAAGATAATTAAACCATAGGCGATTCCTACAAAACATCTATAAAATAATGTGTTTTAGAAGTGACGGACTTGTGACGGGGTCGTATCTTAAATGAACCAATGTAACAATTTTTTTTTTCAAAAAAAGGGTTATTTTGTATTTTTGTTATAACTTATAAGTGAAGAAAAATAACTGTAGCTAGAATCATAAACATTTTGATAAAAACTATAATTTATTGTAACTATTACCGTTAAATTATATGTTAAGTTTTCATTTTAACACCCTTGCTCATTCACTAGTAATTCCCTAGCGCTTGAAAAATGTCCCGTAATTAATTAAAGTACATGGGGATACGGTAAGAAAATGTCACTCCTAAATTAAATGAAAAAATAAATATAAGAATGACAGCTAGATAGGTTAGGTTATGTTAGTTAGTAGGCTGTGCGTGCATTACATAGAAAGGTTGGGTTGATATATTAGTCTTGTTTGTTGACGGGTTATAGGAGGTCTATAATTATTATTTACATTTGCAGCTTAAAATTAATAATTAGGAAGTTTCCTATTTTAGAAATATCAGGTACATTCAACCTCATTTAGTAGTCTTTCAGATAACTAGTCAAACAAAAAAAAATTATCTCTATATCTGAAAAACTCACGAACTTATTCAATTTCTTATTTGAATACTTCGCCTCGGCTGAAGTCCACCGTGACGTCACAATACACAACGCGCTGCCGGCCATGCCGGCGGCGCGCCGTATGTTCCCTTTATTTAGTGTATGTGCTCGATTTTCTGAAATGTCACAAAATGTCACTTTTGATTCGTTCGTGCCGAGCCGAATTTTCGAATTTCGCCGTGCAATTTACGATCAGGTTTATCTGGAAGACTTCCTCTTTACGTCGCTGTCCCAATGGTGTTTTTCGAAAAATATGAACGTGCCAAAATTGCATGTTTTAGCAATTTTTTCGGCTCTCAATTGCAAGCTGGCTATAAACTGCCGGTGCCTGCCAGCGAGTATAAAGTTGCCCGCGCCCGCTCGCTGTTGGCGGAATCATGTATTGTGACGTAATCGAGCTCAGCCCAGATGATCACGGCATTTTAAACTTGGAAGGACCATAACTTTTTTATTTATAGAGATAATTTAAAAAAAACATTACAGATATTTTTTAGATTTTTACGACTATTTATTACGAGAAAATGAGAAAAATGGAAACTTCCTAATTAGAGATTAAAAATAACTTAAGAATTTCTTCGCCTTAAGTAGGTTCAAGCTATTAAAATTGGGAAAACTTTCACATCTTTAATAAATATGTGCACCTTTTAATTACATGCTGGGTGCTGGTACACTATTAGTTTAATACGTTTTTAATTTACTAAGTATTTATCAACATTACTAACTTTTGAATTATTAACGAGAGGTTAAAAATAGCTTGGAGGTTTCTTCTTAATTCAGTTTAAGATACTAAAATATGGTAATTGTGGTAGATTTCAACTTTGTGATTAAGAATTCTCATGGGCCCAACTCGATCCCATGTTTAGTTTCCGAGATACAGCTCAATTAAAATTAAATGAAAAAAAACTTTTTTAAAAACAAGCTTTTATTATTTAGGCGTACTC
Source organism: Rutpela maculata (assembly GCA_936432065.2). NCBI lineage: Eukaryota > Metazoa > Arthropoda > Insecta > Coleoptera > Cerambycidae > Rutpela > Rutpela maculata. The sequence continues at coordinate 219,437,888 of OW386285.2, forward strand.
TCGGGTGTACTAAAATGAAAAAAAAAATTGATTGTCTTAAAATCTTGTCGCGAGCGAGAAGTTCATACAGGCATTAATTTTTTTTGACAGAGATTGTAAGTACCTAAGTAACTTTTTTTTTATTTCTATTCACGCGACAAGCTTTTAAGACAATTATTTTTTTTCTTTTCGTTTTAGTACAAATTGTAAAGTAACCAGAAGGTCGAACGTTAATGCGAATTAACTCGACACATCCGGTTTTCTATACAAAAGTTCCAGGGATTATAGACCGTCAACAGGCCTCAAGATCAATTAAGAAACAATAGTTCAAAGAATCAGTTTATTTAACAGAATTGGTTATACAAAATCCTCAAGATAAGAATCGTGCCTTCCCCAATCAAGGTAGTGACTTTCAGACCATACAAGCGAGAGCGCTCACGCTAACGATCGATTAGGTAGAAAAGATTCATACATACCTTCTCAGAATCAAAATGCGAGCTTTTAGAATCATTTCAGGCTCTGGGTAAATGAATAATTAAGGCTGACTGAAATTAACTTAAAAAAGTTTTACTAAATGAATTTAGTTTCGCGAGAGACTACTTAGCTTTAAAGTTCTTGTATCGTGGAGATTCACGTACTCAAACACATTCAGAGGACTTATTACTGCGTAAGTTGAATGGCGTTCGATCAGTCCACGACTTACTAACCCTTATCACAGTCGTTCCATATTATCGATATGGCAGCTACTCACCTTCGAGCGACTTTTAGGCAAAATTGAATTTTTGGTTTTTTATGCACAAGGCGTTTTCCTTTATAACTTTGTCATTTGAAAAGCCCTGTTATTGGCTTTTCTACCATTGCTTTGTCTGGACCACTCAACGCGCTCGACCAAATTGCGAGCCGCTGAGTTAATCCAAACTCTTTCCATGCGAGAAACCGGCCTTGTACATGTGCATTGATTTTTATCAATTTTTGCTTATCGGCACTACGCCGGCTTTGTCAAAATCTTCTATTTTGCCTTTCGGATGCAGTGCATCGCTAAAATTTTATGCTCTTACTTTAGAATTGGGCTTTCAATGACCATACCTCAAAGGTCAATGTCTTTGGTGGAGGAATAAAAAATAAAAAATATTTTAAAGTATATTTTCGTGGTACTTTTTAAACTGACTGACTTTGTGGTACTTTTGAAAAATCTATTTTAAGACCAATTTTGGCGTACTTTTGAAAAATCGATTTTCGAGCCAAATTTCAAGGTAGTTGTGAAAAATTAATCTGCAAGCAATACGCTGTCTCCAACAGAGATAAACTATCACATAAACGAGTTAGAATGCCTGAGCGTCGTTAACTATACAAAAAATACAAAATATATTTGGCAGACCATCCATTCATAGTTAGAACTGACAACAGAGCATTACTATGGCTAAATAAGCATAAAGATGAAAAGACCAAATTTACACGATGGTCGTTATTACTTCAAGAATATAGCTTCTCGATAGAGCATTGTCCTGGTAAAGAAAACATACTGGCGGACTATTTGAGCAGAAATCCACTAGGCCCGAACGTCGAAGCAGACGACGAAGAGGAGAGAATATATCCACCAAAATTCTCGTACAAGGAACGAATATCAGTGATTACCACATTGGAATTAAACGATCAGGTCAGAGAAGCGCAAACGCACTCCAGAAATATCCAAGACCAAATTGAACGATGGAATACTCTAGTGCGACAAGCAGATAAAACCAAGGCATAGGTGAAATTCGTCAATATACGACAAGTGATAGGCGGCACACTTTGGACGAGAGGCGAAAATGTCAAAGAAAAATTATACGTACCAAAACGTATGGTCATGAGAGTAATATCTCATTTTCACGACCGACTGGAAGTAGGTCACCCCGGCCGCGATGAAACTGTTAGTGGGCTAGTAACAGACCCTCCACCGCGACCATCTAGTCTATTGTGGCTCACTCCTAATTATATTTCACCCAATAGGTTCAGCTTTTTGATAAAGTCGACTACCTTATTGGGTGAGAGGTTGTCCAGATCCTCTGGCAGCAGTTGCCCTTTGCCAAAAAGTGAGAATCTGGTTCCTTCTGCAGCAGGACAGGTACATAAAATGTGCGCTGCCGTTTCATCCTCCTCCAGACACAGTCGGCATTCAGCGTTGTAGAATCATCTCGGGCCGCTATTATTTTAATAATTTGTCACGACTAGTCAACAAATATTTAAATGACTGTATTATTTGTAATTCCGTAAAAAGCAGACAGTCACAACCGAATGCTCCTCTCAGAAGCCATGCTCCATCGCATCCGTTCGAAGTTCTAAGCGTCGATGTAATAGGACCGCTTCAGCGAACCAAAGATGCAGATAACCGATATATATTAATGGTAGAGGATGTATTTAGTAAGTGGGTCGAAGCCAAGGCGTTCACCCAAGTCAGTGGAAAAACAATAGCACAATTTATCGAAGAGGAACTAGTGGCGAGATATGGCGTTCCGAGGGTCATCATTTCCGACCAGGGAGGCCACTTCAATTCCGGCTTTTACGATACGTTCTGTACACGTAACAATATTGAAAGATTCTTCACAGCAGCTTACCACCAACAGGCCAATCCAATAGAAATGAGGGTGCAGGAAGCTAAGAAGATCTTAAAAACCTTATTATATGGTTTACCCAACGACGAGTGGGATCGACATGTTAGTCAGATGGCATATATCTTGAAAACAAGAAAAAACGCCGCTACGGGGCATACGCCCAGTTTCGTAGTACTCGGCTATGAATTACCGCAGATTGGTGATTGGAATATGTTCGCTTATAGACAAGGGCGTCGTAATCAAGCGGACGTTCCCCGCCTTGAAAGAGTCAAGGAGATTCGTAGAAATCAAACAAATTACCAATGGCGTTAGGCGCCCAAAGTGGCGGTAACGCCGGTCGTATATAAAGTGGGAGATATGGTAATGACTAAAAGGATCAGGAAGGATCATACCTTCGCACCGTCGTGGAGTGGGCCACACAAGGTTTTAAAGATATTGTCCGATGAAGTTTACCTCATTCACAAGGGGGTAACTTCGACGAGATTACATGTCGATGCCATCAGGCCGGCACCTAAGGGAGATCCCGATGTGGAATTGGAATTGTCTGAAGAATCAGAAGATAGTCCGGATGAAGCTCATCTTAGTGACGACGCTTCCTCATCAGACAATGAGATCGCGCCCAGGTCAGAGCGACGTAGCGATACCACACTAGTTCAAATCAATGTTCCCGCAGGTGCTCAAGATAAGCCGGATGTAATAAGTCGAGACCCCGATGATGCTCGAGATGAGCCAGATATAGAAGAGTCGCCTCTAGATATTTCCGAGGTCGACCACGGCTAATAGCCGTTTTTGTTTTTTTTTATATTTTTTCTCAAAATTCTAAGTGGCGATTTTGACCTATATGCGGTCGAATCGAAAATTTAATTATCAAAATCCTATGTAGTAATTCAATCCTTATACGGAGGAATTAACAATTTAAAAGTCTACTCCATGAGCAGACATGGAAAGACGGCGAACCCGACGCAAGAGAGCGATCCGGTAAGCCTAGCTTCTCAAGAGCGAGAGCCGCCAAGTTCGAATAATGGACGTAGGCATAAGTACGAGTCAGTACGAGTTTCGGAAGCTGTTTTTCTTATGCAAGAAGACAACTTCTATTTTAATCATTTTAAGTCAACAAAATTAACGTATACCCAAATGGAAACTACGAGATGAGTTTCAGAAGCCGTTCTTCGTTCAAGGAGACGCTTCAATTTTTTTTTTATACTTTTTTCACAAGTCGTGATGACCGCACGAGTATCGTAAGCCGATTTAATCTACCTTACGAAGTAGAAACTACGAGACGAGTTTCAGAAGCTGTTCTTCGCTCAAGAAGACGCTTCAATCTTTTTTTTTTATACTTTTTTCACAAAGTAGTGATGACCGCACGAGTATCGTAAGCCGATTTAATCTACCTTACGAAGAACCAATTTCTAACCATTATAAGTTAACAAAATTCATGTTAGAAAAATATTTCATTGTAAAACAGCACATTGTGTTTGTTAGTCGACGCGTTCCAGTCGACGACTTGCTAAAAAGTCAATCTAGTTGCAGAACTGCATTTTCCATGTGCAGAAATGGAAAGATGACCCAGCTTGTCGCAAGGGCGCGGCATGGTGAAGTCTGGAACTCAAAGGCGAGGACCATCCTAAGCTGCGGCATGGAGATATAGATAGCCTCTTCTAGAAAGGGCCGAAGTCAAGCAAGAGCGAGACAAGGGCGAAGACGCGGGTGCAACGAATTAGTGAGAGTGGACGCTAATCGAAATTGTGCTACGCTTCGCTCCGTTTCGCACCTCGACGCGGGTGTAATTAAGTTGATAAAAATGTTGTATCAACTTGGCGTATTGTTTAAAAAATGTATTTATTTTTAAGTTAGATAGGCGAATCAGCCGTCTGCCCCGATTTGAAAATCGATTTTTCAAGCCAAATTTCAAGGTAGTTTTGAAAAATTAATCTGCAAGTGAAATTTTGGCGTACTTTCGATAAATCGATTCTTGAGCCAAACTTTGACGCCCTTTCAAAAATATTATTTTTCAAAGTCCAATTTGTGGTACCTTTGAAAAAGTATATTATTCATAAATCTTTGTCATTATATACTTCTGCTCTCATATCCTGAACCAAAAACATTTTTTCTAAGTGAAAATTCGGTGTTTCTTCGAATTTTCATCTGGTCATTTACAACGCCTTATAGAACCCAAAACGGTCCTTATGGACTGATCTGGGCTTCTGTAGACTCTTAAAAATGTCTTTAAATGAAATTTTTGCCTAAGTCGAATTTTGGACGATTTTGGAGAGTTCTACAACAATCCCCTCCTTTGGTTGAATCTTTTCTACTCATCGATTGCCTTTAATTCCATATTCACTTGTATGCCTGTATGCCTTCATTTGACGGTCTGACCTATGGTACAGATGTTTAAAAATAACGGCCTTAATTGGGGCAGACGGCTGATTCGCCTATCTAACTTAAAAATAAATACATTTTTTAAACAATACGCCAAGTTGATACAACATTTTTATCAACTTAATTACACCCGCGTCGAGGTGCGAAACGGAGCGAAGCGTAGCACAATTTCGATTAGCGTCCACTCTCACTAATTCGTTGCACCCGCGTCTTCGCCCTTGTCTCGCTCTTGCTTGACTTCGGCCCTTTCTAGAAGAGGCTATCTATATCTCCATGCCGCAGCTTAGGATGGTCCTCGCCTTTGAGTTCCAGACTTCACCATGCCGCGCCCTTGCGACAAGCTGGGTCATCTTTCCATTTCTGCACATGGAAAATGCAGTTCTGCAACTAGATTGACTTTTTAGCAAGTCATCGACTGGAACGCGTCGACTAACAAACACAATGTGCTGTTTTACAATGAAATATTTTTCTAACATGAATTTTGTTAACTTATAATGGTTAGAAATTGGTTCTTCGTAAGGTAGATTAAATCGGCTTACGATACTCGTGCGGTCATCACTACTTTGTGAAAAAAGTATAAAAAAAAAAGATTGAAGCGTCTTCTTGAGCGAAGAACAGCTTCTGAAACTCGTCTCGTAGTTTCTACTTCGTAAGGTAGATTAAATCGGCTTACGATACTCGTGCGGTCATCACGACTTGTGAAAAAAGTATAAAAAAAAATTGAAGCGTCTCCTTGAACGAAGAACGGCTTCTGAAACTCATCTCGTAGTTTCCATTTGGGTATACTTTAATTTTGTTGACTTAAAATTATTAAAATAGAAGTTGTCTTCTTGCATAAGAGAAACAGCTTCCGAAACTCGTACTGAATCGTACTTATGCCTACGTCCATTATTCGAACTTGGCGGCTCTCGCTCTTGAGAAGCTAGGCTTACCGGATCGCTCTCTTGCGTCGGGTTCGCCGTTTCTCCATGTCTGCTCATGGAGTAGACTTTTAAATTGTTAATTCCTCCGTATAAGGATTGAATTATTACATAGGATTTTGATAATTAAATTTTCGATTCGACCGCATATAGGTCAAAATCGCCACTTAGAATTTTGAGAAAAAATATAAAAAAAAAACAAAAACGGCTATTAGCCGTGGTCGACCTCGGAAATATCTAGAGGCGACTCTTCTATATCTGGCTCATCTCGAGCATCATCGGGGTCTCGACTTATTACATCCGGCTTATCTTGAGCACCTGCGGGAACATTGATTTGAACTAGTGTGGTATCGCTACGTCGCTCTGACCTGGGCGCGATCTCATTGTCTGATGAGGAAGCGTCGTCACTAAGATGAGCTTCATCCGGACTATCTTCTGATTCTTCAGACAATTCCAATTCAACATCGGGATCTCCCTTAGGTGCCGGCCTGATGGCATCGACATGTAATCTCGTCGAAGTTACCCCCTTGTGAATGAGGTAAACTTCATCGGACAATCTCTTTAAAACCTTGTGTGGCCCACTCCACGACGGTGCGAAGGTATGATCCTTCCTGATCCTTTTAGTCATTACCATATCTCCCACTTTATATACGACCGGCGTTACCGCCACTTTGGGCGCGTAACGCCATTGGTAATTTGTTTGATTTCTACGAATCTCCTTGACTCTTTCAAGGCGGGCAACGTCCGCTTGATTACGACGCCCTTGTCTATAAGCGAACATATTCCAATCACCAATCTGCGGTAATTCATAGCCGAGTACTACGAAACTGGGCGTATGCCCCGTAGCGGCGTTTTTTCTTGTTCTCAAGATATATGCCATCTGACTAACATGTCGATCCCTCTCGTCGTTGGGTAAACCATATAATAAGGTTTTTAAGATCTTCTTAGCTTCCTGCACCCTCCTTTCTATTGGATTGGCCTGTTGGTGGTAAGCTGCTGTGAAGAATCTTTCAATATTGTTACGTGTACAGAACGTATCGTAAAAGCCGGAATTGAAGTGGCCTCCCTGGTCGGAAATGATGACCCCCGGAACGCCATATCTCGCCACTAGTTCCTCTTCGATAAATTGTGCTATTGTTTTTCCACTGACTTGGGTGAACGCCTTGGCTTCGACCCACTAAATACATCCTCTACCATTAATATATATCGGTTATCTGCATCTTTGGTTCGCTGAAGCGGTCCTATTACATCGACGCTTAGAACTTCGAACGGATGCGATGGAGCATGGCTTCTGAGAGGAGCATTCGGTTGTGACTGTCTGCTTTTTACGGAATTACAAATAATACACTCATTTAAATACTTGTTGACTAGTCGTGACAAATTATTAAAATAATAGCGGCCCGAGATGATTCTAACAGTTTCATCGCGGCCGGGGTGACCTACTTCCGGTCGGTCGTGAAAATGAGATATTACTCTCATGACCATACGTTTTGGTACGTATAATTTTTCTTTGACATTTTCGCCTCTCGTCCAAAGTGTGCCGCCTATCACTTGTCGTATATTGACGAATTTCACCTCTGCCTTGGTTTTATCTGCTTGTCGCACTAGAGTATTCCATCGTTCAATTTGGTCTTGGATATTTCTGAAGTGCGTTTGCGCTTCTCTGACCTGATCGTTTAATTCCAATGTGGTAATCACTGATATTCGTTCCTTGTACGAGAATTTTGGTGGATACATTCTCTCCTCTTCGTCGTCTGCTTCGACGTTCGGGCCTAGTGGATTTCTGCTCAAATAGTCCGCCAGTATGTTTTCTTTACCAGGACAATGCTCTATCGAGAAGCTATATTCTTGAAGTAATAACGACCATCGTGTAAATTTGCTCTTTTCATCTTTATGCTTATTTAGCCATAGTAATGCTCTGTTGTCAGTTCTAACTATGAATGGATGGTCTGCCAAATATATTTTGTATTTCTTTATATAGTTAACGACGCTCAGGCATTCTAACTCGTTTATGTGATAGTTTCTCTCTGTTGGAGATAGCGTATTGCTTGCATAAGAGATGATGTGCTTCTGGTCGTTATCCCCCAGCTGATAAAGGACGGCCGATAATCCTATCAGGGATGCATCGGTTTGTAAAATGAACATTTTGTTAAAATCGGGCCGGTGTAGTCCTAGAGGTTGATTCAGTACTTCTTTTAGTAAAATAAAAGCTTCTTGGGCTTCCGGATTCCACTTGAAGCGCCAGTCTTTCGAGAGTAGTCGGGTCAAGGGCTTAGTAATTATTGCGACATTGGGGATATATTCACGTACCCAATTACATAGGCTAAGGAAACTCTGAAGCTGGCGCCTCGTCGTAGGTGCCAGATAATTTTGTATCTGTAATATGTGCTTCTCTAATGGCTGAGTGGTGTTGGCATTTATCTGATGCCCGAGATAGGTTATGCTAGACGTGGCTACCACACATTTTTCCGGTGACACCTTTAAATTATGTAAACGTAGGCGTTCAAAGACGGCTCTCAGATGGTTTACATGCTGATCTATATTTTCACTATAGATGATAATATCATTGAGATATACTTTGCAGAAATGATGCAAGTAACCGGTCAATACGTCTCTTGCCATAAATTTTTGGAACGTACACGGAGCGGTCTTCAATCCGAAAGGCATCACGTTGAATCGGTAAGATGCTCCATCCAATGTTGTAAACGTAGAATAATTTTTTGACGACTCCTCAAGAGGGATTTGCCAGTATCCGCTCTTGGGGTCCAACACCGTAAATATGTTGGCGTTTCCTAGATCCTTTATACTCTCGTATATCTTAGGTAAGACGGAGGCTTCGTCTTCCGTTACTTCGTTCAAGTGACGATAATCAATGCAGAAGCGAGGCTTCTTGCCGGGCCTTTCTATTATAATGGGAGGCGAACTGTACTGAGCGGTACTCGGTTCTATAACTCCGGCCTTCAGCATCTCTTCAATTTGATCGTACATAACTTTCTTCTTAGTAGGAGACATAGGATAAGGTTTGATATTAAACGGGCGGTCGTCTTTAACTTTTATTTTATGTTTAGTTGTCACAGTGGTAGCTTGGGTAGGCATCGCGGTGAACAATTCAGCGAATTCCTCGAATAGAGGTTTTAAATTATCGTTTCCGATGATCAGTTCTTCGGGAAGCCGGCATTGCTTCCTTGCTTGATGTGCCGCCTGGTTCCAGAAGACGGTTATTCGCTCTTCAGTGCCGACGTAGACACATTTACGTTGATAATCGAATACGACATTGTGAGCATATAAAAACGGGGCTCCCAGAATGAGCTCTTCGTTTAAATTTTGAATGACCTGAAACGTGGTCTGAAAGGGTACATCTAGTACATTAACGTTTATGGTCGTAGTCCCGAGGGATTCTACTAAACCATCGCCAGAAGCCATAACAAACGTTTGGGGAGCTGTAAGCTGATCAATGTCGTTCATAAATTTCGGTTGGATAATATTCCTTGTCGAACCTGTATCCAATAAAGCGTTAACCGCTCGATTATTAATTATAATCTTAATGCGAGGCAGAGGGAAAGCGTCGCTAGTTTGATTGATTGATTCTAATGGGGTGAATCGGTGGGGAGATAGGTTGACTTCTTGATCCTTAAACAGGTAATTAAGATCAGGACGGTCATCGAAGTTATTTAATTTTAACTTCTTGTTTCGGAGCTTCCCCGAGGGTCGCTTCGAGCCTGGTTGGGCCTGGTAGGCGGGGCTGGTACAGTTCGGCCTGGGCCATCGCCTCTGACTCCCTATTGGTTTCCCGTATTCATGTTACGATAGGGATTGTTTGGGCATTCCGCATGAAAATGCCACTGCTCCGTTGGGCAATATCTGCAAGGGCGATACGGGACTCGGGAGTTCCTTACGTCTCCAGTACCCCTTCTCGGCATATCCCCTCTGGGCAGCGAGGAGATATTATTTGCAAAATGCACCCTCGGTGCTGGCGGATTTTCTCTTCGTAGAGATCCATTGAATGGTGCCCTAGATGCACCAAAGGAATTGGAGGACGGCTTCGCTAATGCGGAGGGTTCCGTTCTCCAGTTACTGCTCGATTGCTGATTCCCTTGAGCTGAAGCAGTAGAGGTGGACGCTCCTTGGTCCTTGCTTTTTCTGACATTATGCAGAGTCCCGAATTCTTTATTCTCATCCATGATTTTGGCCATTTGTTCGGTCATCGTCACTAGTGTATTTGTATCTAGTATGACGGCACTCGGTGCATTTTCATATCAGGTCTCAACTGATTGAAGATGATATCCGCCTTCATCGCTTCCGGCTTAAACGGATCGATTCTCTTGAAGAGGCACACCTTCCCAGAAATAAATACCGACGTATCTTCCTCGGCATCTTGTTTCTTGCCATATAAATTAGCTATTGCTTCGGTGAGTATTTCACCCGAATCGTAACGGCTTCTGAACCGCTCGAGGAATAGAGAATAAGTGGTAATTAGGGTTCGGTATTGTTCGAACCATTTCTCATCGTCTTTGAGCTGCTCTGATATTTTATACAGATGGTCGTTATCCTGTGTAATTCGTACTCGGACGAAAAATTCCTCCATATGATTAATGAAGGTTTCAGGGTCTTCGTGTTCGAAGCCATGAAATTCCACATTTGGATGCTTCGACCGATATTTATGCTTGTGCTTGGCTTCGCTTAGAGCTTTGGCAAGACCTGCTGCCATTTGGATGAACACTTGTTCCGAGGAGGGCTGTATGACTCCTTCAGTGGTACTCGGGCCTACCCCCGAACTACCCAGTACATCCTCCGCGCACGGCCTCTCTAACCCTCTAGAGACGTTGTCCATCACAGATGTCGGCTCGTCGTAAAACCGGAAAGGCGTTGAATCGTCATATCCTTTCCAGAAAGCCCTGCTGACTAACAACGCCCCACGTTGGGCGCCATGTAGACGAACGCACTACCGGGCGTCAAAGTGACGCGACACCAATTTACTTCTCAGGGGGCGCCAGTCGCGTACTACCCCGTTCTTCTACCTCCCAGGCGGGTTCGAGATAAGATGCACTTCGGTAGCCGAGTAATGGACCAAGGCTGCACTACCACAGATCGGAAACGACGCTCTCTCTGGACCCGAATTCCCTCGTTAGGGGTTTAGGCACCTCTTAATTTCCTGAATTTTTGCATAAAAAAATCCCAACCGAAGAATTTCTCTGCGGAGGGACTAGTTTTGGTACGCGGAAACCACGTTTTGGTCTATTAATAACGGAATTTATTTCTCAAAAAACGCATAAAAAAATCCCTATCAAACCTCCGTAAAGCAACCAGAAGGTCGAACGTTAATGCGAATTAACTCGACACATCCGGTTTTCTATACGAAAGTTCCAGGGATTATAGACCGTCAACAGGCCTCAAGATCAATTAAGAAACAATAGTTCAAAGAATCCGTTTATTTAACAGAATTGGTTATACAAAATCCTCAAGATAAGAATCGTGCCTTCCCCAATCAAGGTAGTGACTTTCAGACCATACAAGCGAGAGCGCTCACGCTAACGATCGATTAGGTAGAAAAGATTCATACATACCTTCTCAGAATCAAAATGCGAGCTTTTAGAATCATTTCAGACTCTGGGTAAATGAATAATTAAGGCTGACTGAAATTAACTTAAAAAAGTTTTACTAAATGAATTTAGTTTCGCTAGAGACTACTTAGCTTTAAAGTTCTTGTATCGTGGAGATTCACGTACTCAAACACATTCAGAGGACTTATTACTGCGTAAGTTGAATGGCGTTCGATCAGTCCACGACTTACTTCACAGTCGTTCAATATTATCGATATGGCAGCTACTCACCTTCGAGTGACTTTTAGGCAAAATTGAATTTTTGGATTTTTATGCACAAGGCGTTTTCCTCTATAACTTTGTCATTTGAAAAGCCCCGTTATTGGCTTTTCTACCATTGCTTTGTCTGGACCACTCAACGCGCTCGACCTAATTGCGAGCCGCTAAGTCAATCCAAACTCTTTCTATGCGATAAACCGGCCTTGTACATGTGCATTGATTTTTATCAATTTTTGCTTATCGGCACTACGCCGGCTTTGTCAAAATCTTCTATTTTGCCTTTTGGATGCAGTGCATCGCTAAAATTTTATGCTCATACTTTAGAATTGGGCTTTCAATGACCGTACTTCAAAGGTCAATGTCCTTGGTGGAGGGATAAAAAAAAAAATAAAAATAATTCAAGGTATATTTTCGTGGTACTTTTTAAACTGACTTTGTGGTACTTTTGAAAAATCTATTTCAAGACCAATTTCGGCGTACTTTTGAAAAATCAATTTTCAAGCCAAATTTCAAGGTACTTTTGAAAAACTAATCTGCGGTTGAAATTTTGGCGTACTTTTGAAAAATCGATTTTCAAGCCAAATTTCAAGGTACTTTTGAAAAGCTAATTCGCGGGTGAAATTTTGGCGTACTTTTGAAAAATCGATTTTCAAGCCAAATTTCAAGGTACTTTTGAAAAGCTAATCTGCGGGTGAAATTTTGGCGTATTTTTGAAAAATCGATTTTCAAGCCAAATTTCAAGGTACTTTTGAAAAGCTATTCTGCGGGTGAAATTTTGGCGTATTTTTGAAAAATCGATCTTCAAGCCAAATTTCAACGCAGTTTTGAAAAATTAGTCTGCAAGTGAAATTTTGGCGTACTTTCGATAAATCGATTCCTGAGGCAAATTTTGACGCCCTTTGAATTGAATTTTTGGATTTTTATGCACAAGGCGTTTTCCTCTATAACTTTGTCATTTGAAAAGCCCTGTTATTGGCTTTTCTACCATTGCTTTGTCTGGACCACACAACGCGCTCGACCAAATTGCGAGCCGCTGAGTCAGTCCAAACTCTTTCCATGCGAGAAACCGGCCTTGTACATGTGCATTGATTTTTATCAATTTTTGCTTATCGGCACTACGCCGGCTTTGTCAAAATCTTCTATTTTGCCTTTTGGATGCAGTGCATCGCTGAAATTTTATGCTCATACTTTAGAATTGGGCTTTCAATGACCGTACCTCAAAGGTCAATGTCTTTGGTGGAGGAATAAAAAATAAAAAATATTTATAGTATATTTTCGTGGTACTTTTTAAACTGACTGACTTTGTGGTACTTTTGAAAAATATATTTTAAGACCAATTTTAGCGTACTTTTGAAAAATCGATTTTCGAGCCAAATTTCAAGGTACTTTTGAAAAACTAATCTGCGGGTGAAATTTTGGCGTACTTTTGAAAAATCGATTTTCAAGCCAAATTTCAAGGTAGTTTTGAAAAATTAATCTGCAAGTGAAATTTTGGCGTACTTTCGATAAATCGATTCTTGAGCCAAACTTTGACGCCCTTTCAAAAATATTATTTTTCAAAGTCCAATTTGTGGTACCTTTGAAAAAGTATATTATTCATAAATCTTTGTCATTATATACTTCTGCTCTCATATCCTGAACCAAAAACATTTTTTCTAAGTGAAAATTCGGTGTTTCTTCGAATTTTCACCTGGTCATTTACAACGCCTTATAGAACCCAAAACGGTCCTTATGGACTGATCTGTGCCTCTGCAGACTCTCAAAAATGTCTTTAAATGAAATTTTTGCATAAGTCGAATTTTGATTATGTCTTCAACTTAGGACGATTTTGGAGAGTTCTACAACATGATCGGTACCCCCGCGCAGACCACTTTTTTTGGTTGCCACTGTGCCACACTCAGTGTGGCACAATCCCACACATAAAAAGTCATCTGCGCGGGGGTACTGACCACACCTATCCCTTGTATTTTGAGCCTCTGAACACGAATCTGATCTTAGTTTTTCCTCAGCACGTCAGGTTTTTCTTTTAACAGCAAATAAATATATAAATATTAGACTTTTTTTGCTTTAAAAAAAAAACTTGACGTATAGGGGAAAAATTAAGGTCAGATTCGTGTTCAGCGGTCAATACCCCGGCGCAGATAACTTTTCTTTTTGTGGGCCCGTGTAATTATTGCGGAAAAAAAAAGTAAATGCCTAATTTAATAATGGAAGCATTTGTTGCGCGTATCCATTCATCAATATTTTCTAATGTCTCATATTGAATTATTTAGTGTAATTTATTTCGAAGGCGGCAAAAGTGTGCATTGGCGCAACTAGAGAATTTTTCTGGGGGGTGGCCAGGCCCCTTGTTATTGAAACGCAAAGTTTAGTGGCGGCTCGTGCATAAGATACTTAGTTGTTCTGTAGATATATACAGTGTGACCCATTTCAAGTGGAAACACCATCGTAACTCGGTTATTGGTCATCCAATTTCAACTAAATTTGGATCGGTATCAAAGATTTTTAATATTTCTTTTTTGAGTAAGACAAAACTTATTTCAGTCAGTGGCCTGCATTTTTATTAAGAAAAAAGGTCGACTTTTCGAGAAATCATGTTAGGCATTTTTTTGTTGAAAAACTAATGCAATATTATTGATCAGCATGCTGTAGAACCCCTCTATTCAGAATTTAACAACATGCTGATTTTTGGTTTTAGAATTACAGCCCACTTAAAATTGCCTATTTATAATATTAAATAATCAATAAATTGGTAAGGAATCTTTTTTCGAAAGACAGAAATTTTCTATTTAAATTAATTTTTTCTACCACCCCATATCATTGATACTTTCAAATTCGGTAATCCTTAATGCCCGAATAATTTACAAGTCTGATGACCCAAAATGTTTCAATGAAAATTCTTGGCCTTCGGAAAGTTTCGATGATATGAGATAGTAGAAAAAGTGAATTTAAAGAGAAAATGAAGAATGACATTTTTTCGAAAAAAATTTCGTTACCATTTTATTGATTATTTAATGTTTAAAATAAGTAATTTTAAGGGGACCGTAATTCGAAAACCAAAAATCAAAATGTTGTTAAATTCTGGATATAGCGGTTCTACAGCATGCCGATCAGTATTATTGCATTAGTTTTTCAACAAAAAAATGGCTAATAATATGATTTTTCGAAAAAACGACCCTTTTTTTCTTAATAAAAATGCACGCCACTGACTGAAATAAGTTTTGTTCTACTCAAAAAAGAAACATTAAAGATCTTTGATACCGATCCAAATTTGGTTGAAATTGGTGACCAATAACTGAGTTACGAAGGTGTTTCCACTTGAAATGGGTCACACTGTATGTGTACACGGGGCGGTTAGTGATAGCGCTGTAGGTAAAAGCGCCGCAGGCGAAATTTTTTTTGTCATTTCAAGGTCATTTAATGACCTTGACCTTGACAAAAGAAGTCATCGTGTTCTGGCAACGCTGGCCAAAAGGCGAGCCAGCCGCCATTTTGAATTTAATGTTACATTGAACTTTCGATGCTCGGAGCCATCTTCCTGGAATTAAAACAATTTAAACATAATTATTAATAATTATGATTAGAATTTTTGGTAGTTCTGCAGCTCTGCAGCACTTATGAAGAAACCGCCTCTGAATGTCTGAATTACCATTATACCTAGATGGGAAATCCTATTTTAGCTATTTCATCGACACGACCATACACATTATGCATAAAACTACTTTTCACTTTCAGTCAAATTATAAAATGAAAAAACTATACAAATATGTAAATATTATTGGTTTCGAATGGTTTTATCGTGATGTTGACACCATACGATGCGTAAAAGTAAGAGATATAATATGTTCCTAACATATTGAAATATATACGCTTCAGATTTTCAATTTTTATTAAAAAAATATGAAATTAAAATTCACAAGAAACTGAAACGTAAATCCTAAATCACTTGTGTCAAATTGGTATAGAAGTCGGGGATGGATTATAGTCCAGTAGAATTAGTAAAAAAAGACTGAAATTTATTGTAAATCATTTCTGGATGCCACGTGGATTAAACGATAGTTTTATTGATTACGAACATGACCTTGAATTTGGTCCATTTTTTGACCGCCGGAACATTGTTTATTTAACGATTTATTGTTGAAAAATTCCAAAAAATCCACTTTTTTAAAGATAACTCAAAGACCTTTGATGATAGGTTTTTCAATTTGTAGATACTGTTATAACTTTGAAAAACGGTTAAAATTTGTTTAAATAATTGCAAAAAACCGCGAAAATTTTAGCAATTTGCAAATATTTTTCATTCTTTAACAAAAGCACTTTAGTGCTTGAAACTTTATGTTTTCATTAATGGCAAATCAAATTTGCATTATTTTCAACTTCAAAATGGCGTTTGAAAAAGTGTCACATTTTGAGGTTAGGTTTTTTGCTAATAACTTTTAAACAAATGAAGATTTTGCAATATCTTTCTCATATCTTTGTTACTGACTTCTTTTCACACATTTTCAAAAAAAAAAGACTGTAAGCTTATTAGAAGCCGAGATGATTTTTTTTAAAAAATTCGTAAAAAAATTTTTAACAAAAAATAATTATTTATAACAAATTATTGTTTAATTAGGAAAAAATCGACATGACAGATATTATTATTTCATCACGCTACCCCAAATTAAAAAAAAAAGTCAAAATCGGAGAAACGGTAAATTTTTGGTTGACGGATTTGAACTAGTCTCGATCATTCTATGAACGTGTTACAGATCTGACACATGCTTCTCACTTCTGTTCTGACGCTGATTTAAAATTAATTATTGTTATCGTTGAAAATTGCATTTTTTCCCACAAACTCAGCACTATTACAAAGATAGACTATTAAACTAGTTGTTCGCCAAGTTTCAGCTGTTAATGTTTATTAATAAACAAATTACGAATTTATTAAAAAAAAATCATCTTTGCTTCTAGTGAGGCCATATTAAGTAATTGGTCGAGTTCATCGTCAAGATCATCATCATCGTCGTCGCCGTTGATGCTGACGATTGGAGGGCCGTTGGTACACGAAGCGTGACAACTGCTGCACACAAGCGAGCAGGGTATGCCTGTTTTGCCGCACCCGCAACTTCCCCCGCAACCAGTTGTGCACCCGCAAAATATGTTATTTAGGACGGATTCTGGCGCAACTGGGTACGTGCTTGTGACAGGAGTAAGGAAGCCGTCCGACCCCCCTCATCCATCCCCAAGCAGTTGGCTCCTGCTGCTAATCTCCATATAGCCATTGCTGAATCTGCAAATAATAAATAATTCGTCCTTTGTAGTTTAAAAAAATGTGACACAATCTTGTCTAAGCACAATACAAAACATAAGTTAATGTAAAGAATCATATAGTGATACAAACCTGCAAATGCACTCTAAGGAAGTGTTGGCGAGGAGCACTTCTGGTGGGTGGAAGTGCCGCAAAATCAGACTTTGGCTTTGTCGAGGCTTTAACAAAGGCCTGGTGTCGCACCCGGTTCAGGTCTGCTGCTTGTGGGGCCTGGTACAATGACAAAAAAGCTGCTCTCCTGCATCAGCTGGAACAACAACAACAACAACAACAACAACAACAACAACAACAACAACAACAACAACAACAACAACAACAACAACAACAACAACAACAACAACAACAACAACAACAACAACAACAACAACAACAACAACAACAACAACAACAACAACAACAACAACAACAACAACAACAACAACAACAACAACAACAACAACAACAACAACAACAACAACAACAACAACAACAACAACAACAACAACAACAACAACAACAACAACAACAACAACAACAACAACAACAACAACAACAACAACAACAACAACAACAACAACAACAACAACAACAACAACAACAACAACAACAACAACAACAACAACAACAACAACAACAACAACAACAACAACAACAACAACAACAACAACAACAACAACAACAACAACAACAACAACAACAACAACAACAACAACAACAACAACAACAACAACAACAACAACAACAACAACAACAACAACAACAACAACAACAACAACAACAACAACAACAACAACAACAACAACAACAACAACAACAACAACAACAACAACAACAACAACAACAACAACAACAACAACAACAACAACAACAACAACAACAACAACAACAACAACAACAACAACAACAACAACAACAACAACAACAACAACAACAACAACAACAACAACAACAACAACAACAACAAACAACAACAACAACAAGCATTTATTAATATTCACATACAATAATGCGTCATTCCAGAGTCCGGCCCGGAGCCAGCCAGACAACCACGGCGAACATCGCCGAGGTGGGTGTGAGGTTGGGCGGGGAGGATCCGGTTTGGCGGTGACGAAAATTAATTGTAAGTTAAAACTCCTACCTCATGGGGAAATGCTTAAATTTAACAGTATCGTGCAACGTAGTACACTAGGGTACTTAAAAATAATTAAAATTAAAACTGTAAAACTATCGATTTCACACACACGCAAAAAAAAACAAAAACATCACTTTTTCAAGTCCGGACCTGGATTTTTTGTGTGCGTGATACAAGTACCTACTTATTTAGGATCACTAGTGTGTATTATATATGACAAATATGAACTTATTATTCCATTCCTTTACAAAGTAACAACTAAAAGAAAGTTTGGCAAAAATACATACCCCCCCCCCCCCTGGTGCCCTCTAACTGCCATTAAAGCATGTCCGTTTCCTCGTGAAACACCCTGTATATGAACATTCGTTGCCTACATGATTTATTGATAACTTTTAAATGAGAAACGGTGATGGGCGAGCATCTATTGAAAGAAGCTATAAGTTAAAACATGCCAGCCAGATCTCTAGCGAGTGGTGGCTGTCTATTAACTATCCATTGACGATGAACCCTAATAATTCCTCTATTTCTTACTAGATGGCACGAGATTAGGGCTATGGCGCAGAACTCGGTATCTATTTTATGATGATTCGAAATAAAAATAAATCATAAATCACTATTAGTTATCATATAATTGTGTTGATTCAGTTTATAGACAATTATCTACCTATCGTAAATACAGACATTTTCAAGAAGCGAACATTTATTGTTTCTAGAATAATACGGTGGTTACATTAGAACTACTGCGTACACCAAAATATAACTACCCAATTGTCAAAAGTCAAATAAAGCATCATCTGTTCGTTGATAAACAAAGAAAAACTGGAAAGGGGATTTTATCAAAATAATAGTATTAGATAGTGAAAGTATGGAACTGTAACGTTAAGTAATAATGAAAACCATCGTTGGAAAAGTTGTTGTACTGGGTTATCAAGGTAAGGATTTTTTTATATTTGTTATGTTTTTGTTTCTGTTGTGCGTAATATTTTTTTCTATTTTTATTTTTTAAAGCTTAAAAGTTTCTTAAAGGAGGTAATATGTAATATGTGACATTTGTAGGTTACTAAATAGGTATATCCACAAAGATTAACATAGAGATAAGAATTAAATATTTTGCTGATTAACTGATACAGTTTGTCTATATTCTATATACTTTCATAGGTAGGTATAAAAATTTAAGTGGGTATATTATACGGACTTTATATTTTATACATCCCTATTTATATAGGTTTCATAATGGTGTAATATGCCATTCTAGTCACTGTAGGTAGGTATATAAAACTTGTAATTTTAGAGTTTGCGTAAAATGAACTTAATAAAATATTAATTAAAAAAGATTACTTTACTTATCATTAATTCATATTTATATTACCTATGATAGAAAATTTTTATTAATCAGAAACGGGCTGGCCCTGAAACGGGATTATTAAAATATCGGATGAAACATATCGTTGGATTTCCTTTATTTGGTTTCATTAAGAGAAAATACCTAAATATTTATGGACAAATACTGTAAGCCTGACAATCTGAATTAAATTAGATAGCATTGAATAAACGTCAGTAAAAAAGACGTTTTTAAAAGTTACAGGCTAATACTTTTTTTAATGTCGGTTTATCCCCTTATTTATCGGGTGCGCTGAACCCATGATATTTTTCCCTATCATATTTACTTTTCATGAAAATTAATTCCTTACGACAAAACGCCTTAAGACTCACATTTGCACTGTTTATTTTCATTTTATCGAATATCTAATAGTTATCATCTATATATTTAAAACAAAAGCCGTTTTCTTTTCCGGCTTCGCCAGCGGCTCCCGCAGGACCGATTTTGATGATTCTTTTTATAAAATAAAGCTCCTTTATCCACAGATCACTAATTTTTATTTTCTTAAATTCTTAATTTTCGAACTATAACGAACCGATGGCTCCTACTAGATCAAACTGCGCTTGTAGAGGCCGCAGTTGACCGAAGATATCCGAGTGAATCAGTCAGAGTTTCCATCATGGAACATGTTATTCCCATTTTTGGTGACTTCAATTGTTTATTTGTTAATTTGTTTATTTTTTAATTTTATGAAGGTTTTTTTATTGTTTGTGACCTATCTTATACACAGCCCATTAATAATTGAACTGAATACGAAAAGGAGGAGGGCCTCGAGAAGGGCCTTTAAGGTCGGTTTTCGGCCCTTTTTATCTTTGGTCAAAAATTTTCGAAAATATTTTTTTAATCATATATATTCAGTATCTGATCTATTCCACCCCAAATGGAACTTCCCCAATCCTCTCCCCTCCCCCCTCCATGTATCCCCCTTAAATTATTAAAGAACCAGTTTACATTAGTACACATGTTTAAATGTTTTTGAACTTGAAAATCGTATTTCCTTTGAACTTAGTGCACCCTAAGCTCCCCCTACTACTATACACCCAACGACAAGCACCCTCTCCCCCCACTAACATAAACTTTATGCTCCTACCAGGTATAAAATAGTTTTCAAAGGATTTTTTTTATCTACATTATTAATAAAATGTCAATTCCTCTAACACCCACTCTCCCGAACCATTCCCGCCATCATCATACTGCTACAAGCTTGAAAAAAGACTTTTCTTATACTTTTTTTTATCGGCAGAAAGATCTAACCTTGCGCCCATTTTACTCCCAACAAAAATACGAACATAGTTAAACCTAAGTTCTGAAAAAATCAGACAAAATTACATATACTATAAGCTCTAAATCAACAGACAAAAAAGCAAAAAAAATTCTAACCTAAACCTCTCTACACAACAGAATGGTTCGGGAGAGAGGCCGTTGGGGGGGGGGGGGGGGTATAGGAGCAATTGGAATTTTATTAATAATGTAAATAAAAAGTCCTTTTAAAACTATTTTACCGTGCGTGTAATTGCCCATTGCATGTAATGTACATGCAATGCACGTAGCGCAGAAAACTCGTCCGTCAGCGGAGTATCCCAGCTCTCAGTAATTTCATTTCAGCCAGCTGGTACATGCGATGTTGTAATTCTTACTCCTTATGCCTAACCCGCCACTACACACACGGTATATCTGGTAGCAGCGTAAAAGTTTATGTTGTCGTCTTTGGGGATTGTCGTCTTTGAGGGTTGGGGTGTTGTATACTTGTATTGTAGGGACAGCTTAGGGTGCAGTTTATTCAAAGGAAATATGATTTTCAAAAACATCTAAGCATGAGTGCTAACGTAAACTGGTTTTATACAGTGTGTCTCACTTTTCATCAATATCTCGGCCATTTGTTGATCGATTTAGATCAAATTTGGTATACTTCTTTTGCTTCAGATTGTGATTAAAAAGTTATTACAATTTTTTTTTTTCGAAATTAAATACGCCTACTATGATAAAAAAAAATTAGCAAAAATTAGGAATTTATATTGGCGATTGAGAGGGGTTTTTGTTTTTACAGAATCTTGTTCGGCATGACCTAAAACCTCTGTATACCAAATTTCGTTAAAAAATATTCATTCCTCTTCAAAAAAATCATATCTAAGATTTCAATAATAATCACCCTACTATTCGAGTTATTTATTGTCGGATATTTACTTAACTTGGTAGTGGTGTAATAATGACGCTAATTAAGCATTAGGACATATTTACTTAGAACTCGGCATACATCTTTGTTAACATGGAGTGCTTTGGAATGGATTTGACAATTCTTATTATTTCAATTTTATCAGCAATAATTAATTGTTCTGCAGCCATGTTTAAGTTTAATTTGTCATTCGATGCAATTGTCAAATCTATTCCAAAGCACATGTTAATAAAGATATTGGTATGCTGAGTTCTAAGTATTTTAAAAAATAGCTACAATTTTTGAAATATTCATTTCATAATAGTGTTTTGAATAAAAAATGTGTCCTAATGCTTAATTAGCGTCTTTATTACACGACTGCCAAGTTATGTAAATATCCGACAATAAATAACTCGAATAGTAGGGTGATTATTATTGAAATCTTAGATATGATTTTTTTTTAAAGGAATGAATATTTTTTAACGAAATTTGGTATACAGGGTTTTAGGTCAAGCCGAACAAGATTCTGTAAAAACAAAAACCCTATCTCAATCGCTAATATAAATTCCCAATTTTTGCCAATTTCTTTTGATCATAGTAGGCGTATTTAATTTCGAAAAAAAAAAATGTTAAATAACTTTTTAATCACAATCTGAAGCAAAAGAAGTATACCAAATTTGATCTAAATCGATCAACAAATGGCCGAGATATTGGGGTGTAGTGGTGAAAAGTGAGACACATTGTATAGTAATTTAATGGGGTTACATGGAGGGGGATGGATTGGGTGAAGTTCTGTTTGGGGCGGAATAGATCAGATATTAAATATATACGATAAAAAAAATAGAAATATTTTGACCAAAAATAAAAAGAGCCTAAAACCGGCCTTATACGCCCTCCTCCTTTGTTATCGTTATATGGTGCATATCGAGGTGCATAACCGCGTACACCAGATTTCCTCCAGATTCCCTCAGATTTCTTTAAGATTTCCTCGAATTTTTTTCAAAAAATTTTTTGAAAAGCAGGGGGGGGGGGGAGAAATCCGAAAAGCAAAGGATTTCCTAAGATTTCTTCGGATTTTCTTAAGATTTCCTCGGATTGTCTAAGATTTCCTAGAATTTACTAAGATTTCCTGAGATTTCCTAAAATATGCTCGGATTTCCTAAGATTTCCTCAGATTTCCTTCAAATTTCCTCGAATTTTTTTCAAAAAAGTTTTTGAGAAATCCGAAAAGCAAGTTGAATTGCATTGTATTGCATTGGTCAAATATTTTCTAATTATTTAATTAGGGTATATGGAGACGATAACAACGAAGAAAGTTTTGACTAGGGTTCGGAAAATACTATTTGTAGCTAATTATTATACTCGTGAAAAAATCACTTTTCGAAATGTCTCCATATCATCACGTTTCAGATACGAAAATTAGTTCGATAGTAATTAGTCTATCTATATATCTGTCGTGTGTCTGTCTGTTGGTGTTGGCGTCACATTTAGAAACCTATTAGATGGATAGAAATAATATTTGACAGGTAGTTCACGATATTGCCAAGAAAGAGACCTGACAACTCTTAAAAAAAATGTACAGATTGGATACTTTAAAAAAATAAAACGACAGGAAAATAATATCAGTAATGTGGTTGACAACGATGAAAATCTGATACAATTTTGGTAAAAACATATACAAAGTGATCACTGAAAAGAATAAGATAATTAATGAATAGAATGTGTCAAATAGAGAGGGGAGATTTTTGTAAGTAATTTTACAAATTCTTTATATTCCTCGCTCACCGAAGAGAAGTAAGTATTGCAATCGTGAAAGAAATCATTATTCCAGATTACTCAGGATTTTCACATTTCAGATTTAGATTATGAAAATTTAGGTATTTCAATTCAATCCGTCTGTCGGTCGGTCTCTTGATTCTTTCTATTCCTATCTAAAAAAATATTTGACAGAAGAATATTCGGCAGGTAAATAAGGCTTATTGTTGAAACGGCCCACAGTGGCACGAATCAAAATTTTTTCGTTCAAAATTATCTAGAGCACTTGTTTTGCAACCGATTGGGATAATTTTTTTTTAAATACTCGTTATTTAATTTTCAAAAAACTTAAGAGAGCCGATTTTTGAATTATGCTAACCAAAATTATTGAGCTTAGCCAGGATGGTCATTTTTAATTTAAATCTTAATAAAACCAAAACAAGTAAAAACTTTTATTCTTATCCAATTTACTAAATCTTGTTAAAATGATGAAAAATGAAATATTTATAAAAAGTTTATACCGAAATCGGCTCTCTTACGTTTTTTGGAAATTAAATAACGAGTATTTAAAAAAAAAATCCCAATCGGTTGCGTAATAAGTGCTCTAGATAATTTTGAACGAAAAATATCACGATTCGTGCCACTGTGCGGTCGCGAATTTCTCGAAAATATGAGTGCTGGTAATAAATTCAAATGTGTGGCTCCAAGAAATAATTTCTAAGATACATTTTTATCATTCCCATTCCGTGGTATTTCGATAGGCTCAGTTAGTACTTATTTACTTTTCAAGAAAATTATTTTATCAAAATTAGCCATTGTAGCAAAACGCAGTAAGGCTTCCATTTACCCTGGCGCTGACATTTTATTGAATAATCGTATTTACTTTTCAAGAAAATTATTTCTTAGAAATAATGAGCCTTATAGCAAGACGTAGTAAGGCTCACATTTGCACTGACCTTGGCGTTTATGCTTATACTGTTGAATAATTATCGTATTTACTTTTGAAGAAAATTAGTTTTTTCAAAATAATGAGCCTTATAGCAAGATGCAATAAGGCTCCCATTTGCATGGAGTGGAACTGGCATTTATGCTTATACTCTTTTTTAACCCCTGACGCAAAGAGGAGAGGTGTTATAAGTTAGATGCGTATGTTTGTATGTCTGTCTTTGAGTCTGTGTTTGTCTGTGGCTTCATATATTTTTAACGGTTGATCCAATTTTGATGCGGTTTTCTTTATTTGAACGAATATTTTGTTGAGAAACGTTTCGTCTCGTCAGACATTCAGAGAGCTGTACATCATCAATGAAGAATTATATAATTTCACGTAGGTTTCTAATGTTTCAACCAACATTGACGTGGTTGGCTTTATTAACCAACATCAAAAAATTTACAATAGTAGGGTCCCCGTAGGTTTTTTTTCAAATAAGTGTATAATCGTTACTCTCTGGATTGGCTTAATTGATCAATTTCTATGAAATCTTTCTCAAACTGTAAGGTAGGACTCGGCGATGGCCTTATATTAATTTCATGAAGCTACGTCTAGTGCAATGTCAGCAAAAATTGGAAAAAAGGTTTTTTTTTGTTGAAAATTTGACAATATTTGGCGAAGACCCTGCGCAGATTTCGTCGAAGTTGAATTAAAATAGTAGCTACTAGTATTTTAGGAATAGCTGATACCGAGTCTGATTACAAAAATTAAGAATTCAAAACGGTGAATTCAATACAGTTGCCATAATTCAAGATAATTGCATATTGACATGACATTTGATATGGAGATTTCAAGTTTCTCTGATAACGAGCCTGACGTTAAAGCTTAAAATTTCTACTGTGTAGAAGCTAAATAAGGACCTCACTAAAAAGCAGGGTTGGCATGTTTAAAACATCACACTGTGTTTTAAACAAATGCTTGAAACGCAGTGCGATGTTTTAAACAAATATATTATTTTGGAGTTTGAGGAAAAGCAAGAAAAGTGCTGATGATGGTCCATTCCGACCAGTTCAGGTCCATAATTAACTCACAATGGTATATGATTAGGGATGGGACGGATATCCGGTCCGGCTACTGCATCCGGCCAATCCGGATTCAAAACCGGATATTCGGCTCCGGCCGGATATGAAAAAATATCCGGTCAACATCCGGCCAAATAAAAACTGTCCAAAATGCATGAAACTTAAATGTTATTTATTAATTGTCAGTTATATATCGTCGATGCCCGACTAATCGTAGGCATAAGGCAAATTCGAGTTCTAAAAATTACCTTCCGAGAACTGTCAGGAGTTTGCATAGTTGCTTTTACACGTTCGAATTTGGAAACTGCGCAAACTCCCCATACAGTTTGACCTCGCTCTGGGCAGGAGCCCACTCAGGGTGCAAGAATAGTATATTACATACCGAGGTGGAAAGTGTCTGTCTCGAGAATTAGTTGACCTCGCCGCTGCGCGCCTCGGTCAACTATCTTATCTCTCGACAACAATGAAACTTTTCACCAAGGTTTGTATACTATTTTATTCACAATCATCTCCCTTAATGAACAAAAAGCCAAAAAAATCGTTTACTAAATTTTTAAATAGCATAAACACAGGTTGGCAAAACCTCTTGCCGACCCGAAAACGGGTAAGAAAGTGGCTACTTTCCAACCCGAAATGTTAAAATGTCATTTTCCAACCTGCAAATGTCACATTTCAGTTCAATCGTCGAATGAAGTAGAAATGTCAAACTTTCCAACTTTTGACATGTAAGACAATTTGACTATTTTTGTATGATTGCGAATAAAATATATTACTGACCTAAGACCTCCGATTAAAGAACTTATATCTAGATACATAATGGCATTGATTTATTTGTCGCTGAAAGACTCACAATCTAAAGCACTTCTTCCCATAAGTTGCTGATTGGCCCATCGGCGTATTCGCGGCCGCTCGTGCACGATCGGCTTCAGTTCGATTATCATAATCTCAGTTGACAGTTCGGCCATTAATGTCAATAAATGTTTTTCGTGTTCTCCGACCAAAAACTGGTGAAAAAGTAATTTTATTTTAAGTTGTGATTTGCTTAATACCTAAATAATATTCTCTATTCATATTTACACAGTTTAGTGACAATATATTTTGTGCAAATAAATAGTGAAGTGCTCTGCCGTTTGCCGAAAGCAGTTTAGAAAAGAAGAAAATCGATCGTTCCATAGTCGTAACATGATGAAGTTCAGTTTACAGTTATAAAGTAAATAGCAATTAAATTTTAATATCCTTTCAATACATATTTATCTTACTGTTTTATCTTACTGTAATATCGTATGCCTACATCACGTTATATAAAGAGCCGGTAATGCAGGAATTGCAATAATTCATTTTAATGAAAATATTTACCATTCTACACATTTTCTACACACACAACGCCACTGTTGCCTATGGGATGTGATGTTCATCTATCCATTTTAATGGACATATAATGTGACTATGTTAGGAGCAAACAAGGTATATAGTGAAAAGATAGCCTGTTATGTATCTAGATATAAGTTCTTTAATCGGAGCCTAAGACCGATCGCGAGAAATTACTTTTTAATTTAATGTGTAATTACACAAAATGCATGTAATTTCAAAAGACAGATGCCGGTTGCTGGTTCTTCTGAGAATGAAGTTCCTTAGAAAATCATAACATTAATAAATACAAAAACAGCATAACTGTGGATAGAACCAAGTACACACATATAAATATTTATTATTAATTATTATTAGTTCTGTTCAGAGCTGGGCAAATATGTACTTACAAATATCTCATAAGTATTTAAATACCGAGTATTTAAATACTTCTTGCAGCAAGTATTTGTGTTTATACTTGCAAATACTTTATCTAAAATATTTACTACTTAGTATTTGAGAAAATGATCCTAAACGTATTTATAAATACTTAACTATTTAAGTAACTGGGAAGTATTTAAATATTTTTTAAAAATTATTTAAATCCTTTTCTGGCAGTATTTAAATACTTTCAGAAATATTTGAATACCCTCTAAGTATTTGAATCTTAAAAGTATTTAAATAAATACAACAGATATAATCAAATACATCAGGGAGACAGGCAGATACTCGTCAAGAATCAAGACATGTACTATACTATGTAGTTAATAAATACATTGCATTCAGTCTTCAGTCATTCACGTCTTATTTCCCAGAAAGTTGGCTGAGAGCAGACCAGACATCGATACCATGCGTGTAGCGGGGCGCTAGGCATAGGGAGTAAAATTACAACATCGCGCGTGCCAGCTGGCTGAAATGAAATAACAGAGCTGATGGAATGCTCCGCACGACGGAGGAATTTACGGCAGCAGTGTTGTCATATCTTTCGCGCTACGTGAATGTACATGCCTAATGGAAAATTACACGCACGGTATAAGTGTTAACTGTTAATGTATATGTTTTTTTACTGTGACAGAATAGTGATATTCTAGTGCCATAGTCTCTGTGCTTTATTTGGGTATATGCAGAAGACGCAAAGCTCTAGCTCTACGGATAAGTAAAACTCCAATACCTAACTAGAACTGACTAAGTATAGAGGTATTAAAATAGTGTTGTAGAAGTTCATGAAAGTCATGAAACCTGAAATTTTGACACCTCAAATAGTCAAATAGTATTTAATATAATAGTAATAATGATAATAATAAGTCTTTATTAATTTCTACAAAAATAAAAAAATACAATTTGGCGAAGTTTAGCCATTTTTACACTTAACTATGCTTCAAAATATTTAAATATTCAGAAAGTATTTAAACACTAAGTTTAAACTATTTAATTACTTTTCTTATTTATTATTTAAATACTTTTATCTTTTGAAAATACTTAATATTTAAATACTTTAAAGGGTGTAGCAGAATAAGCATGGTAAAACGACCCCAGAAGCGTTTTGGCCTAATTCGGTGTCAATAGATCGACAATAGGAAAAGAAATGTTTTCCTCGAGTTTTAGCCCCCCATCGCCACGGGTAACCCCTGTACCCTAATAAACATGACATTTCGTTTTCATTTTTTATCTCTGCAAGTTGTGCGTTAATTATTATGAAAAAAATAGACGATGCACATGTAATTTAAGTGCATCTTAGGAAAAAAAATCAGCTGATTTTGCGGCCTCCTTCGAATAAAAAAATATTTGATTCGCATACACAAAACTTTTACCAAAAATACATTGTTATGAGTAGTTTATTGTAGATTTTTTTCAAATTTTTTGAAGCGGTGCGCCATAATTAAAAAAAATAAAAACTGTTACGACGCATTGTTTAGTGGTGCTTAACCATTGAAACTTTAATTCACACAAAAAATAAGTGGTCTATCCGGCAGACTAGACCAGTGTATCCGTATGTATTTGGATCCGCTGAAACCGAATCCGAAGTCAGAATTGTCAGATTGGCTCGTTTTTCACCCCCAACCCCAAAAAACGCCCCCCTCCAAAAAAATTGTCTGTCCGTCGGACCAGACCATTATATTCCTATGTATTTCGACCTGCTGAAATCGAATTCGAAGTCAGAATTGTCAGATTGGCTCGTTTTTCCTACCCCAAAAAACACCTCCAAAACAAAAACAAAGTGGTCTGTCCGACTGATTACACCAGTGTATCCTTATGTATTTTGACCTGCTGAATCCAGATTCGAAGTTAGAATTGACAGATTGGCTCGTTTTTCACCCATAACCCCGAAAAACACACCCCCAAAAAACGGTTTGTCCGACGGACCAGACCAGTGTATTCCTATGTATTTGGATCTGCTGAAACCGAATCCGATGTCAGAATTGTCAGACTGGCTCGTTTTTCACCCCCAACCCCAAAAAACACCCCCAAAACAAAAACAAAGTGGTCTATGTATCTTTATGTATTTTGACTTTATGAATCCTTTGTCACTCCTAACCCCAAAAAACAACCCCAAAACAAAAAGAAAATGGTCTGTCCGGCGGACTATACCAGTGAATACTTATGTAATTTGACCTGCTGAATACGAATTTGAAGTTAAAAGTGTCAGATTTGCTCGTATTTCACCAGGAACCCTAAAAAATATCCCCAAAACAAAAAAAGTGGTTTGTCCGGCAGACCATACCAGTGTATCTTTAAGTAATTGATAAGAATACACTGGTATGGTCCGCCTAACAGACCACTTTTTTTTATTTTGGGGGTGTTTTTTGGAGTTAGGAGTGAAAAACGAGCCAATCTGACAATTATGACTTCGGATTTGGTTTTAGAAGATTTAGATACATAAGGATATACTGGTATGGTCCGCCGGACAGACTATTTTTTTGGGAGGTGTGTTTTTCGGGGTTAAGGGTGAAAAACGAGCCAATCTGTCAATTCTAACTTCGAATCCAGATTCAGGAGATCAAAATACATAAGAATACACCGCCGGACAGACCACTTTATGTTTGTTTTGGGAGTGTTTTTTGGGGTTGGGGTGAAAAACGAACCAGTCTGACAATTCTGACTTCGGATTCGGTTTCAGCAGGTCCAAATACATAAGAATATACTGGTCTGATCCGTCGGACAAACCATTTTAGAGGGGGTGTTTTTTGGGGTTGGGGGGTGAAAAACGAGCTAATCTGACAATTCTTACTTCGGATTTGGTTTCAGCGGATTCAAATACATACGAATACACTGATTTTTTTTAATTATGGCGCACCGCTTCAAAAAATTTGAAAAAAATCTACAATAAACTACTTATAACAATGTATTTTTGGTAAAAGTTTTGGGTATGCGAATCAATATTTTCATGAAAAAATAAATATTCTAATTTTTAAAAATTTTTTATTCGAAGGAGGCCGCAAAATCAGCTGATTTTTTTCCTAAGATGCACTTAAATTACATGTACATCGTCTATTTTTTTCATAATAATTAACGCACAACTTGCAGAGATAAAAAATGAAAACGAAATGTCATGTTTATTAGGGTACAGGGGTTACCCGTGGCGATGGGGGGCTAAAACTCGAGGAAAACATTTCTTTTCCTATTGTCGATCTACTGACACCGAATTAGGCCAAAACGCTTCTGGACCGTTTTACCATGCTTATTCTGCTACACCCTTTTCAGAAAGTATTTAGTATTTAATATTTGAATACTTTTTCAAAGTATTTGCCCAGCTCTGGTTCTGTTCTGGTGTACCATGCACATTTCATGTAATTACAATTACTTGCAGCAATGTGCAAGATTGGCAGGACAGGACAATACCGGCGCGACTTGAATTTAATTGTAAATATCCCGGCCTGCTCGTAGATAAAGCGACTGCTTGAAATGGCAAGATATCCGGCCGGACCGGATTTTGAACTGGCTGGATATACTGTATCCGGTTATCCGGCCAAAAGCACATCCGTCCCATCCCTATATATGATAGTGTATATAATTAAACGACTTTATGTTCTAGAGTCAATAAAATACAAATATAGAGTTAGTAAAATACAAATATATCTATTCTAAAAACAATAATAAAAACAGGAGTCAGGATTCAGGGGAACACACTGGAATCAGTCTCATTATGGTCATTGTCATCTGTAGACTGAATTGCATTTATGTAATTCTGATATTACAGTAATCAATTTCGAGGCCTTTGTGGTACCCAATCTATTCCTTAGTTTGCTGTCACTACCACTGCCCATACATTTTTTAATATGTAACCTCATGCGAGCAACTAACCATGGTGGTTTTACATTTCCTGCACTTTGCTCTAACACCTTTGTTATCTACTCTTATTTGGTCAAAATAAAACCAAATGGTGTCTTTTCTATGGTCAGTGCCATTGCCACTGCTACTCTGGGTACTCATAATTGCAGAGACTAGTATAGACACGTGTAACACCACATAATAAATAAATAAATAAACAGTAAACACACTTACAAGAATGTAGCCTTTGTAGTCTTACTCATATGAGTCAAATGGTCAGTGGTCACATGCATTAAACTCAGCATTTTATTTGTAGAGTGCTGAAAAATCCGTTTAAGAACACTATCTGGCGTCAAATAGTAGTAGCAGATACAGTAACTTGGCACAATTTAATTGTTGAATAGGTTTTTAAACGTTTAAACCTGTTTTAAACATACCATTTAAATAATTGAAAAAACTTTTTCATAAAAAAGAAAATGTTTGAAACAAAAAAAAGTTTTTCCAACTCCGCTAAAAAGAGTGAAAAAAAATTGAACCGAATTCAAAAAAGATCACTAAAAATTCTGAAATAAAATTTCACTGTCAGAATCAATATTAGTTAGGTAATACCTTAAGTTTCAATTAACTGGGCGACGCGCGACAGTGAAGTTTTATTTCACATTTTTTAAGGTCTTTTTTGAGGGCGGTTCATTTTTTTTAAAGTCTTTGTTATGATAATACATTATGAGATGATTATAGGATCTGATCGCTGTTTTTAAAGAACTTTCAATTTAGCTTGTATTAAATAGTAATATAAGGATTATTTTACTTCACTGCTTAAATTTTCACAATGTACAGAGTGGTCCATCTAAGCGGAAACCGAGGGGGCAACCGCTGGCGATATTTTGTACACCTAATACCTATTCTAGAAAAATATCCTTTATTTCCCCTTTAATTCCTTGTAATTCTCTTAATTCCTCAAATACCTTTATTTCCTCCTAATACCTTAATATTTTCTAGATTATCTCGGGAACGGTGCACTTTTTGATAAAAATACCTATATACAAAATTGTTCTTTATAAAATTCTCTATCAAAAAGGTCTCTACACTTTTTTCCTAAAATTAATAGTACCGTGGAAAAATAACGCGATTTGTGATGAAGCGAGAATATTGTATACCGGGTCGATCAGCCGATAGGGACACTGTTGTAACTTTTGAATGGGCGAATGGATTTTTTTCAAATTTGGTGTAGTGATATGGGATGGATGTAATTTCCAATTATATAATGTAAAGAACCAAAATGGCCGACTTCCGGTTTCGATTTTAGCCGAAAGTGGGTTTAGAATACCCGGTTTTTGCATA
Source organism: Rutpela maculata (assembly GCA_936432065.2). Lineage (NCBI taxonomy): Eukaryota > Metazoa > Arthropoda > Insecta > Coleoptera > Cerambycidae > Rutpela > Rutpela maculata. The sequence goes on from OW386285.2 coordinate 219,470,253, forward strand.
AAATCCCGCACATTGGCAGCCGTGAACAATAACAGCGTTTACAGCGAGCTCTAAAATAATGCAGTGACCTTGGGTCGTCTGAGATGTAATAGGAGAAATTGAAATTTTTTACATTGTGGTGGTGTACAGATATTTATACTTTTTTCGCGTAAACACCCCAGGTAGCAAAGGCACGTGAAAATGACGTGAAAAAATGGTCAGGAGTGACGAGAAATGACGAGTTAGATGACGTAAATGAAACGTGAAAACGACTTCCTAATGTCTCAGACGAATGACGTCTTTTTCAGGTTATATTTGGTAATCCCCCCACAGGTTTTTAGTAATAGAAACATATAAAACTACTTACTAGTTAGTAATCTACTTGATAAAAATAAAATAATTAATGCATAAATAAGTTTTGTTTGTTAGCCATCCGTAATTTTATTTACATTAACATATCTAATATTGTTTACCATCACTCCAACTTTTTCTCACAAGGGTTGCCTGCAAATTATAATGTTTAGTAAGTTATTAAATTTATTTTTACTTACCTTTATCAATTGCGGTCCGTAGGATTCGAACCTACATGTCTCCCGTTGTCCGTATTACAGTACTGACGCAAGCAAGCAAGCAAATAAAATTTATTAACATTCATATATACATATGCGCCTCCCCGAAACCTGCCTCGGAGCCAGCCAGACAACCACGGTGCGCAGGGCCGTGGTGATTGTAGGGCTGAGCGGGGTAGGTTCGGCTCGGCTTGGCGACAATGACAAAAAAAAGGTACAATTAAAATTCCTACCCACCTAGCGTGGATTTAAAATTAATAATATATTTGAAAATAATGCTGCCCACAAAGGCCTAAAACTAATGCATATAAAACTTAGAACTAGTTGCTGGTTGTAACACTGAATAAATTTTGGCTGTTGACTCGGGTGAAAAGCTAAACGAAAAAAACCCGTACGAGAACTGCCGACTTGGTGGTCTCCCTGACGCCAGGAATATGTGGTGGAAAGAGAATAGGATTTAAAATTTTTGAATTTTTAAAGGTTTATCGGCCAAAATAGAATTTTTGGTGACAAAAAGAATAAAAAAAAAAGAACAAAAATAGAACATACAGAAAGAGATTGGAAAGATAAAGTTGAGGAAAGATCAAAGGTGGGGGAATGGTAGGTTGTGGTATAGGAAAGTATGGCTAGGGAAAAGGTTGCCGGAAGATAGGTAGCGCCTGGTATGGTATGGTGTTTGATCTGGAATGGGGCATTATGCATTCTGATTTGAGTTATGTTGCTGGTTAGCGGACTATCGCCCAGCTTGAAGGTGTAGAATTTCTGGGAGATTTCTTGGACGTAGTCCGCTAGTGGGGTTGTACTGACGCTTCAACCAACTGAGCTAGCTTGGCGACCGCTGTTTCGGATGCTAAAAGCAGTATTTATGGTGGTGAATGAAGTCTTTATTATGTGAAATTGAATTTCTTGCCTTATTTAAAATATATGAAAATCTTTCAGGTTCTCGCTTCGAGTTGCTAGTATTTTTATTTATTTATAATTATTAAGAAGAACTTATTTAATTTAATTAAACTGTCACCAGTGTCACCTGAGAAGTACGAGTAGTTGTTGAACAATGTAATTATTACATTAATTAGTATTAGTGGCGGTTCGTTAAAAAAATATATTTTCCCCAGATTTCGAAATTGAAGAGCAGAGAGGGAATGATCTCAAATTTGATGAGCGGTGGAGGGGAAGTCAGGAGTCAATTATTTTAAGAATTAAAGTTTTAAGTTGAGGTACCTACTTATACAAACCTGGGAAGCGTGTTGGAGAAAAAACGGTAAAGGTGTAATATCGTCATCTACAACATAAATAGAATATTTAATGGTCTAAAACATACCTAAAATTGAAAAAAAAACAATAAGCAATTATTACCTTAAAAAAAAACAACTAAATTTTTTTTCGCAATAAAAAAACAACGGAATGAGCAGGGGCCGAACCGCCGACCTCATGACTTGGAAGACGACGCAATACAATACAATACAATCAAACTTTATTATTATTATATATTACAATATATCCCAGACACCCGTGTCCGAATACTGTCAGACATTCACGGAGCGCAGCTCCGTGACAGTTGAATGGCAGGACGGAGCGGACTCTGGTCAACTTCAAAAAATAAAACTTTGACCTGAACTCCTTTCACCATGGGCAAATTAAAAAAAGGTATTAACAGATAAATTTCCAAAAAAAAAGGATTATAAAACTTAATATTAACTGGAAGTAAAGCGCACTGTTTTAAATTATGATACCTATGAAATTTTACCCTTATTAGCAGCTTGCAGTGGCAAGATAGGTAGTGAAATTCCAAAATAAGGAAATATAACAAAATATAATACGATATAATAAAATATAATCTCAATCAGGCACGTCTAAAAATAATATGAATCACAAATTAGCTTTATAGTACAGTAAGCGAAGCAGTAAAAATGGTAAAATTCCCGGCCCGAAAACGAGTTTCCTTAATTTTTTCTGCAATATACTTTATAAAATACGTAGGTACATCAAAATCTATATTGTCGCATTACCTGATTTTTATTTTTAAGGGTGGAAACTGAAAAATTAATAACCCTTCTAATTTTACGAATAAATTGACGAAAATCTATATACTTATGTTTTTGAGGTCGCTGAATATGACTGTGATGTCAAAACTTATGAGACGAAAATACTTAGGGTTGAAATCACTCTTAAATACTGAAAAATTAATGTCTTCTAATTTTACGAATAAAATCATGAAAATCCGTATAATTATGTTTTTGAGGTCGCTAAATATGATTAGATAGATAGATAGATAGATAGATAGTCTTTATTTCACCACTATATGTACATACATGAACATTTGCAGCAAGTCAGGGTAAGAGCTGGTGAACAGCAAATTATAATATTTACAAGTTTATAAAACACATTATGAGGTCAAAACTTAAGAAAGACAAAAATATTAAGGAAACCACCCTCAAATATTGAAAAATTAATAGTTCTTCTAATGTTGCAAATAAATTCACGAAAACTATATACGTATGTTTTTTAGGTCACTGAATATGATTATGAGGACTAAATTTATACAAAAAAATGGTGGATCAAAAATGGTCACAAAAGAATATAGTAATGTGTCTAATTTTATTAAAAATACAGATTGTTATAAATAAATCAAATTAATATAATTATGTAAACTAATTAAATAACATTTTTAATCTGCACTCTAAACATGCTAAAGTGTAATGCAACCATCTTTTTCTGCGTATTTTTCGAAAAAATAGACGGCTATTGTTCGTTTCTCTACCTACTATAGACATTTAAAGTGCGCGTACAAACTGAAAAGTTTCAACATTATTTTAAACTGGAACAGTTTGTCGTAGGAAAAAAATTAAAAAGCCAAACTCTTCGTTTTCTTATAAGCTTCATTTCATTCTTATATCATGTTTTTATCAATCTTATAGTTTTTGAGATATTTCAATTTTAAATACATAATTTTCTTGCGTATGCGCTCAAGCGCCATCTTTAAACCATTATATCGCTGGAACAGTTTGTCGTAGGAAAATAAAAAAAACCAAACTATCAAACTATTAGTTTTTTATAAGCTTCATTTTCGTACTCTTACCATTTTTTATAAAAAAATATTTTCTGAGCAATTTCCAAAAACCCGATTTTTTTCAAAAAGTTATGAAACTTTTCATTATTGAAAATGGGTTCAGAATGAAAAATAATTATTTTAAAAATTCTAAAAAATTTCATCATGTTAGTAATAATATGCATTAACAATATCTAGAAGGATTTTAATATTAATTGTATTAATAAGAAATTAGAGCAATAAGACTAAAAAAAATGGCGCCTAAATTTTTAAATGCGCTACTTTTTTGTTTGTAACTTTTTTATTTTTCATTATAAGAAATAATGCGTCTCAATCGAAAGAAAATTTTAATATCTTTAATGTTTACAAGAATAAAAATTTTTCTCATAGTTGTAGATTTTAAATAATTTGGGATTTTACCGTCGTATATTTTTTCGGAACGTTTCGGCGCTATTTTGAAAATGCCATATTTCCAAAACTAAACTTTGGAAAAAAAAAGAAAAACTGTTCGATTTGTTTTCGTAAAAGCTTAAATTTTATACCCTTTCATTTTTTTATTAAAGTCCATATTTTTCGAATAATTTGAAAAAAAAAGTCGAAATACTGATTTTAGGGGGTGAAAATTACAATTTTCAGTTCGCAGAGTCTCGAAACATGCATTTTTAGCAAAAAAGTGTATGAGACCTTTCTTATAATTTGATTCTCTATCAGATAGTGTGTGTTTTTTGTTTTTTTTTTGCGACAACCCATGAGATGGGGTGGGAACCACCCCTAATCAAAAAGCAGGAAAAATGACAATATAGATTCTTATGTACATACTTTATGAAGCATGTTGAAGAAAAAATTTTGAAAATTTATTACATCGTTCTCGGGCTGGGATTTAAAAGCTTCATTTACTGAACTATTAAAGTTATGACAAATTAGTAAACCGCCCCATAATATAGAAACTTTGCTTTGATGCATTTACTATTATGTTGCCAAAAATGAACGAAATCCGCTTCATATGACATTTTTCCGAAGTTAAAACCTCTAGTTACTGTCCTTTTATTTTGATATTTTCAAATGATTGTAGATAAAATCGTGTGTAATTCGAGCGTAAAGTGGCATTGCCGCTCTCGAGTATTTCGTGCTCCGCTTCGCGTCTCGCGACAACTTACACTATCGAGCGATAATGACAATGAGGCACTTTGTGCTCTTAATACACAAATAGCTATTTTTCACGGTTTTTACTTTTTTTCACTATTAGCATAGGCCAAAAATAACGAAAAAATTAGTTGAAGAAAAATTAACGTATTTGCATGTTTTTATTTTATGCCACAAGAGTATTAGTTTTTATATGAAGAATTTAGTGATTTGAGTATTACGGGTGGCTCAGCCAATAGGAACACTCTTGTAACTCTTGAAAGGGCCAATGGATTTTTTTAAAATTTGGTGTAGTAATATGGGATGAAGTTTCCAATTATATAATGTAAGGAACCAAAATGGCCGACTTCCGGTTTCGATGCAACTGACATGAAAATCAAATTTTTAAGTGGGACAACCTGTATATTTTTGCATATTTGGATGCTGCTGACTAAAATACATATGATCTGACCTTGAAATATTATTTTGATTTCCAAAAAATATAAATTTTTTAATTTTTAGTTTTAATCATAGAAGGCCGCGATTTTGCCAAAATTGTTAAAAATCAGTCTGAATGGAACTCCTGGGACAATCTGTTATTTAATTAGATCTTTAAATTACGAAGAAAATGATATGCATAATGTCTACCTTCTCTTTGTACTAAATTTATAATTAAAAAATAAATTTATAATTAAAGAAATAATAATAATTTTTAATATTTGAGAGTCAGATCATATGTATTTTGGCCAGCGGGATCCAAATATACAAAAATAAACAGGTTGTCCCATTTAAAAATTTGATTTTTATGTAAATTGCATCAAAATGGAAAGGCGGCCATTTTGGTTTTTTACATCATATAATTGTAAATTTCATCTCCTATCACTACACTAAATTTGAAAAAAATCTATTTGCCCATCCAAAAGTTACAATAGTGTCCCTATCTGCTGAGCCACCCGGTATATGAAACAAAATATTCTTGATCATTAACATTTTTTTATCCGTGTGGCACCCTTGATGAATTGCGGTTTCCAACTAAACATTCAACTTATTTGTTTCTAATATTTTCATATTTTCAAATGATCGTAGGTAAAATGTGTAATTCAAGCACAAGAAGTCATCGTCATTGTGCATCATTGTCGCTCTCAAGCGACAATGATGCACTTGCGCTCTTAATACACAAATAGATGTTTGTCATTATTTTTTGTTGTAGGGGTTGGCAAAACCTCCACTGTGATACGTTATGTGGAAAAAACGTTTACAAAACAAATAGTTCCCACAGTTGGTGCCTCTTTCTTTAGTTGTAAAATAAATGTAGAGGGCACTATTGTTACGTTACAGGTGGGTAATCTGGATCCAATTACAGATTGTGTTTATGGCTTAACAACTAAACTAATCTAAAAACTAAAACTGTGCTTCACAGCTTCATTTTAATTTTATAAACAGATCGGTCCATCGTAATGCGAACATCGCGAATACTTCATATGTGAAGAAATCATACAATTGATGCTTGTTCGTTAAAGACATTATTACTATGTACGGAAGTACCCCGGGCGACAACATTGAACACGAGTTTGTTAATCATGGTCTGTGTCGCATTTGGTGGAACAATCTGTATAATATGCTTAAGTTACAATGTTAATAGCTTTACTATACTTAGCAGTTTGAAATCCGTATTCTAAATTTGAAGTATATGTATAACTTTTGCTTTAATATAATTTTAAATAATCATTGTTTTAAATGCTTTAGAAATATTTCATAGTATTGCAATATGCCTATAATTTCTTATGACCTTTTTTATTTACAGTGCGTTTCGGATGAAACGCATTGAAATTATATAGAAGAGCTATTATTTTTTCCATAGAAAAGAAACTCTTGGACAGGTCTATTTCTATTTTTCAATTTTTCATATTTTAATTTCCAGGTCTTTCCGGAAATAACCTTATGTAACTTTGTTATTTCAAATGAAGCACTCTACATAATTCGAGAGGTTCATGTAATATAATTACTATATAGAAATTTGGAGATATTTAATGAATCGATTACGAAACAAGATCGGAACATGGCTTTACTTTCACAAAAATGATATTTAAAAATATATTAACTTAATAGTTCAAGTTGTTGACCATTCACCTGGCATTTTTCAAAAATTATTTTGGGGAGGAGCGATTTTTTATGGAAATGCAATTTGTATATTATTAGGATGCTACAGTAAAGTTTTGTCCACTTTGGGAGTGAAGCGTTTTTTGGAAATTAAGTTTTAATTTTGAACAATGTGTTTTTGTCTTTTTTTCTTTAATATGTCGGGTTCTGTTCATCGGGTCAGACCAAACAAAAAATCGAAATGTTTGTCTATAAATTATGAATAAAACTGCATGGGTCCAAATCCGATCTGCTGTTTTGTTTTTTTGTACAAAAATAAAAAGCACGAAAGTTTCTAATTTTACATAAACCGAAATTACTAAAGAAATAATTATTTTTTTGTATCATTTTAAAGTTTAGAGAACGCATAAAATAAATTTTAATCGTTAATATACGCAGGTATGTATACATGTGCTCGTTCATCAAAACCGCGACTGCCTCGACAAGAATATTTCCCCCACTCCCGTTACCAAGGCTTCGAGAATCTAGGAAAACGTGCATTCTACTTACTCATCTACAGTGCTAGACAATGTCAAACACGTTTCGACGCAAATCAGAAAATGCCTTTTTTTAATTCTCCTGCTGGACTATATTGTCGATTTGGAGTATGCAATTTACGATTAGCTTAAAACGCCATTCTTGCTCTTTGGATATCGATATCGTACCGCCTTCCCACTCATGTATTTACGAAGATCTGATCGATTAAAATTACGTGTTTTATTTTCTCTGCCATAATTCGTTAAATGTGCAAATGTTTCATGGCCATAGCGGAATAGGTAAAGTGTCTGGCTGGCTCCGGGCTAGGATCCGGTGGGGCACATATACTTAAACTTAAACTTTAAATAAAATATTATTGTTGTTGTTGTTGAGAATTCCCATTCGGAAATCCGCGGTTCAAATCCTGAATATATAGATTTTTTTGTATTTCTTAAATGAAATAAAAAAAATAATTTTATCACCATTGTAAAGCTCGTTCAAAAAGCTACAATTTAAAACAAAAAAATTCTTTATGTGACCAAATCGCAGTTTTTTATGAATCTTCAAAAATTGTTCAAAAATATCGTTTTTTAGGAAAAATAATGAATATTTTTGTTTGTTATTTTCCATAACAGTTTGCACCTATAAAATCTCAAATTTCACCAAGTTTCATTAAAAGAGATTAATAATTTTTTTAGTAATTTCGGTTTATGTAAAATTCGAGGTAAAATTGGAAATTTTTGTGGTTTTTATTTTTCTGCAAAAAACAAAATGGCAGATCGGATTTGGTCCCATGCAGTTTTGTTTAAAATTTATTTACAAACATTTTGATTTTTTGTTTGGCCTGATCCGATGAAGAGAACCCGAGATATTAAAGAAAAACGAGACAAAAACATGTTTTTCAAAATTAAAATTCAATTTACAAAAAACTCCACTTCCAGATTAAACAAATTTTACTGCAATATCCTGTTTTGTATAAATTGTTTTATTATAATTTGAGAGCAAACTGGGAATATATATTAAACACGGTAACTTCTGTTAGACTTATAGTCCAGTCGATAAAGTAAAAAATACACCAAAAGCTCGCAAAAAATCTTTTTTGAGATTTTCCTTCAGTAACTGTTAGTGGAGGGGTTATACATCACAAAACCACAAAAATCAGTTCTGGGGATGCCGCGCAACCCCCCCAAAGAACCACCCCTGCGGTGAAAAAAACCTTATTTTACTGATAACTCGTTAACCGTTGAAGATATAAAAAAATGCTCATTATAAAAAAAAGCATGACTAATTTCATAAAAAAATTTTTTTGTAAAATTGAATTTTTAGAAAATGTGTTATATAATCGTCAATGTCTTCGCCAATTATTTTCGACATACAGTGTGTGCGATTTAAGACCGCAATACCCCGTTATTTTGGAACGCGTTGGCCGATTTTAATTTTTCTTTATTTGACTGTTTTGAAAATTTTGTAATTTTCATATTTTCAAGGCTTACTATGCTCCTCTCAATAGGTCGAAATTTTGAGATCGACTATTAGGCAATTTTTTTATCGGCAAATTGGATAGCGTATTCGATTCGCAGTTGTCTCAAATACCTCTATGAAAATTTTAGCTTGATACCTCATATAGAGTGTTTGTTATTTAATAGCCAAATTTAAAATTTCTCACTTTTCGACTGGCCCTGTATAAAAGTCGGTTAGGTTTACTAAAAAAGATAAAGTAGTCATTCGACTTAAGAAGCATCAGACACTAAATGAGGAAGAAAAAAGAAAAGTTATTCTTTAAATAAATAGTGCTTAGCAACCGAATAATGCATAGCATTATTCGGTTGCTGTAGGTAGGTGCCTTAATGAAAATTTTTCAAACGAATGAATTGAACGGAATAGCTTTTCTTTTTCTTCCTTTTTAGTGACATCAACATCAGATACTAAATAAGGAAGAAAAAAAGAAAAGCTAGGCCGTCTGATCCATTTAATAATAGTAATATTTTTATTTACCATAAAAATATAATCTACATGGTAAATAGGCACTATTTCACCTAGATGGTGCTCTTCCAATGGCCCTAAATACAATACAGTACCATAAAAGAAAATAAAAGTGTTTGTTTGAAAGTTGAAGTTTGTTTGAAAAATTTTCATTAAGGCGCCTACGTACAGCAACCGAATAATGTATAGAAGCACTATTTATTTAAAGAATTACTTTTCTTTTTTCTTCCTCATTTAGTGTCTGATGTTCCTTAAGTTGAATGACATTTTAGTAAACCTAACCGACTTTTATACAGGGCCAGTTAAAAAGTGAGAAATTTTAAATTTGGCTATTGAATAACAAACACCCTGTATGAGGTATCGAGCTAAAATTTTGTATAGAGGTATTTGAGACAACTGCGAATCGAATACGCTGTCCAATTTGCCGATAAAAAATTGCCCAATAGTCGATCTCGAAATTTCGACCCATTTAAAGGAGCATAGTAGGCCTTGAAAATATGGAAATTACAAAATTTTCAAAACAGTTAAATAAAGCTCATCGAGCGCTATATCTCAAAATAAATAAATAAATAAAATCGGCCAACGCGTTCCAAAATAACGGGGTGTTGCGGTCTTAAATCGCACACACTATCTAAGAAAATCAGGAAGCAAATGAAAGATATTTTTATAACCTTCAATTTTTCACCATAGAAAATTATAAAAGTAACTATATTTCTAGGATTTTTAAGGTCATGTTAGTAAAAATTGATTTTTTTTCCGATTTTTTTGAATATATATTTGCCAACGGGGTATTTTATATTTTTTTTTAATTAAGTTTTGGTGATATATATCAAGCAAAGTTATTATTTTAACAATTACTGCCTAATCAATTTAAACCAAAACAATAATTTCTTAAATAAAAATAAGAAATAAGAATACGCCCGTCTATTTACAGATTTCAAATGGTTTTATTTGGCGGGAAATAATTTATAACCAATCATAGATAACTTTCGCTTAGACTGTAACTAACTTATATGAATGCCAAATTGTTTATTTACTTTACATTATTTTACCTATGACACTTCTATTTTTCTCAATATTTTGAATATCATAAAATATTATACACATGTATTTAGAAGGAATTAAAAGGTATTTATATTTGTTATTATGCAGAAGTTATCTTAAAAATTGTAAACAAAACTTACGGTGAGGATTATGTGGCAATATTTCTTGCGTGCCGCCAGCTGACACTTCTTGTCACCATACAAATGAATATTGGTTAGATTTATTTGTTGTTTGTTTATATATGGCGTTTGATTTTTACTTTATCAATAAACTATTAAGATGGAGTTGAATTTTGTGAAAGGAGATTCGTCTAATTTGCCCAAAGTTGATTATGACTTGATAGATTCTTTCTATAACAAAATTTGGATTTTTGAAGAGATGGGATCAAAAATATTAGAAGCTTGCCACCAAGTTCTTCGAATATCCATTTTTTGGGAACAGTTACAAATTTTTTTTCCGAAGCACTTATATTTGTGTTTCCACAACTGTTATAAAATACCTTTTAAATGACATTATCTACTATTTGTAAATTACAGTAAATACCTCGATGAAAGAAACTGAAATGCTTCAAATCAACAAGACGGCGACGTTAGAACACATCTGTCATTTGACTAGCCGTTGACATTGTTGTCATGTTTTGCTAAATATGTTTTTAAAAATCTAATCGGCATTAAAAATTATTTAAAATATTTAATAATTCACGCCTATTATTATTTTTTACACAAGAAAATTTCGTGGATAAATATATTAAAATTGATTTAATAAATAAGCTTTATACTCCTGTTTTCTTCAATTATCTTTGCTAGAACTAGAGAAGGAATTTTAACTTGGCAACACCACACTGTTTTGTATAAAACCATTCTATCAACAAATCCATACAGTCATCGGCCAAACTACCTATGTCACCAATTTAAAACACCTGTTGCTCCACTTATTTTAACTTCTGTTTTCTCAAAAAATTGATAATTATTTTCGCGGAAATCTGTATTGGAAGGCTTGCTTGTATATATTCGGTGATATTATTCAATAAAAAAAAATTGGAAAATACCCCATTGTTAACATATTATAAAAAATAGAATCAGATATGAAATGCATTCATTTAATAACTTTATTTTGTAACCATAAAAAATAATAAAAGTCCCTATATGTTTTGTAATTTGGAGATTGTGTAAGTAAAAATTGTTTTTTTTTTAATTTATTGTAAATCCAGTTATTTTTCACTTGAAATTTCACTAATTTTATTTGTTTAATAGTTAATTTAATTTAATAAAATTTATTAGAATAATATTTCGAAAAAACACGTGGCTGTAAAACGATGCACAATGCACATAGCAGAATATTTCTTTGCAACTGTTGTATTTGAGTTCTTTGTTGTAGGATGTAGATACTATACAATGCACAGGGATGAGCGTGCCTTTTCCATCCATTCTAAATGGAGCGTCACTGTGCGTTAAAATTTTCTCCCTTTTATTAGCATTTTTTTTCTACCTGAGAAATATAGTATAATTTTAAATGGTATGATCAAATAATATGAAGTCTTTATTTTTAGACCGGGTACATTAAAAAATATTAAAATACAAGGACGCTAGATTAATTTAAAAAAAAATCCAAAAACGCTGCATATTCAATTTTTGATATATTTTTTAATGCAATATTTTAACTATTAAACGATTAGAAACAATAGTTATATGATATGATATATATATATATATATATATATATATATATATATATATACTCAAAAAAATTTTTTTGAGCTAAATTTTCAAGATGTTTGGGTTTTTTTATTCCTAGGAAGCCATAAAAAATTGACCAAAATTTGGCTAACTTCAACATGCTGGTAAAGTTGTAAATGTGAATATTTTTATTCCTAACTTTTTCTGCATTGAAGTACTACCTTGAACTAAAAGATAATGCATTTGTAACTTATATTAAAGTCGGTTATTTTTCTCTGGGCCTGTGAATAGTTAGAAGCGCAAAGAATCAAGAGATAAGTATATTATATTATTTTTATATACTAATAAATATTAATAGCCATCAAAAATGGCAACACAAGAGAGTATTTTATATCGCCTTTAAAACCAATCTTGACTTTTCTTCCTATCTTGTTTGGTTTTCGAGCAATTCAATTTTTTTCTATAGGCCGCGCGCAAAAAATTTCAAATAAACGAAAATTCGCGCGCATTAAAAATACAAATTTTGCAATTTTTTTCAATATCGATTTTCTCGAAAACCATGGCATATACAAGAAAATTAGAACAGGACTTTTTTTAGGAAATTAGTCAAGGTTTCTTTTTTATAATGAGCAATTTTTATATATCTTCAACGGCTAACGAGTTATCAGTAAAATAAGGCTTTTTTCAGCGATTTCTGAAGAAAAATCTCAAATATAATTTATTGTGATGGAAATTTTTGTAATTACTGGACTATTAAAAGTTTTGTTTCAGATTTGAACTTTGTAAAATAGTATGGTAGATCGAACAGACTTTATGTAAATGAGATGGTATATGAAATTTACTTTATGTTTAATAATACTATTACGAAACGATTCGGTTGCAGTCGGGCGTTTCCGAATACCTGTTTGAATAATGGAAATAATAAATATATTGACTTAACGCTTAATCTCACTGGCGCCGCGTAAAAATAAATTGAGCCGTATTTGAGCAAAATGTTAACAAAACAGGTATTCGCAGTCGGACACGCCCGACTGCTACTTCTACACATTTATTTCAGATATGGGACACAGCTGGCCAAGAAAGGTTTAAAGCAATGGCTCCGATGTTTTACAGGAATGCCAATGCAGCTCTGCTGATATTTGACATCACTTCACATTCATCATTTGAAAGTATGAAAAGCTGGGTGGACGAATTGAAAATAAATGTGGAAACATCGATGGTATTGTGTGTAGTTGGAAATAAAATAGATTTAGCAGACACGCGACAAGTAAGTACTTCCATAGCTTATAGAAATTATTTTTAGTGCCTATTATCTACAAGGTCTTTCGTGACTAACTGTACATAGCTGAATGGGACAGAGAGGACATTAGGATGATTGCAAAACGCCCCGTATATACCTCCTGGAGCCGTGTGTTACTTAACTTTTTATAAAATTTTTGGCCGGCCATATTTTTTAACAGTTTTATACAACTATTTAGAATTTTGTACACGTTTGTGGTGCTGAAGTTACCCATAACAATACTGTGTTTTTAAAAAATATTGGATCGGGCAAGAAAAAATTATGGTTTTGGTTCAAGTAAAAAAAAATTACCCTATATAAAATACAGTTCCTTAATGGCGTGCTAATATTTCAGGGTGTGATTCCTTAGGTCATTTTATGAAGAATGTTCATATGAACAAATGTCCGCAACGGCTTAAATTTTTTGCTACCGGGTGTTTTTTAAATCTCAGAAAGTACTTAGATAAGATATTTTAAATTTTGATATGTGTTAATGGGATATAAAACTACATATTTTGGTTGGAAAAGTTATTTTATCGCTCCACCAGTGGCGTCCCTGCAAACCGCATAGGGCGACAAATAGGGGGTTCGTGGGTAATTAATGATTAAAGCATGGCACCCATATTATGTATTAGTATATACATTTGTCAACAACAAAACCTTTCTTGCCACCCCCAATCACGCGTCCCTCACCCCCGACGCTCCTTATGGGGTAAAATGGTTAATGAATTATATCCCTTAAACCGTTAAAGAAGGAACAAAAAATGGTTATTAGCACTTTTGTCCAATTTTTGTTCCTAACAAAGTTATTAAAAAAAAATGCTTTTTTGTAAACGCCATGACATTTTAAATCGCCTTTTTCTAATAAAACTCACACTCGATTAAAAAAACACTTCAAATAAATTTTGTTCGCTAAAGATCCATCTTTCCAACGTTATAATTATTTTTATCATTACGATACTCGCGTACCTTAAATTTCACTATATTGGTTGAAAGTCGTCCGCGCGAAATGAAAATATGCATTATTTCGGAATAATTACGGGAACCTTCGATTTTCCTAAAACCTTTTGATATCACTTTTACATAGCTTAAAATAAAAAGTTATAAACATATAATCGTGAGGAAATTGTTTATTAATTTATTTAAACAAAAAGAAACTTTTTTTTAACAAAATTATTATAAGTTGAAAAATTGTAAAGCAATTTAATTCAAATTAACATATAAGGGGGTTTTCGAGGTCGCTGCAACAGATTATGATGTCAAAGAAAGGTAATTTAAAATGGCTGATCCAATATGGCCGATTTTCACCAAGCAATTAAATAATTCACAATACTATTCAATTAAAAACAATTTAAATATTCACATAAAAACAATTTAAATATTCACATAAAAACTTAAAAAGCTGTGAAAACGTGATATTGCACATAGCATTACAAGATGATCTGTGAAAAAGTGCCCAAACTACTTTTACAATGCCCTGCGGACACACACACACACAGCGCAGCATGCGGGGAAGGTGATGCGCACTGCTTGCCGTGAAGATGTTTTGCTTTGAGTCTCTTTCTATTATTCAAGCATTATAATTTGACTCATGAACCTGTACCACGTGGATATTTTTAATATGTTTTCGATATTTTAAACAGGACAAAAATTGTAAAGACAATCAACATTGCGTCCATTTACCGAAAAAAATTGATTTTTTTCTATATTTCGTGAATAGTATAAGTTTATATATATTCCGAATTTTTTTCATCATCAGATTTACTCATTTTGAGGTCCTACTATAAACGTATGCTGCATAATTTTTTTTTATAAAAGTTAACTTTTATTTTACCCATAATTTCACGAATTTTAAAGCAAGAAAATTTTTTTCTTTTATTTCCGTAAAAAAGGGGGTTAATTCAATTTTTTAGGTAAATTCCCTTGAAGCATCTTAAAGTACACATTTCAAGCTTTAAAAATCGCACCTGCAGAGATCTAATAACGCGATTTAAACCAGAGAAACAAGTGATTAAAGTAGTTATATATATCAAATTTTATCATTTTCTCAAAATTTTGAAATTTTGGAAATGTACATTTTCAAAAATAAATTTTTGAGATTTTTTTCACTCATCGGATCTTTTTATACATTACTTTAAGAGTAAAATGTGAAACACCCAAATTTCTATCTTTAAGTTTTTAGAAATGGTAGAGCTTTTACCTATTTCATCGCAAATCTCTTTATGTTCCGACTTCATATATGTACAATTTCTACATACATTGATGTTCGTATTTGAAAATATAATAATCCAATAGCTACATGTTTCTTCTTTCATTTAAGCTTTTGCGAGATCAATTTCATTAATTAGTCCAAAAGTTACAACAAATTTAATGTAGCGCGCCCGAAGCCGCACGCGCTTCGCTTGCCGTACTTACGTGTCTCCGCGTTCCATTTTCATGAGCTAAACAAGAAAATCTGGAGTCTACATTTTTGATCGTACAAAAAAAATTCATATACATTTTTGATGTGAAATTTCCCGTACTTTCGAATGGCACAATTACTTTTTGAAACAAAAAAATATTTTAAGATGTATTTGACAAAGACTGGTATTTTGCAACTAATTTGTTTAATAACAAATTACGCTGGTAACTTTTGGTATGTTGTTCCTGACATGTTCAGAGATGTATTCTCAAAAGTTACCGCTTCCCGGAATTTTTCCGTGAAAATCTCTATTGACTCCACTATATACACCAGCTAACATGTTCCGTGATTTCTCGACCTAGGATTGCTTTAAAATAAGATGTGTATAATTTTTTCGAAAGCTAGAAGTATGAACTATAACTCTTATTTAGAATTTTTCTTTCTAAAAGTTGCAGTTTAGGCACTATGTTTGAAACAATTGAAAATAATGTAGAAAAAAGTTAATAATTTCGTTATAACTCTAGAAATATTCAAAATTTCGAGGAAGTCATAATTTACTATTTTTGTTAAATGGAGCACTATAAATATGGTGGAGAGATTTTCTTTATAATAAAATATATAGTTTTCTCAAAAACTGACTTTTTTATTTATTCCCTTTTTTTGACATTTACAATCTATATTTTTATTGACAAAATTAATCGTACATTTCTAACATCCTCCCACCTTTGCAATTTTAAACGATAAAAATTGCAAAACAAACATTTAATAATTGATTGAAGGATATTCAGAATGTTTACACTATAAACCTAAACGATTTGGTATTTTAACTAAACGTCCACTGCGTGTGGTAATCGTGCACTTCTCTTCATCTTCAAGAATATTCCTGACTTGAAATATTTCATTACTAGTTTCACCAGGTAATACATCGCCTTTACTCATTGGGAGTTGCTCGAATGTTTCACAGCCATCGCCGGACACTTCTAAGGGGTACAAACGCTGAAATGGACGAACCAACTCTCCACCAGCTACTTTAATACGCGCCACTCTGGGAATATTATCCTTACCAGGGTATATTTCAATAACCTTAGCTAATGGCGAATTTACTCGTTTAGAATTATTATTTTCTAGAAGAACGACATCACCCACTGCAATGTTTGATACTCTTCTTTTGCCACTATGAACCAGGTTTCCTAAGTATTCTTTTCGAAATAGCTCGCGTAAATTGTCTCTAAGTTTTTGAAGGTATCTTTGTCTTTTTAAAGAATGAGTTCTGTCAATAGCATCAAAATCAGGTAGCTCATGACAAGCAGTAATACCATACAGAAACATCGAAGGAGTTAAAGGAATTAACTCATCAGCTTCATTTGAAACATAAGTCAATGGACGTGAATTTATTATGGCTTCACAATCACAGTGTACTGTCATCAGCTCTTCATAATAAAAAGATTTTCCTAAATTACGTCGTAAAAGTTCTTTCACCATTCTAACAATGCGCTTCCACCATCCTCCCCACCAAGCAGCTGTAGGAGGATTAAAATTCCATTTAATTCTTCTTACTGACGAATATTTTAGAATGTCATCCCAGTTCAACTTTTTTAAGTTATTATTGGCACCCACAAAGTTTGTACCATTATCAGAGTATATAACGGATATTCTTCCTCTCCTTTAATTTATTCATATTCTTCATTACTAGTCCTGCCACGGTCGCCAAATGTTAAATGGAGCACTATAAATATGGTGGAGAGACTTTCTTTATAATAAAATATATACTTTTTAATAGTTTTCTCAAAAACTGACTTTTATTTATTCCCTTTCTTTGACATTTACAATCTATATTTTTATTGACGAAATAAATCGTACTTTTCTAACAATTTTGTTATATGCTAGAAGATAAAGATTGTCGCACAAAAACGAAATTTGTATCTTTATTCGTTTCCGAGATACAGCAATTTTTAATTTTTTTCCTTTAAGGGAGGGTGGCGGGTGAACAAAGTGTATCTCAGGGTGGCAAGAAACATATTGTTGTCTAGTGTAACATAATTAAACATAAAAAATATCTTACCAGCTTTAATCATTTATTACCCACGAAAAACCCTATGCGCTTCCACTAATGTGGATATTTTTTCTGATTAGCCTGGTCAATTCTACATGAAAACTGCCTCTTACGTTTTTCTCGTCAGACGCACAGTTTTTGATTAAAAGAGTTAAATTCAAATTGAAACTAATTATTATCAACATTGATAATGATAAATTTTGTTTTATAATAATTGTTGGAAATGGTCACCTTCACTTAATAGACATGCTTCCGCCCGTCTTTGCATTGAATTGCGCACTCATTCAAATATTCTCGGCGTATTTCGTACTGTTTCACACAAGGCAACTGTTCTCTCTCTTAAATCTTCTAAAGTGTTAATGGGAGTTATCTACACCAGCGTTTTAAGAAAATCCAAACTATTGACATCGGGGGATCTTGCTGGCCATTGCTGAGGTGCTCCGCGACCTATCCAACGATTGGGATAAATCACATGTAAATGGTCGCCAATTACACTGAAATGCACAGGAGCTCCTTCCAGCATGTACCACATTTGATTCCTTAACGCAACATAGGTAGTTCTTCTTGGAGAAAATGCAAGATTGTCCATTAACGCGTCTTTGCAGAAAAAAAGGACCTATAAGATTATTACCAATAATTCCTACCCATACATTAACCGAAAATTGTCCTTGGAAATGGGTTTCAATTATGGCATGGGGGTTTTCGTCCGCCTACACATGATTATTATGGAAATTTTAAATAGCATTCCTACAAAAATTTGCTTCATCTGTGAACATAATTTGTGACTCAAACTGCGGATTTAGTGTAACGTTCTGAAGGTACCACTGACAGAAGGTTACACGCTGTGGAAACTCCCTGGAAAGTAACGCTTGTACTCATAGAATATGGTGCGGATACTACAAAAATCAACTAAAATTCGTCAAACAATTTGATGATAAATAGCTTTAGCAGTCTTCCTCGTACTCGTCACATGGTGTTCGTCGATTTCCTGCAGCAGCGCTTCCTCAATTTCGGGTGTTCTGACAATTCGAGGTCTACCTTCCGAAGTACCTTTTTGGAAACTACCAGTTTCACAAACACGACGATGAATAGTCGAAAAGAACAGGCTATCTGGCAAGGCACGATTAGGATATTTTTCCTGGTACATAATTCTGGCTTTTGTTGCATTACCATCTGCGAGATCATATGCGTAGTGCATTGTCGCCATTTCCGCATTCGTATAATTTACCATATCTTCTGAGATATTCGAATAAAAATAGGGGAAAAAATAAAATAAATTCAATGAAACACTAGAAATCGAAGAAATAATACGATGAGATTGTTTTGAAAACCAACAACTTACAACTTACTTGTCAACAAATATTGTTTTGAGAATGAAGTTTGTAAAAACGTCATTTATTCCAGGATAACAGTGTTCAAAAATTACACCGGAACACACACAAAAAAAAAATAAAAGTCGAGTGCTAGAAGGCAGACCTATGTATCCCCATGCATTTTGACCCGCTGAACACGAATCCGATGTACGTTTTGCCAGATTGGTGTTTGCATTTTTCCTAACCTCAAAATACACCTTAAAAATGCCCGAAAAATCCCAAACAAGTAAATAAAAAGCTTAAATGAGCTGATCACTATATCTATACATAATTTGGGGCGCTGAAACTGAATATGAGGTCAGAATTAGCCGATCAGTTAGGAATTTTGACCACACCACAAAAAACACCTAAAAAATTCACGAAAAATCCCAAACAAGTAAATAAAAAGCTTTCATGGACTGATCACTATATATATATACGTAATTTGGGGCACTGAAACCGAATCCAAGGTCAGAATTTATGCGCGATGATCGAATATCTTGTAGAATCCATATTTAGGATGAAAACTTACCCAAAAATGACTGAATCATAGCCCGAAATTGACTTTGCTCTACAAAATGTCTGAACATATATTTCCGACGTATTTTCACGAGCTGAACACAATACTGTAGTCAGAATTAAAGCACAATCTGCAAACTTGACAGAGAAATATCATTTCAGCAAATATTCTCATCAACCCTAGTAAGCGGAGATGGGTAATTTTAAAATTTTTAAGTATCTAAAGGAAAATATTACTGAATAGTGACATTTTTAGGAAAAATCTTTTGGACAAATTTTGCTCTGTTGAGAGAGGAATATAGTTTGGACTTGACATTTACCTACACCTTCCCTTGATGATTGTTTACTTTTTTTTAGAGCTGTTTAGAATTGTATAGTTTTCTATATTCTGTTTGATTGTCATATGCCATTTGTTTCTTTTTCTATTTTTGCGACTAGGACACGTGGTGACGGCGGGCAACGATTTATTTCGGCTAAGTTCCTAGGTAAAAAAAATGTCGTCATGGCAAAAGTATAGAAAGCGTTTACAATGCAGGGGAGGGAAATCCCAGTATCGGCGGCCGGTCAGGTTGGGAAAGCGGGACCGCGGGCGTCGTCATCATACAACCGCAGCTCTAGTTAAGTGGGAAACTTGGCTTCCTATGAGTATAGGGCTAGAAGAAATTTGCACAACTATGTAAATAATGCGAATTCCCTCTGTTTTGTTTGTAGTAAATTAAACGGCATATGACAATCAAACAGAATAAAGAAAACTATACAATTGTAAACAGCTCTTAGAAAAAAAAGTAAAAAATAGGTAAATGATAAGTCCAAACGATATTCCTCTCTCAACAGAGCAAACTTTGTCCAAAAAATTTTTCCTAAAAATGTCACTATTCAGTAATATTTTCCTTTAGATACTTTAAAATTTAAAAGTTACCCATCTCCGCTTACTAGGGTTGATGAGAATATATGCTGAAATGATATTTCTCTATGAAGTTTGCAGATTGCGCTTTAATTCTTTCACGAGCTGTTCAGCTCGTGAAAATACGTCGGAAATTAAATGTTTAGATATTATGTAGAGCAAAGTCAATTTCGGGCTATGATTCAGTCATATTTGGGTACGTTTTCATCCTAAATATGGATTTTACAAGATATTCGATCATTGCGCATAAATTCTGACCTTGGATTCGATTTCAGTGCCCCAAATTACGTATTGATATAGTGATCAGTCCATGAAAGCTTTTTATTTACTTGTTTGGGATTTTTCGGTAATCTTTTAGGTGTTTTTTGAGGTTATGTCAAAATTCCTAACTGATCGGTTAATTCTGACCTCATATTCAGTTTTAGCGCCCCAAATTACGTATAGACATAGTGATCAGCTCATTTAAGCTTTTTATTTATTTGTTTGGGATTTTTCGGGCATTTTTAAGGTGTTTTTTGAGGTTAGCAAAAATGCAAGAGCCAATCGGACAAAACGGACATCGGATTCGTGTTCAGCGGGTCAAAATGCATAGGAGTACATAGGTCTCCCATCTAGCACTCGACTTTTAATTTTTTGTGTGCCTGTGATTAGTCAATACTGCGAAACGAAGCAGTTTAAATTTAATTGTTTTAACCAAGAACTTTGCTTCTACCAAGGAAAACGCAAGATACCGTTTTCATGTGGAATTGACCAGACTAATCAGAAAAAATATCCACATGGAAAAATGTCAGTGGCGTACCACTTTTTTGGTAATAAATATCAAAGGACATGTTTGCAGGGACACCACTGGTGGAGCAATGAAATAACTTTTCTAACTAAAATATGTGGTTTTATATCCTATTAACGTATACCAAAATTGAAAATAATATCTGGAGAACTTCCTGAGATATTAAAAAACGATTTAAAAAGAAAATTCAACATCCTGTAGCAAAAAATTTAAGCCGTTGCGAACATATGTTCATGTGAACTTTTCTTCATAAAATGTCCTAAGAAGTTACACCCTGAAATATTACCTAGCATGTCATTAAAGAACACCCTGTATAATAATTTTTATGGATACGAAAGTTGTTATTGACATGTATTACACCAATAACAAAAAAAAAAATGCAAAGAAGTTTTTGGGCACCGTCATATTGTTTTTATGACAATATTTTCTTATTGACAAATACCAGTCTTAAGCAAGATCAAATAGTGTCACTAACTCTGTTTTGACCAACACAATGTGAATATTTAAATTAATACAATTATTGTAAATATAAGGTCTTTTACACAATTGCATTATTTTTTTTAATTACATGCTAAATTTTGTTAAATGAATGATCCTGTACGTTTACATTTACATTTTTACTGTCTAGCGATACTAGAAATGAAGAAAATATTGTAATGGTCCAAAAATTCTATTGCGAGTTTTTGATGAATTTTGCTTCTATATCACTCCCAGATACTAAAAAAGTGGTTTAGAAAAATGTCTGTGTGCGTCTGTATGATGACCGTCGTTTAGCCTAGCGCCGAAATCAGTTGACCAGTTTCATTTTAATTCGATATCTAGAGTCCACTTACAAATATCTCCAGTCGTTTTTTTCATGTTTCACGTTCCCCCAAAAATTAAGGATAAGTTTACTGATGTGAAAAATCGAAAAACCTCGTTTTTCTCAAAAATAACTTGGTCTTGTTCAAATTTTGTAGGTTATAAACCTAACAATGTACCATGTACACTTCTGTGCAATAAAATCCCGTACACTTGAAAAATCAAGTAATCCAGTTTTTGCTAATATTAAGTGATGTGAATCAGTCTTTTTGGAATTTAGATTTTTTTATTATCAGATAGGTTATAAAAAGTGACATTGATTGTGAAATGTCATAAGTAAGGTATTTGGAAAAATGTTAATGATTTAATGATTTCGATTTATAACAATAAATGTAGAAATGGACGTTGAATATTATTGTTCCCAAGTAATTATCCTGGCAGTATGAATAGGGCAGTTGTCTTGTTGATAACTGAATGTGTTATTTGGATATAATTGCTCCACCGAAGGAAGCATAACGTTTTCCAAAATATCCCTATAAACCTGTCAATTAAATCTACCATTACCCATGATACGCCACGCTACACCAGGGCCATACACGCTTATCCATGCCCATACATTAACAGAAAATCGCCCGGACCTGTTCCGCGAAGACACGTAGCGTTCGTGAAACCTCGTATTTGCAGGACGGTACACCCGAATATGTCCGTCATTATAAGACTGAAAAACTTTTTCATCGGTAAACACAACATTGTTCCAAAACTCCAACGGGCGATAGACATAATTTAAACAAAAGAGAATGCGGGCTTCCTTATGTTCTGTTAATATGGTCTTCGTGGCACTTACACAGTTTTTAAATTCCGATTTTCCTATCCTTCGGCTAGCTGTTGACCTCGATACTGGAAAATTTGTCAGGGACACAGCGTCTACTGGTGTTTGAAACGGATTTTCCCTCAAATAGCCAAGGAGCGCTTCATCTTGAGCGAGATTTGAACTTCATACTGTTCCTACTATACGCTAATTAATGTATGTTCATATTTATGTGTTTTAATGGTCCTGTAGGCTTATGCTTATGCGAATGCATGTAGTAGTTCTCATTCAGTAAACGTTTATGTCGAAACTTCATTATGTATTAGCATTACCCAATGTGCACTGCGAGGATATTACGGATCGGAATTTGCACATCACTTGGCCCTACTCGTACTTAGTTTTCATCAATAGTTTTAGAATTAGGTTTTTTTTAATACTTCAGTGCTGTTATCAGGATTGTTTCTATACACATGCCTGCTTAATGTCACACATACATTCGCATATACATGAGTATACTGCACTGTTGGAATACATAACTATGAACATACGTTAATTCGTGTAGGGTAGGAACAGTATACTAGTTCTTTGATTTCGCGCTTAATGGTTCTGTCTTCAACAAGCAGTGTCTTGCGCTATATTGACTTTTGAGCATTATGCCCATGAGAACTATTGTTCAGGAGGACAAGAACTATAATATACTAAAATTTGGTGCAATTTAACCGAGGGCCTTCCTTCTAAAATATCCATTAATCTGGATATTTTAGAAGGAAACTGTTAAATAATTTTTAATTTCCAATAAATTCCGTAAAATCCATAGTTAATTTATTTATCAATAAATGTTTTTATTCGATAATTTAGCAACCAGTTAATTGGACACCAGTATAACAACATATGTCTTCCACAGAGCTCCGTACTAAGCAAATTCTTTTTAATTTATATACTCGGATATACACAATTCTTGTTCTTTGATCTTACACCTTCTAGACCAATTTTTATACATAACATAACCTTTAAAACAAGTTTTAAACGTTTTAGGTTTCAAAAGATGAAGCCATACAGTATTCGAAGAGCATTGGTGCTACTTATTTAGAATGCTCTGCAAAGACAGATCAGGTACGTTACAATTGAACTTCCAGTAATTTTAGTTAAGATAATCTTTATAAAACAATGATTTTGTTAAAGAACAACAAAGCCGATATACAGGGTGTTATTTAAAATGACTGAGGTATGAATGGATAAACTATCGACTATTACATAATAATTTTATGAAAACGCAAACTTTTCAAGATACATGATGTTTAAAAATTTAAATTCGATCTCTTTTAATAATTAAGGTATCGAGATGAAATTTTGGAATATGACTTTCCCAAAATATACCTTATTTTGAGCCAACTTTATTCATCAAAAGGCGTAGAAAGCTGAGTTAGGAAGCTGTACCAATATTTAACGCATGAATAAAATATATTCCGATTAGTTCAATTTCCAACACAAATCGATTTTCTTTTCATTGCATAACTGTTCAGTATTATTAATACATAAACATATATACTATTGATGTCAGTGATTTTATAAGGTTATCCATATTTTCCATATGTCTATACGGGGTGATTATTTTAAGGCGGCTATTAGAATATTTCCCACTTGTAGATGAGATAGACATTTGAGATTTGGTACCCTACCATAATCGACCATTGTGAGTCCGAAAATAATAATTTCAAAATGGCGGCACTTCCGGAAATACCGGAAGTCGATACCAACTTGCTTATTTTAAATGGAACACCCTATATATTCTCAACTTTTCGAAATGACCATCAAATTCTGAGTCAAAACATGTAGCACACTCTATACCTAAACCGAGCAGTTTCGGAGATATTTGACATTTTATTAAAAATTTGACTGGTGCAGCGGTTTGCAAGAACCGTTATAACTTTCTTAGTGTAGGAGATCCTTATTTGCCCTTTGGTACGTAGAAAGAACACAAGATGAGCTACTGTCTACAAAAAAAATAGATTTCAAAATAGTATACCAAGTGTTTTATTTTTCACGTTACATTTTGTCAAATTCAAACCTCAGAAACTTTTTTATTTCAAATGGAACACCTTGTATTTTTTTACATCAAATTATGTTAAATTAAATTTCCTTTTTTCTGGTATAAGCATTGTAGGGGTTAAACTTACAACTTTTCGAAATATTGGCGATTTTCTTAAATGTCCAAAAATTTTTAATAAAAATTGCCATCAACTTACCTATGATTAGAAACAATCATTAATGTCAGTCATTCTGTTATATTAAAAAACGCCAGCACGTTTAAATTACACCCACGAAGACTTTTTAGGTTTGTTTATTATTTATGGAGAATGTGATAAAGTAATACCAAGAACATGTAACACATTTGCTACTCGATACTCACAAGAACAGAAACCATCTACCATACACTGTAAAACGCATATTGGATAATTTTAGAATATTTTGCTCTGTCAAATGGCACGTGCCAAATTTTATTATGGCAATCGATGTAGAATTAAATTTGAGGTGGACATATCAGTATGTCCTATATCTAACACATGTAACTTTTTGAATTATTTGCAAGTTTTTGTTGAAAATTATAATTTATCCAAAAAAACGTAGAAGCCTATGAAACAATTGAAACAATAAAGTGGGTGTCGATGAAGAAGAAGAAGAAGAAGAAGAACTTTATTGAATTAGGAAGAGACCTAATATACATATGATAAAAAACCTATACTACAAAAAATACGTTGCAAAAGTAAACATAGGTATTAAAATTAAAAATAAAACATTAAAATATTAAAATACCTTAACCTAAATAGATGGTAATTTACAAATTACATAATACTGACATTATTTTCTATTCTTATACAATTTACTTTAAGTACAATCTATTTATTCCTAATAAATTCTTTTATCTTAATTTTGAAACTGTTTAACGTTGTAGCATCTTTTACAGATTCGGGTAACTCATTAAATTTTTGAAAACCTTTAAAATATAATGTATTCATAGAGTTACGGCAATTAGTTCTTGCAATATGAATATTGTTTGTACCTCTTGTATTATATGTATGAATATCTTTGTTGAAAGTAAGGAAATGCTGAAAATATTCTGGAGCCATATGATTTACTATTTTAAATACAAAAATCATGGTAAAATAGTACAGTCTATTTTCAACTGAGAACCAATTAAGAGAGGTCAACATTGAATTAATTGGAGTAAGGCGACTTGCCTTTAAAATGACTCTCATTCCACGATTTTGCAGTTTTTGCAGCATATTCAATTTATTAAGATTGAATAAGAATAATATTGATGCACAATAATCAAAATGCGGCTGAATAATAGTATTATAAACAGTGATTTTAGTTTCAGTTGATAAATGTTGTGCTATTCGACTAAAGAAATAAAGTTTTTTAGAAATTTTCTTGTAAATATAATCAAAGTGATGGTCAAAATTCAAAAAGTTGTCAAGTTGAAATTATTATTAGCAAATGTGTTACATGTTCATGGTACCTATTATTACTTCATCACATTCTCCATAAATAATAAACAGATCTGAAAGTCTTCGTGGATGTAATTTAAACGTGCTGACTTTTTTTAACAAAAAAGAATGACTGACATTATTGATTCTTTCTAATCATGGGTAAGTTGATGGAAATTTTTACTAAAAATTCTTGGACATTTAAGAAAATCGCCAATAATTCGAAAAGTTGTAACTTTAACCCCTACAATGTTTATACCAGAAAAAAAGGGAATTTAATTTAACATAATTTGATGTAAAAAAATGTTCCATTTGAAATAAAAAAGTTTTTGAGGTTTGAATTTGACAAAATGTAACATGAAAAATAAAACACTTGGTATACTATTTTGGAATCTATTTTTTTTTTTTTTTTAGAGAGAGTAGCTCATCTTGTGTTCTTTCTACTTACCAAATAGTAAATAAGGATCTCCTACACGAAGAAAGTTTTTAACGGTTCTTGCAAACCGCTGCACCTGTCAAATTTTTTATAAAATGTCAAATATCTCCGAAACTGCTCGGTTTAGGTGTAGGGTGTGCTACATGTTTTGACTCAGAATTTGATGGTCATTTCGAAAAGTCGAAAATATATAGGGTGTTCCATTTAAAATAAGCAAGTTGGTATCGACTTCCGGTATTTCCCGAATTGCCGCCATATTGAAATTATTATTTTGGGACTCGCAATGGTCGACTAGGGTAGGGTACCAAATCTCAAATGGCTATATCATCTGCAAGTGGGAAATATTCTAATGGCCGCCTTAAAAGAATCACCCTGTATATGTAAAAGAATACCCTAAATGACTGACTGATAGAGTGACTGATCTATCAACGCACAGCTCAAATGGCTGGGTCTAGAAACTTCAAATTTTTTAAGAAGGGGTGAAAAAGGGGGTTGAAATTTTAGGCTTTTTTGGAAACGGTTGGATCTATCTGCGAGAAGTTTGGCAGAAATATATTTTGTTGAAATCCATTGGATACGTGTAAGACGAAATTTCCATTTTAATTTTTTTAAAGGGGTGAAAACGGCGGTGGTAAATGGTTTAAAGCGCACCCGTATTTTTGAAAACGCGTAAGTCAGAAACATGGTTATTCGAGCGATGAACTCTTCTGAAGAAATAAGAAGACACGTATTCGACGGTTTTCGAAAAGATACCCCCGAAAGGGTGAACGGGGAGGGGGGGTTTTTAAGCTTTTCGGAAACGGTTAGACCTAGAAACGTGAAATTTGGCAGAAATACTCTTTATTGGAATCTATTAGATACTAGTAAGATGAAATTTCGATTTTCACTTTTTGAAGGGGTGAAAACTGGGATGGTAGATGGTTTAAAGGTACCCGTATCTCTGAGGAAATAAGGAAATATGTATTCGACGGTTTTCAAAAAGAGGAACCCCCCCGAAGGGAGTTAAAAAAATCAGAAAAAAATCATGATTTTTTTTATGTTCCCATTTTTAGTCGGTTCCAATGTATATATGCGTTTGTATTCTGGTGGCATCTATAATTGGTTAAAATTTTATTTGAATCGGTTATGCCGTTCAATAAATAAAAATTATTTTCGAAAATTTTAATTTTTTTTTACTCGAAAACGGTTTAATATTATGGACTCAAATAATAAGTGATGTTGATAACAATCCAAGCAAAAAAACCGCTGCCCAAGGAATCACTACTTCCACATCCAAATTTTTTATCCAAGTCACTCACAACGAAAAAAAATTGTATGTGGAAATAATTGTTTATGGAACTTTAATAATATAATATTTGAAATCCTCTACCCCAAAAACCCATAAAACGATACCCCACATCGGTAGCGGGGTGGGGGTGGTGATGGGGGGTGGTAGTGGGGGTGGATGAAGTAAAAAAATATTTTGAGGTTTCTGGTTCTTGTACACACACTAAATCACAATTTTTTTCATCTCCTTTAATAATGGGGTGGGGGTGGTAAGGGGGGTGGCTAATGCCAAAACTTTTTTTGGGACTTTAGCTTCTCTTGTATATACTAAATACCAATTTTATGGACTCTTACCTGCTTGATTTACCTATTTTCCCCAAATTTACCCCAATTTACCCCCCAACCCTTCGACGAAACAAGATGAAAATATAAGATATCTAGATCTCGTTAAAATACATATGTGTGCCAAATTTCAAGTCAATATCTCAAACGGTTCCAGAGTAAACGTGCGCACAAAAAAAAGTTACAGACAGACAGACCGACACAGACCGACAGACAGAATTTTTTTTTTCGTTCAAACTTAAAATCTCGACGTTTCGTGATATTCTAAGCCTATTTGAACAATAAAAATTTTTAAAAATTTTTTTGTCGTTACTATACTTCCACTGGATGTGGAAGTAAAAATGAGCACCATCCGTGCGGGGACAAATCCACCCATCTTAACCGACTATAGCGAAATTTTGAATCAGATTAACAATAATTACAATGAAAACACTGGTTAGCCAACGTAAAGTTTGATAAACTAAAAATTTCATTGTTTTCAAAACCACCTTATTACTTTTTCTATTTAATTAGAAGAAAATTGAATATTTTAATTTTTGATGGTCTGTAAATTCAGTTGTATTTGTTCCAGATATTAGAAGGTTCTTTATTAATGGTAGTATTGAATGGTACCAATATGATTCCATTTGAAAAAAATGAGTTTTATCCAAGAAACCATTTTGAACATTTTTATTTACTCATAAATCACATAATTTAGGATCTACGTTATTCCTCTAGCATTACTAATAGTTGATTGGAATACATTGGAACAGTTATGGCACACTTAAACTAAAAAATAAAAACTGAATTAAAAAAAGTTGGACATTTGAAATGTCATTTATGTGGCATCATTGTATTCAGAAAATCTGAAACTTTCCACAATCACCAAAAGGCTAGTACATTACACTCGAATACTGTCACTCGAGGTGTATTCCTGCAGCCATATTGGCATCATCAAAAGATCATTAAAACTGATGGCTAGCGAAACGCACGTCGGGTGATAGTATTCGAACTTCAAGTATTTTGACGTTTGTGGAAACTACTTCATAGGGAAAAAATTAACAGAGTTAATCATTTGCATTGAAATTTTTGTTAACGTCATTAGAGCATAGTCTGTTTACCAAGTAGTGGTCTGATACGAACTATCTACTAACAGATTTATTTTTACAGGGCGTGGGTCTTTTATTTGAAAATTTAGCAATAGGATTATGTCGATTATCTGGCGACAATAAGAAACATACGTTAAAAGTGTATGATGATGATATCATGGCCAGATCAAGTGAATTAGAAGCAACAGACACTGCCAATGAAGAAAATGTAAACATTAGTATCAAGAGCATTGCTCATGGAAGTTCTGTAAAATCCAATTGTTGTTGAACATTATATTTATACGTTGACATTTTAGTTACCTACCATATCATTGTTTACATATTAATTTGTAAAAAATATTTTATTAATAATATTCAGAGCAATAATTAGTATTAATCTATTTTTATAAATAAATACCGTTTTATAAGTTAACAGTTGTTTTACTTTTCTATTGGCTGCTTTACTCAAGTTAATATGAAACATAATGCACCTCAAACATCAAGTTATATAAGGATCTGGATCTAGGGATCACCATGTATGTCACACAGGACCCTTTTTAAATAGGTAGTACTCCATTGTTTTATTTATTGTACGTATGTATCAAACTAGAATTTTCAGTCCAATAAAAGTTATCAGGAACTCTCATACAGGTACATCGGTAAATCAAAAAAGAATTAATAGGCTTTATACAATAAAAATGCTTGCACAAGAATCCGTTTTACTGTACCCTGAACTCAAGTACAGAACAAGGAAAAAGTGTATTTGTGCTTCTTGGTATTTCAAGTCAGGAATCAGTAAATATATTAATAATGCATTGTCCCAGAGCTTGTTGTATCTACTCATCCTGGAGTTTCTGTTTTGAAGGTTTACGATTTAGAATGACCCTCTGAATGGTTCGATTTACAAACAAATAAGCTAATGCGTTAAAAGTGCAACAGCGAAGGAGAATTTTTTATAGTTTATGAAATTTAAATAATACTTACACTTTTTGAGATAATTTTCTAATGGATACTATCTGAATCGCTCTATTTTAGCGATGGTCCATATACAGCGTGTCCCACTTTTAATGGCCCTTCTTCCATGTCTCAGTTATTTGTCATCTTATTTCTACCAAAATAAGATTGATATTTTTATTAGGAAGAAATGGACGATTTTTCTAGAAGTCATATTAGGCATATCTTTACTGCAGTACTAACGCAATATTAATTCGCTGATCCTTATAGTCTAAGATCCGGCATAAGAAGTTAATATCCTCATCTGTTATTCAGATAAGAAATAGTTTATATAAAAGATAACATGTAGGCTAATAGATCGCGACTAGGTTGCCTAGCCATATCTTGACCCCATGACATTTAATTTGAAAAAAATGTCAGGCGTAATCGAAATTTTGTCTTTAAACGTATATAGCAGCGAAACCATTAATCCTATAGGAATTTTTCATCGAAGCAAATTCATCATTGTTTTAAAATCTTTCTAATAGATCCGTACCAGTTTTTTCCTAAAACGAACGTTTATCTAGATATTCGCAAGAGATGAGAAAAAAACACGTTTCCATGGAAAATGTAAATTTCCAGTTGTATCGCTCCTAGCGTCCTTATTTTTCGTCGTAGGGCAAAAAATAAAAGATAGCTCGACTGTTGGAACGGGTTTTTGAAGTAAACATTCTACACGTCTCTACCCCTTACTCTTTGAGAATTTGCATTAACAAAGGCTTTTTTTAAACATCTCTGACGGGATCGGGACAGGTGCAGATCGATTTAGAATTCTACGTCTGTTAGACAGTCTTCTAACACAAAATCGCGATCGAGAAAATTTTCGAATTTCGGCGTGCGATTTACGATGAGGATCAACTACAAGTCTTCCTCTTTCCGTATCGACATGGTACGGGCGTCGCTGTATCGTATTTTTGAAAATAAGAGTATATTTAGATGTCATGGTTTCGACGAATATTTCCCTTCGCATCTCTGAAAACGGTTTTTCGCCGGTAACTCGGAATCCATGACAGGTGCTCAAAAATAAAAACTCCCTCAGGAAAACTACATAATGTGAGGACCAAAGCCAGATAGCATTTTTACATTCAGAGCATGTGCTCGGAACGTACTTTATGTACCCATGGAACTAAGAATGAATATTCATTTTGTATTCCATGTAGAAAATCTGAATGTCAGAGAGACGTACAGATGACCGCCTCTCGATATACGAGTAAGATTTCTACAACGTACACATAAACCAAAACGGAACTTGATATGAACCAGAAACGTATATTGATATACTGATAGATACATGAGGTATATAGGAGGAAGGTCCATCCTACATTCACAATGTACACTGCATGTTCACGGTATATGAGTACTACCTTCGTAGGAATTAAACCGTAGGTGCCTGGTATGTTACACATGGATCATAAATCTATGATGCATGTATATTGTAGGAATGAACATTATGTATCAGTGGCAGCTATAAGTACTTCACTCATGCCATATATTTTCTTCAAAGTTTAATTATTATAATAATTTATTACTTATTGTAATCATTGATGAGTCGCTGCTTCATTCCGAATATGTTCAGTATGACGCAGCGACTCATCTATGATTATAGCAAATAATAAATTATTATAATAATTAAACTCAAGAGAATACATGATATGAGTGAAGTACTTGCATATAATAAATCCAATATCTAATTTTAAAGTTTAATTGTTACAGTCAATTATTAATTTTATTCTATTTTCCACATTTCACATTCCTTGTGAAGAATATTATGTAAGTAAATGTGGAATATATGCACAGAAAATTTGTTTTTACCATTAGTTTTCAACTAAAGTCAACTGTTTTATTCATCAAATTTTATTGAATGGAGCACACAAATGCTAAATAAACTTAAATAAAACTGTATTTGCTATAACAATACTTTACAAGGGTCCAAGAATATATGTAAAAAAAATAGTTTTACGTTAATAAGATCTGCTAAAAACCATTTTAAAATAGATCAAACATTTATCACTCTAAAACTTCAGCTTAAAAATCATATTTAACGTGTTATTTATGAAAAAATCTAATGATCATATCACATTACCTTAAAGTTTTATCTATTTCAAATCGTGTTTTAAATTGAAAAGAACAAAACATGATTTTATTTTATTAATTACTTTACATTGTTGTAACAATTAAGTATGCATCTTAAATTATAAAATAGGAAGAGGTATAAATAAAACAGTTGTGTTACTTTAAATATATTTTTATTTTTTGTTACAAAAATGAATTGCAATAATAAAAAACAATTGTGACAAAAATTTCAATTGAGATTTTTTTTTAACAAAAAAATTTTCTTTGCAACTTATGAACTGTCATATTTTACTATAACGAATTTTTTGTCAGTAAGTAAAAAATAGTAAAAATTGGAGGGCTTACATTTTCAAAACCAGTGTCCAGGTGTCGCCGATGGTGATCTTGTAATTGCGAAAGTCCACTTTTCATTCTCAACACATCATCTGTGACTGATCCTATTGGCTGAATACTTTCTTTTGGCTTTTCCAATTTTTAGGAGAAGGTATTTCCTTCCTGTCTAGAGGAGGAGATACACGTGCTAGTCCAACTACAAAAGAAAATACATTGTATTATATTTGAATAGGTACTTACTTCTCTTTAAAAACTGGCCATGATAAAGTTGAAAAATATAAAAACATCTTACAAAGATCTTACAGAAGAAATAAAACTGATTAAACATAAATTAAACAAATTGATAATATCATAAAGGACACGGCAGGCACAAAATAAATGGAAAAGAAGGTACAGTTAAATGGACTGAAAATGTAGTATGTTGTACTTCATAATATCCTGATCAAAAGTTTTCATGGGCACAATGTCTGAAAATTGCCAGTTTTTGAGATATGAAAGGTCAAAGATCAGGAATATCGGTACCCGCTGTCATATTATGTATCATATTATGACGAGGATTTGTTTAACGTTGTTATTCTGTGTTTGCACATATGAACTAAAGAGTTCTGACTAAAGGAGATAAGCCGTTGATTTGCTGGACGGCGCGAGCATCCTTGTCTTTGTCGCACACCTCGTACCCTCGCCTTTGCTCTCCACTCTGTTTTACAAAGCAACACAGCCCCCCATGTACTGTGCGACAAAGAGAGAACGAACTGTGTGAGAAGGAAGATAATGCTCACACCGATTGTGCGCTGTCCACTACTTATACATTACGCTTATGCAGCTTGTATCCTCTATTTATAGAACTCTTTGATAGGAACACACTTTCACTCTCTCACGCACGCTAACCAACCACCCCCCCACTACACACATACACACACACACACACACACGCACACCCTCACTTTAAAGTAAGCCTAGGACCTTAAAAAAATCACCCTCATTCATGAAACCTGCGGCATTTCCGGTCTTATGAATATGAATAACAACAACTCGTCACATAATACTCTCAATTATGACACTAGTGGGTACTGATCTTCCTGATCTTTGACCTTTCAAACTGGCCATTTTCAGACATTCTACATTTTCAGCCAATTTGACTGTGCCCTCTCTTTCATTTGTTTTGTGCGGTGTCCTTTACCTACAAAACATAGATATTTTTTTGGAATTCGGAA
Source organism: Rutpela maculata (assembly GCA_936432065.2). NCBI lineage: Eukaryota > Metazoa > Arthropoda > Insecta > Coleoptera > Cerambycidae > Rutpela > Rutpela maculata. The sequence continues at coordinate 219,504,407 of OW386285.2, forward strand.
ATATTTATGCTTGTGATTTTAAATGTACCTGAAGTTTCGAACGTTCACTTGAATGAATTTTAGACGAAAAAGAAAAGTTAATAAAAACCACACATCGATTTAGGCATAAACACTTCATTGTCACATTTGCTGACAATTAATATCCACAATACTTAAGTTTTTGCACCTAAATCGAAGTGTGGCTTTTATTAATTTTTCTTTTTCATATGAAATTCGTTCAAGTGAACATTCGAAATTTTAGGTACTTGATTTTAAATGCCTACCACATATCTTCTTTCAACTTCTAGTAAGGACAAAATTTCTTGGGAAGTCGACGGCTTCCAATATGTTCTTCGATATCATTATGTTCATCTGAGGGAGGAATAACGTGCTTTTTGTACATAGTCCTTTGATTTGTTTTTGTTCACTCTGTACATCAGATGTGATCTCTGCCCTTTTCAATTACTTGCAGCTCTTCTATAATCCTCTGAAATAGGTATAAAGCAAATTACTACAAATAAATACCTATCACAACTCTGTAACGGTTTGTTGTCGGGTAGCTGGTTCGGAGATTAATCAGGGTCCAGATTAATTAATAAGACAGCCCAATAAAAATATAAACAATTTATTTACTTTTTCAAACAGGTACAGGTTATATGTCCGTATCTTTTACAGCTCTTAGGACAACATTTTCTATTATCTGAGAGAGAGAGAGAGAGAGAGTGTGTAACGATTGCAATGCGACGTTTGTTGTTGCTACGGGAGTGGCATCGGGCGTCGGGTGAATATCGTCGACTCAAGAAGTTTCCCAGTTCGACGCGCTGTAGGAGGTCTCCAGGTCAGGCTCATTCGCTCTGGTTTTGGCGGCGAAACGGCGCCGGGGAATGACTAACGACTCGAGGGGTCCCAGTTCAACACGCTGTAGGATACCCAGGGTCAGATTGCATTCGTTCCGTCGTGTTTGCGTCGGGAGATGCACAAAACTGCAATATGTCCAGCTCAGCACGCTGTAGACAGATTGACAGAATTATCCATTCTGCATTATGTTGATTTGTGGCCGGCTTTTATATCCGAGAATCCTCGCTTACTGGTGACGTAAACTGCGTATAGTTTAGTGTCGTGTGCAAATCCATGCCTCTAGACGGGAGATGGGCAGGTTTGCGGGCCGTGTGCACATTGGTGTCGTGTGTAAATCCGGAATCTTAGTAATGGAGCAGGAATTTAAAGAATGCTTCATTACACTCCTCTCTTTCTTTACAAAAAAAAAAAAATTTCAAAATTCTATCAAATAGAAAATTTTTGCTAACTTAACATCAAAATACAGCAATGGGAAAACAAGTTACTAAACATCTTCAAACAAAATAAAGAAAGAATGGCCAATTCTTTCGTATACGCCTGGTATATATGTATGTGCATATGTAGAGAAAAACAAATTTTTAAATAACAAACAGTATGTAAAACATCTTAGAGCCATGGTACAAGTAAAATAGTTAAAATAAATGAGCACAAAAAAATTGCAAGAAACAGGTATACAAATACAAATGTGGTTCTTCCGGACGTTTACTGCAGGGGCGATGGCGGACAGGGGGGACGGTGCCAGGGATCCTAGAAGCGGGGCCATCTTGGTTGTGGCGCCTGAACTGTCGCTTCCGTTGCGGAGCTGGGACCGGGAGGGCTGCGTCGTTGTCCTGGAAAAACACCTGGAGGCAGGCAATTGGCCTACCTGGGGTCGGTGGCTTCGGGGGGCTGGGGCTGTCTCCGAACTGGGGACGGCATCGGGGACGGTACGTCTCGGAGTAGGGACGGCATCGGGGACGATACGCCTCGGACTGGGGACGGCATCGGGGATGGTGCGTCTCGGACTGGGGGCGGTATCTGGGATGGTACGTCTCGGACTGGGGGCGGCATCGGGGTTGGCATCAGGGACGGCATCTGGGATGATACTTCTCGAACTGGGGACGGCATCGGGGACGGTACGTCTCGGACTGGGGACGGCATCAGGGTTGGCTGTTGCGTCTCGGACTGGGGGCGGCCTTTTGGCTTCGGGTGTCGGAGGCAGAGGTGACAGCAGGTCTGGCACTTGGACTTCCGACTTCATCACTTATTTTGGATGACTCTGGTTTTACTGGACTTGTTTTCGTTACGGTTGCGGGATACAGGGTTTCCATGGGTTGGAAAAGTCGGGATCTATAAAATTATTACTGCTCCATATATGGCGGTACAGGATTCCGTTTATAATGCAGTAATCTGGAGTTTTTTCTGGACATCGCTTCGATTAACGTATTTTCGGGACTCTGGACATAAATTTAAATTATTTTACTGCTCCATATATGACGGTACAGCTATCGTCTATAATGCAGTAATCTGGATTTATTTCTGGACATCGGTTCGTTTAACGTATTTTCGGGACTATCCGGAATCGTGTCTCTTCTGGAGTTACAATATAGTAGTCTGGATTGCCACCACAAAATCCTTTTCATTTTCGTTTTCTCTCTTGATTTGGAATGCTTTCATTTCTCTATGAATTAACTTGAAATGTCTTTATATCTCTCTCTCATTCGTGAACGTCTCTTTTTGGGCTATCTGGAATAAACTAAAGTCTCAAAATCTGCTCGGGCGCCAAATTATGTAACGGTTTGTTGTCGGGTAGCTGGTTCGGAGATTAATCAGGGTCCAGATTAGTTAATAAGACAGCCCAATAAAAATATAAACAATTTATTTACTTTTTCAAACAGGTACAGGTTATATGTCCGTATCTTTTACAGTTCTTAGGACAACATTTTCTATTATCTGAGAGAGAGAGAGAGAGAGAGAGAGAGAGAGAGAGAGAGAGAGAGAGAGTGAGTATAACGATTGCGATGCGACGTTTGTTGTTGCTACGGGAGTGGCATCGGGCGTCGGGTGAATATCGTCGACTCAAGAAGTTTCCCAGTTCGACGCGCTGTAGGAGGTCTCCAGGTCAGGCTCATTCGCTCTGGTTTTGGCGGCGAAACGGCGCCGGGGAATGACTAACGACTCGAGGGGTCCCAGTTCAACACGCTGTAGGATACCCAGGGTCAGATTGCATTCTTTCCGTCGTGTTTGCGTCGGCAGATGCACAAAACTGCAATATGTCCAGCTCAGCACGCTGTAGACAGATTGGCAGAATTATCCATTCTGCATTATGTTGATTTGTGGCCGGCTTTTATATCCGAGAATCCTCGCTTACTGGTGACGTAGAACTGCGTATAGTTTAGTGTCGTGTGCAAATCCATGCCTCTAGACGGGAGATGGGCAGGTTTGCGGGCCGTGTGCACATTGGTGTCGTGTGTAAATCCGGAATCTTAGTAATGGAGCAGGAATTTAAAGAATGCTTCATTACAACTCGTATGTTGTAATCAAATCCAATGGTTGTGATTTAAATAAACAAAAGCTCCTTAATATTGAAATAGATCGAACCTACCTTCTTGAAAATAAGATTTAAAGACCCCGTAAAGTGTCCACGTTTCATCTGTTTTGCAATTATCAGTCAAATTGTTTCCGTTTGAATGGTGACCAACAAGCTTCCTTTTCGTGGACTGAGACCATTACAAAGACCACCTCGGTTTTTTTTCCAAAAATCGATACCTACAAACGCCGTAATTATTATAACTAATATAGGTGGCATGCTTAGTATAATATGTATAAAGGGATACACATTAAACTTTAGTGTCTAAATATAAAATATCTGCAAATGACAACAAAACTATGTAGTAGTTATATTGTATACAATTGTAAAATACTTACTGCAATGCAATTAATGTATACTTGGAATAATTATAATAAATCACGGGAAAACAAAAAACAAAACACAAATTGAAGAAATCGACATTTGACAGCAGAAGCGTGACTGACCGTGGGGCATGCGCACTAACCTAAGGACCATGGCGCGCATTTAAAAAATTCTACAAAGGGATTGTAATGACATGGAAGACGGAAATCTAAATATAAAAGAGAAAATGTAATTAAATAACCATTCTAAGTCTGAACTACCTGCTTAAGAAATGCCGATAGTTACTAATTAATTGAACACAGTACATAAATTAAAAAAGGGTTATTATTCATTATTATTTAATATTTCATTCATTATTATTTAATATTTCATATTCTTTATTATTTAATATTCGATCACAAATCTAAAATCTGGATTCAAAATTTAAAACATATTTCATATATACAATAATATTGATGAACGATTTAAAATTTATAATACGTCATACACCGCACAGGGGATGATTATAAATGTACTTAAACCAAATCTATATCGATAGAGAAATATTATAATTATTTTTGTAGGAAGGTAGGTAGATAGGTACTATAAAACTAGCATTGCTGTCTCATCAGTTGTGATGCAGGTTTATTTTTATTAGTTCAAAAATCGAACCAATCAGCGTTCGCGTTAAAAGTGCTGAACTTTTGATGATATTACTGTCTGCGCGGCGCTCGAGCGATTCAAATATTTCTGCAAAAAATATACCTGTATTATACAGATAAAATCATTGACGAATGTTTATACGATGTACATGAACACATATACGAAGAACGTTCCCTGATACGTGTACACAGTATATGCGACTGTGAACATAAACTTTTCTGTATATTCCGTTTATATCGTATGTATAATCATATTGTATATGTGAAAATATTATTTATATGGGAATGTTGAGGGAACATACATGGCAAGTACAGAATGCGATTAGAACATTGGGAATGCAAAATGTACATTCGTGGAATAATAAATGCTATCTGGGAATTTTACTGTGACTCTCGATTTGGGCCCGGCGGGCCTTTTAAGATGGTGGTGCCTTGCACTTTTTTTATTAAAACGTCCATAACTCCTAAATGGTGGCTCCTACGGCAAAAAACTTAGACCTAACGAGTTTGTAGAGAATTTAATAAGGCACAAATGTCTCTTTTTTATATCTTGCCCTACGACAAAAAATAAAGACGCTATTAGCGGTGCAACTGGAAATTTACATTTTTCAAGGAAACGTGTTTTTTCTCATCTCTTGTGAATATCTAGATAAACGTTGGTTCTAGGTATTAGAAAGATTATAAAATGATGATGAATTTGATTTGTTGAAAAATTCCTGTAGAATTAATGATTTCGCTGCTATATACGTTTAAAGACAAAATTTCGATTCCTCCTGACAAAAAAAGCAAAAATTAACATTTTTTTTTTTCAGATCAAATGTCATGGGGTCAAGATATGGCTAGGCAACCTAGTCGCGATCTATTAACCTACATGTTATCTTTCATAAAAACTATTTCTTATATGAATAACAGATGAGGGTATTAACTTCTTATGCGGGATCTTGTACTATTAATGTCCGTATATAATCTGAGATTCAAAATGTTTGGTAATTTTTCAACGAAAATTTTTGGCCTACGAAATTCGAAAGTATCAAAGGCATTTGGTGATAGAAAAAGTAAATTTAAATAGCAGTTATTGATTGTTCAATGTTTAAAAAATGCAATTTAAAGGGGTCTGTAATTCGAAAACCATAAATTAAAATATTGTTAAATTTAGGGTTCTAGAGCATGCTGATCAATAATATTGCATTAGTTTTTCAACAAGAAAATGCCTAATATGACTTCTGGAAAAATCGGCCCCTTTTTTCTTAATAAAAGTGCACACCAATGACTGAAATACGTTTTATTTTACTCAAATAGGACATATTAAAAGTCTTTGATACCGATCCTAATTTGGTTAAAATCAGATGGCTATTAACTGAGATATGGAGGAGGCATTAAAAGTACGACAGGCTGTGTATTAAAGGTCAGTCCTGGAAGAATTTAAATAGGAAATATTTGGCAACTTGAGTTTCTCTGCATTTTTTATGTATTTCCAAATAAATAAAGGGTATCTACATTTGCAGAAACCAGTCCGAGGGGGAAATAAAGTAAAAATTACGAAACGGGTAATTTTTTTCACTTCTTGTTTTATAACTATAAAATAATGTAATATTTCTTATAAAGGGTATTTTTATAACGATTATTTATATTTTTTTTCGGCCGACCAGGAAGTGCACCCTTTCTGGAGATATTATCCACCAGAAATTAAAGTTTCCCCGGGCTAGACCGGAAAGTGACATTAGAGATCAGCAAAAGCTTTTCCGGTCCTGTTACTCTCGTTGCTATGGAAACGAATTTGTGTTAACTGTTGAGATAAGTGTCAAATAGATAAATACACTTTTCTTTTACGAATTTTCAAAAGTCAATTCACAAGTTATGGAAAATATAGATTCAGATTTTGAAGCGTTATAAACAGAAATTGAAGTTGTATAATAGTGTCGGTCGTAAAAATATTTTATTTAATTAGTTATTATTGTTTGTCGTTGTATTTGTCAGAATATTTATTAAAAAAATAATTGATTTTGTATGACAGTGTCGGTTGAAAAAAAAATATTGTACGTTACACAACCGAAAAACATGTTTTGCAAGTCTCTCCAAGCTTCCAGGACTCACCTGCGGCTCACCCTGGAACCTGCTTGGGTCGATCTGAAATACACCTCTTTCTGGTCTTGTAACGTAAATTACTATTTAGCGGTAAAATTGAGTACCTACAGCTGAGCTTTGTACGATTAATACAATCCAAGTTATTGCGGCTCACTTAGGGTAAAAAAAGTGCGAAAAATTACAAAGAAAAAATAGTATATTGTATGTATTGTATGTATTGTATGTATTGCTTTCACATTGATCGTTAATAAAAATTTAGATAAATATACAGGGTGAATTATCGTATACGAAGCTATCCAACAAATTTTTTTGAAACCGTCCCTGGATTTTTTTAATTTTGGATATGTATGATGGTTGTTAGGCAACATGTACATTGTTGCAAATCGGATTAAATCGCATTAAAATGTTATGACCAAAACAATTTTTGCACAAAATTCATAAATCACTCTGTATGATAGTAAAGAAAGAGAACAAACACTTTTTAATGGTCACTTGGTATTCGTCTTAGGTACCTCTACTTACGGTAGAAGTATGTACAGTTCCTCATGACTCACCTTGTATATAAAAAAAATAAATTTTAAATTCTGCGTGTTGTGAAATGAATTCATATGCAAATTTTGGAAAATGCAAAATGTAATTTTTAAACATTACATTTAATAAAATCAGAATTGTGTGTATGGTGTATTTATTTCAAATATTTCTAATGTCGGAAATAAACAAGGAAGTGAGGCGCCATGTCTTCTCATCATTACCTAGCACCAGGTTTCCCTAATTTATTGAGAATTTTTGGAATTCGTATATATAATTTGGCCTCATTTACTCAGTAGCTAAGATGAAATGTTACTGATTTATTGGATTATACCCTTGGCATTTTTCGAACTAAAATTTTTAAATATATTTCATTGCTCTTGCTAAAATTAACAAACAAAATAATAAAGAATTATTCCGGAATTACGTTTCAAAAGTAATAGTAGATGGCATATTTTAAGTCAATAATGTTTAATACCTAAATTACGGACACAAAAAATATTTTTTTATATTTCTCAAACGGGTTAATAGTTGCAACTATTTGGTGTGTATTTTTTTTAACTTAAATACCCATCACTAAAATTGATTAAATATGAAATAAGAACTGTGCTAACGAGGGTGTTTTTATAATGCTAGTCTTTTGTTAATAATTTCCTTTGTCTGTGCGGATTTGTTTTAAAGTAAAGTGTAACTTGAGTTTAAAAAGGTTTTCATACGTATAAACAAATCACACTACATATAGTAGACAATCCCCAAGTCCAAAGCCAAGGCTGCCCGGAAGGAGGTTATACAATTATTACACACTTTTGGCCAAAATAAGGTAATGACTAGGTACCAGTTTAGTTATTTTTACAATTTCACTTGCAGTTTAGTAGAATTTAAGCGTATTTATTATTATCGTTTTTATTTCCAAACGAGTTAACTTTATTTTGCCAAACTATACATGTTAATATGGCAGTAAACGTATTTATCTTTATCATATGTTTGCATGTTAACTGTTTTTTTTGTATGTTGGTTTAGAATTGGTTAGAATTTGGTTAGAATTTTCACTGAATATTGTAAATACTCAATTGTACTTGTACTTGTTAAGCTATAGAAAACAAAAGAATTATCACCCTGGTCAAGTTTGCTTGACCTCTCTTACTCCCAAAAACCATCATTTTATAACCGAGATTTTGACAATAACAGTCATATCAGCTTGGCCGACAAGTTCCTTCTAATTCCTAAATAGTTGGTAATAGTTTTCGATAAATCAAAATCCAGTTGAATCCTCTACGTCAGTCCACAAAATAGATTAGTAAAAATATTTATTACTCTAAAATAATAATAAGATGTTTTTACAATTAATTATTTTTTATTTACTTGCTTTCATTATGACTAGAGAATATTATTTAGGTATTATGCAAATCACAACTTACACACTTTTTTTTATTTATTATGAAAATACCTACTTTCTGTGTATTGTTGCCCTAATCTGGGCACGCTAATATACTAATTAGGTAAATACTTTAAAACACTCATTGTTGGAGAACCAATCAAAACAACTACTCTTCTAGCTAATACCGACGAAGTATTGAATTACATGATAGGATTCTTAGCATTTTAAAGGAAAACATATATAAAAAAAACTTAAATCATTTATTTAAATTCACTCATTCACACATATTTAAAGGTTCAATAATTTTTGTGAATGACTGAATTTCAATAAATGATTTAAATATTGTCAATATATTTTTTGCCTTAAAATGCCAGCAATCCTATCATGTAATTCAGTACTTCGTCAGTATTAGCTAGAAGAGTAGTTGTTTTGGTTGGTTTTCCAATAAGGAGTGTTTAAAGTGTTTTCCTAAGTAGTATATTATCGTGACCTGATTAAGGTACCGATATACAGAAAGTAGATAATTTCATATTGAATAAAAATGTGTAAATGAGTGAATTTAAATAAATGATTTAAGTATTTTTGATATATATTTTGCCTTTAAAATGCTAAGAATCCTATCATGTAATTCAATACTTCGTCAGTATTAGCTAGAAGAGTAGTTGTTTTGATTGGTTCTCCAATAATGAGTGTTTTAAAGTATTTACCCAACTAGTATATTAGCGTGCCCAGATTAGGGCAACAATATACAGAACGTAGGTATTTTCATAATAACTAAAAAAGTGTGTAAGTTGTGATTTGCATAAACCTAAATAATATTCTCTAATCATAATAAGATATATTTTAAACATTCGTATTAGAACTTTTGTAAGCACTTATTGGCTGAATTCGGGTTTTTAACTCTCTTCGCTATATTTTCTGTCATTAGTAATGTTTGTGAAAAAAAATCTGTCCTTATTGCCAACAAATAGTGAATTTTTCAAGCAACATGACTGTGTCTACAAGGTAGGCAGGACGATGTAATAAGGATCCCCAATCATATACAGGTCCACTTTCTTTGAAAAAAAGGCTGTATTATACTGCTATCAAAGCATACAGATAGATCACTTTCAGTTTACATTAGAAAGCATCACTGATACAAAAAAGTTCAGAGATTCGATTACTAATTACGTATAAATGTTATTACTCGTTTGAATGTGGGTGGCAGTAAAATCTCTTAACTTTGTATTTCATTGCGTTTGTAGTATTTATTCGATAAATTGTATTTTATTGTATAATCACCTTTTAATTGTGTGATGATATTTTAGACGTTGCTGTGTCCTTCTGTAGATCTTTTGGCAATAAAAATTTTTTAAATTTTATTTACCTATTTATCTACTTGAAATGTTTACTAATGTTTAAACTGTAAATAATACGAAAATAAAATAGGTAAGAAGATAAAGGAAGTTCTTGCAGAAATTACAATAGTTTGTACTGTCTATAGCAGCTCTAACGTAAGTACCTTGCAGCTTTTGCACTTCCAACCATTGCAATGTCAAAACGATCGTCTCTTTTTAAAAATTCGCTGACCATAAATATATCTACCGCAAGTAGAAAGTCAGAATTAGCTTTTACAGATATACTGCCTTAGTCGTTTTGTAAAAAAAATATTAACAATAACTGCAAACATCAATCACTGCTAGCTAAACGTCAAATTTACTTTTGACATATGAGGTTATTTTCTTTCTTGTCAGCAATGTCAACTTATTCGTCTTCATCTGTTATAAGTTCACATCTAACTGCCGTTATGATGTCACTACCGTTTTCGCGGCACATTCAAATAGTCGAAGTTTAACAATTTTTTAAAATATGTTGCGCTAAGAATTTTTCTTCCAAATTAAATATATAACTAAATTAAGTCCTCCACTACCATATTCACCATTTTTGAAAATTCGTCAACAACCCAATTGGCAGCACTGGCGACATCAATAATGACCAAAATTGGAACGTAGTATAACACTTTCTGACCAGGCGGGTAATTTTCGTTGTCAATGCTCATTGCTGGAAAACCATATGCCAACATTTTCTGCTTGCCCATTTTTCAGATTTTTTGGCCAAAAATTGGACTTTTGTCCTAAAATGGGCTAAAATTTTTGATTTTCAAACTTACAGTTTTTGTACCAAAGAAGAGTCTCTGTGAGTGTCAACATTTTTTTCTCAATGTAACTCCCCCAAACCCCCAAAAATATCGATTATTATGCCAAAATGGATTCAAAAATGACACATTTAACGAGTAATGGCCGAGAAATTATCCCTTTTAACATAACAAAGTATTTGAATATTTGGTGGTTATGGCATGTTGGCACTCACAGAGACTATCCTTTGATACAAAAGTTACAAGTTTGAGAAGTTGTCAACATTTTTTTTTTTTGAAAAGCACCAGTTTTTTCCCGTTTTAGGCCAAAACTCCAATTTTTTGTAAAAAAATCTGTAAAATGGGCAAGCAGAAAATGTTGGCATATGGTTTTCCAGCAATGAGCATTGACAACGAAAATGTTCCGCCTGGTCAGAAAGTGTTATACTACGTTCCAATTTTGGCTATAAATGATGTCGCCAGTGCTGCCAATTGGACGGAGGAAAAATGTTGGCATATATCGAATGTTGATCACCAAGATACCCTCTTCAACTAATACTAAGCCCCAACTTGTTATACTCTGTTCCACAATTGAATATTTTCGGGGGCGGCTAGCTCCAAAACCGTCAGGGGGGGAGGTCTGACTCACATAAGATAAAATACTCAGAAAAATATTTGCAATACCAACATATTATATCCCAGACCCCATATATGTAGCTATCTCCTAGACTATTAGAAATTGCGAAATAAAATTTCACCGCCACGTGTCGCGTCGCCCAGTTAATCGAACCTAATATCGATATATTGTTTGCTAAAATATGTTTGAATACGTTCTTTATTCATTTTTACACAGATATCTAAAAAAATTATTTAACAGAAAAATAATATTTAGAAGTTAGGCAGTTCACGCTTATTGGAAGAGATCTGGTATATTTTGAGTGAAAAATGGGAAAACTCTAAAAAATTAACTAAGGAAAATATGAAAACAATAATATTTGCCATATAGTTAGCACAATTGCCAAGGAAGAAACCTGATTTAGTTTCAGTGAAAAAATACAAGGAGGTCCCTAAAACAACAGAATGATTTAGTAGTTTAGTAAAAATTGACAGAGAAAGAAGTTTGATATAAATAATTTAACAGAATTTTTTATTTTGTATTCAATATCACTTGTACATCAAGTTAATAAAAACTAGGCTAAACCCGTCAACATTCGACGGAGGTTGAAAATGCAAGTGAGTGATCGTACTTTAGGAACCTTTTAAGGAAAAATAAAACTATGACGTTGAGTCGCGAACTTCTTGAAAATATTTCTACTGGAACCAAATGTACCTCTAAAGATTAATGTCTTTGATACATTTTCAAATATCCCCAATTCATCAAATCTCGACAGAGTTAGTCTATTTTATATAAAACGCCATTCTTAGTTCATATAAAATACTTATGATATTTAATTATCTCTGAAGATGAACATTTATAAGATTATAATTATTATATTTTGACCTGGCTAATTATTTTGAAACAGCTCCTGGACATATAAATATTTCGGTGGCGCCATAAGAAATTTTAACCCCCTTATAATATTCTCATGGCCACATCTGTGAGCTATGAAGGTGAAACCTTCTCCAAAGTTAATCATGCATATCCTTTTAATGTGTCGCATCCTTTATAACAGAACACTGAAATGCTAAAGAACTGTCGAGAGATATTTTAATTGATGATTAATAGGAAAAGAAATCGTCAATAAACTAAATGTTATATTAATACCTTCGTCTCATTTCGGAAGGGAGCTTTTCACGACAGTAATTCCAACGGGAACATTTTAAACTACAAATATGTCATTTTATTTATATTTCAAAAAATTAGACAAAAACAGAAATTGAGACAAAAAGCAGACTAAGCCATTAATAGCAATAATTAATAATTTAATAATTTTAGATTAAGTGTAAGAAAATAGTCTTGTACTAAACTTCGCCTATTAGTAAAATTATTGTTTATTCTAAAAATATCTTATCCATAGAAGCTAAAAGCCATGGAAATGATTTAAAACAAAACAATATTTTCTTTTTCGCTGGAAATTTTCTACATATATTTAACATTTATTTTCAATTTTGAGTTAACAATTCATTTTCTTATCGAAAACAGTTTTCTACAAAAGCTTGTTGAAAAAATTTAGTAGCGCAATTTTTAACGATTTCGAAGATTTTTCTTTCAAATCAAATTATTCTTACTCATGTAGACCAAGCTATATAAATATGTTGCAAATGACCTGAACTAATATTAAAAAAGAAGAACGAAATGTCATACTTTGAAAGTGGGTTTAAGTAACTTTGAAATGGTCGAACATATTGGGAAAAAATACTAATTTTTGCCCAGTGAATTTAGATGGAAAAGGTGCGTTATTATGAAAATATTTTGAACTTAAGTGATTTGAATGAAACCTTTAGCAACGTACTTTAAAATGACCAGATTGTGAATTTGCTCATTAAAAAATGTACAAATCAAAATATTTTGAAAAAACTCAAAAAAAGTAATTCAATTTATCAAAATTACACATGGATTTTCTAGGTCTTTGATTACGAATTTCATAATATAAATTCAAAATTCAAAATGACGGGTTCAAATTGGCTGATCTAAACTTAAAAATCATTCAGAAATCATAAAAAATGCATAACGTTGTTTTTGAGGTACTTTTATAACATGCACTTCTTTTCCGGGCGAGGTTAATACATTTGAGACTATAAGTATATCATACCTTTTGATACTATTACAGCACCTTTGCAAGGCACTTTTGACACTGTTTTGATGATTGACAAATCGGTATCGTCAATAGCTCTTCTTCACAGAAATTTTATTTTCTGTTAATATTTTAATTAAACTTTTTATAAACCTGTCCTTATTATTACTATTTCTGAGAAATTTCTGTTGCCCAATCCTTATTTCCACTTTTTCGTCAAATAATGATCGGCGATTTATTTCCGCGGATTTTGTGTTGTTCTTGCCGTAATCATCAAAGCTAACAGTGATACCGTACCAAAATTTCTTTTTAATACTTTACATAATTATTGTCTTGATGTCGAAGATACAACTTGGGATAACCTCCGACTCTCAGGAATTAGCAAAGGTCGGCACTCTTACGCAATATGGAGTTATATCCCACTTAAAGTATAAAAAGTATAATACTAAATATAGGCTTCGAAAGAGGAAATCTTCAACTATAAAATCCTGGTATCGAAAACATTGAAAAAAAAATTGTTGTAAAAGTTACAGCTTTTGGAGCATGTAATTTGGGACAACTTTTTTTTTCGAATTTCGTGAAAACAGTAGTAAATTACTATTTTTATAAAAAGAAAACGATTCATCTCACACTGCATTATTCAAAGTTTAAGATCCGTGCTAAAATATGTTATTATCTTATTTTTTAACAACGTTAGCGCCATTTGAAATTTTACGTATGAGAATGTATGGAATATTATTCAAAAATGTATGTCTTCCAGAGTGCTTTATTTTACAAAATAACTTTTTGCAATCTTTTTTCACTTCTTATATTTTGTAAATGAATGTTTTGGGTATATGATTCTATAATATGAGGTCAGTTAAGAAAAAATTATAAGAATGCCAAAGGTTTAACCAAAAAAACAGCAAATTCATATCGCATAAATATATCTATTAATAGTTAATAATTTATAAATGCTATTTGGAAAAGAAATATATACGCTAGTTACATGCAATGTCAACTTTAATATAATGCGTATTTTGATTTTTGCCACTTGAACTTGTCAGTCAAAAGTTATAACACTTAAAGTGCGCTTATTATCGTGCCGCCGAGTTTCGTTTCCAAGTGTTAGTTGCAAAATTTCTAGCTTCAATAGTTTTGCCCATCTAAATGAAAAAAATAAAAGTAATAGAGTTATCCACAGAAAAATATATTTGTGCACCGAATTTATTTAAAAAAGTGCCCAGGGTTTAACAAGGTAAACTTTCCGAATTATCATTTATACTATTTTTGAGAATATTCTCTTAAATTTTCAGCTAGTTTAGAGAATTTCCGAAACAAAAATGTAAATGCATTTAACATTTTACAAACTAGGAACTTCCATTTAAAAAATGCTATATGCGTTATCTCGATAGAATTGGCGGTATTCGAGTCACGCGACGTCAAACCTTGAATTCAAATTCATCATTTTTACAGTTAGTTATAATTTTTGCTCATTTTACAGTTAGTTATAATTTGAGATGCCAACGCATTTTAACTGAATTACCGATTTGACAAAATGTATGCATAATATTGAAGCTTCAATATTCACTACTTTTTAAATTCACGAACTAAAACTTGTAAAAAATATACTTATGATATGAGACAGGATCCCCTGAATTACCATTCATTTCAATCGAAAGTGATACTGCCGATAGACTGTATATGAAGGTCCTATTAAGTTATTAATATTTCATTTGGCCACGCCCAATTCAATTCAAAACAATTATTCCAAATTAAACATTACAAGATTTTTCTGGCACCCATTTCAGGGTCAGTCAGACATCCACGACGTAGAGTGTCGTGGCAATTGAAGGACTGGGGGCCAAATCGACTGAAAATATGTATGATGTAACAATGATCAGTCTCCTTTCGCCTGAAGCTAATTAAAATTGTAGTAATGAGGTGAGAAAACGAGAATATTAAAACGAATAAGTATTAACCAAGAATATGGTGGCGTAGCATACATGGAATATTTTTGGTTGATATTGTTGTAGAACCTCCCAGAATCGACTTAAGTCGAAGGCAAAATAAAAATTCATTAGATGGCATTTCGTATCATAGCATGCTGGGGTCTGAAGGGCTCCAGAGCTACAAACTAGCACAAAAGGACAGTTATGAGTTCGTTAAGACATTAGGCACAACCAGGTGAAAATTCGAAGAAACACCGAATTTTCACTTAGAGAAATATGTTTTGTCCAGGATCTGAGAGTGAAAGTATATGGTGATCATGGAAAAATGAACCAAAAATAAAAGTATAATTTTTGATCAAGGAAAAATAAACCTTATACTTTTACAAAATTATTTTTAACTTTTTTATTGCTCCACCAAGGACAACGACCATGAAGATACAGTCATTATATATATCATTCGAAAGACTGAATATAAAATTTGAACTATGTAACATATCAAAAAGAGTAAAATCGACAAATATGGTGACAGCGCGTAGCGTCTATAGGCAAACATTGGCAAAAAATCAGTGAAAATGGACAAGGCCGGTTTCTCACATAAAACAAGTTTGGATTCACCCAGCGACTCATAATTTGGACGAGTGCGTTGGATGGTCAATACAAAGCGATGGTAGGAAAGCCAAATGCAGGGCTTTAAAGATATTAAAGTTAAAGAGAAAACCGCTGTGTGCATAAATAACTCAAAAATCCATTTTGCCAAAAAGTCGCTCGGTGGCAGTGTTCTGGGCGCCTTACGGGAGCTCGATAAGGATTTTTTTATGCGATTATTTGAGAAATCATTAAGTGCACAATCCATTATTAGCAGGTAAACAAATAATAATCACGTCAAATTTTAATCCCGTCGGAGAGAAATTTTCGATAGGGATTTTTCTTATGCAAAATTTACAAACATCCTAAGGCGTTAACCCATTATTACTCTATAAACACATAAAAATCACGTCAAATTTTAATCCCGTCGGAGAGAAATCTTCGATAGGGAATTTTTTATGCAAAAATTTCAAAACATCCTAGGCGTGAAACTCCTTTATTCTCAGTAAATAAATGAAATCACGTCCCGAGAGAGTGTCGTTAACGATCTGAGGCAGTGCAGCCTTGACCCATTACTCGTCTATTGAGTTATATCGTATCTCGAACTCGCTTGGAAGTAGAAGAACGGGGCAGAACGCGGCTGGCGCCCTTCTAAAAATAAATTGATGTCGCGTCAAATTGGCGCTTGGTAGTGAGTTCTTCTACAAGAACACACAGAAAAGCGACAAATGAAAAAACTGCTTAGAATAATATAATAAGACAGGAGCGACGATGCCGGTCGCTTAAACTTGAAAAGAACCCGTCACACCACAAATGGATATGTTGTTCTAGTGATCCAGTAGATCAAAAATCTCAAAGAGCATGAGTCCCAAGAAACTTCTACTCTATTTTACCCTGTATATTTCTATCAGAAAATATTTGTATCTTTCAGCACGGTAAAAAAGGATCTGACACATTTAGACAGCCTTCCACCATTTCCACTCATTCCTTTAAGTGAAAATCGCTTTCACGACTGCACAGCGGTATCTTTTCCAAAAAAATTGTGAAACTGCTCAATTGAGCAGAAAACTTTAAAAAACGGTGCAGAAATCACTCTGAAAGACCCCCTATGCTTTTCCTTTAGGTGGTGATTTTCAATAAAGTTGCTGCGTATTGGAAACTTTGTTCCAAAAAAATTATGGAACCACTCACATGAGTAGTACGTCTCAGAAAAAGGTGCAGAAATGACTGAGCCAATCTGTGACCGTTTCCGAAATCACTTTCTGACAAAAAAGTGATGGAACCACTCAAATGAGTCTACATCTCAAAAAAGGTGTAGCAATTACTCTGAGTCGCCCCTAACTTTTTAGCGCCCCTTTCGGGAGTAAAAGTAACTAGAAGAACGACTATTCAGATATTCTTTCATTGCATCCACACATCGCAGAACCGCAGTACTTGTGCTCAGTCACACTTCGCTCTTCATTTCATAGAGGTAAGAAAAAAACATAAGATAACGGTACTTTAATTAAAAAATTGCCCCCCTAGGAGTGACAAGAGCAATTAAAAAGATGCAGAAGTATTGTATCATTGAAAATAATTATAGCCGTTCAATATTCAAAGAATCACACAGTTTTAGATATCTTCCTTATATGTTCTAGGATGTGTATATTTTTGTATCCCCTACAGGAATAAAAAGTTCTGAAAGGTGAAATTTGTCATGGCATATAAACCATATCTGAATTCTTCTTTGTGATCATTGATATACTTATCATTTCTTTAATAAGACAATACTGTATTTTATTAGGCTAGAGTCAAAAAATATAAGGGTGTCTAGATGATTTGTGTTTTGTATCAGACGTTTAATTGATTTTCACATCCAGAAGGATTGGAAAATGGTCAGGGATTGTGTCATAGTCATTGCTTCACCTTTTTTTTTTTTTTTTTTTTGATATGCGTGTTTGATATGTTTTGATATGTACTGCTCATCTGAGTGGTTTGGTTCCATAACTTGTTTTGGAGAAAGATACCGCTGTGCAGCCGCTTTATTGAGAACCACCCTAAAGAGGTGGCAAAGCGTTGGTGGGGGTACTTCAAAGTGATTTCTGCACCGTATTTTAAAGTTTCATAATTTTTTTGGAACAATGATATCACTGTGCAGCTGTGAAAGCGATTTATACCCCCTAGAAGGGGTGGAAAAGGGTAGAAGGCTGTCTAAATAAGTTAGATCCTTTAACTGAGGTTTTTTACCGTGGTGAAAGATACAAATATTTTTTTGTAGAAATGTAGTTGTTAAAATACGAGCGCTTTTCACCCTCATAGAGGGTAGAAGAGTGTGTTTTTGAGACTCGTGCCCATTGAGACTTTTGATCCAGTGGATCAGTATAACAACATATCAAAAATTGCAGAAATTTGAAAGATAAGCGCATTTCCATTTGTGGTGTGCGGGGTCCTTTTTAGTTCTACTAAAATTTTTTGATTACAAAGAATAATTAAGAAAAACAAACACAAGGAATGAAAAAGTACAAAAAAAATAAGAAATGGGTAGGAAAGTGTGACAGTTGTAATACCCTGACAAGTGAGAGAATGAAACGTAATTTTGATTAATGAGACCGAAGAAAATGGACAAAGCCTGGTATGACACTTATGTTCAAGTCTAAATAGTGCATGATTCCCTCTTATTTCGGTTATATTATTTGTTAGCGGACTATCACCCAGTTTTAATTGGTAAAATTTCTGAAAATTGCCCTTACACAGTCCACTAGTGGTATAATGTCATTGTAGCTTTCGTAGTTCTCTTAATGAGGTGTACCTTGAAGAACTGAAAATGAAGCGAAGAGACATATTTTCAATAACCGTGAGTTTCCTTAATAATATGCGTATGTTAGAGCCAACCTCACTACAATGGCGACGCCGGTAGTGCAGGAGTTTTGTCTACAGTTAGTAGGTATGCTTTTAGAGGGCAAAATATTTACTAACGTAACATTTTTGACGAACTCCTCTATATATTTCCTTAAACGTATAAGGAATAAAAAAACAGACTGTAACCAACAGCTATTCTCCGGACTAATACCCTGCCGAACGCTGGATTACGAATTACAAGCCTGGCTGCGTTAAGTGCAATATACAATTATTGCACTTAACGCGTGAGTATATGTTTTCCTTTTGAGGTATTATTGTTTGAAAAAAAAAAATGGTAAAATAATGCATCAAAATGGTAGTATTGGAATAACTAATGAGTAAAACCCACTATTTAGACGTCCTCTTCAGAAGACTACGAGGGCGTTATTACCGACCACATGGAAAATATATTTTCATTAGCTTCAGTTATATTTCCAAAATCATATTAAACTTGACTAATACGATTGTCCTCAAATGTCTCAGATATCTTTTTTATTTTCTTCCGGTAAATTAAAAATATAATATACTTCGCATTTCACTCCTATATTATTATTATTATCTTATAAATCCCAACCACTTGGATGCAATGCATGTTTTTATTTAAATAATGCCATCTGCAAATGCATATTTAAAAATTATTACACTGACAATTATGGGTTTTAAGAAAAAAACTATATGAATACTAATTACGAGACATCTAATTAATGCTATATTATTATTATTGAATCATTTTCTCTTCCTAAAAATATACATGGTGGTTTATTTTTTTAAATTTCTAGCTATCGTAGAACTCGAGCTATCGAAGTCCGACGCATTATTGCCCCACCCTGTATATTAGCAGATATTTTACAACACCTAAGGACCGAAAAAGAAGTTTTTGATTTTGTTGGGTTGTAAATTCCATAAAGTCTACATCGTGTTTGTTTTTAAAAGCGCCTTTTTTTTGTGTGAAATAGCCCATTTTCTAGCCCTCGAATTTTGTTTTAAACTAAGTGCTAAATTATTATTAATGATGAGAACATTCTGAATAAAAAATTTCAAGATGAGCATATCTTTAATTTTTGAGATGTGAGGGATTAAAGTTGTGATAAACGTGATGTAATATAGCATCTGAGCAATTTTACAATCATTATATTGTATGGAAAAAAATTCTGACTCCCGAGCGCCATAGTCTATAGGTCTATTTTTTCTAGTGGATTTTATGAGGGGGTAAGGGTGCGAAGGGGGTGAAGATTCACCAATAAGTTTTCGTTCCGTTCTCTTACTCCATCGTAGGTGTGTCATAGAATAGTTATAAAAATTCTAGTTATCGTCCCACATTCATACCTACGGCAATTATGCGATATCTGGATTCACTATTTTTTCCCTGATTCAAGTTCATAATTCAAGATGGGGGGTAGTTTCTTACCCTGTAATGGATTGTTTTTGTCTACAGATTTATGGTTCATTCCTATTAATAAAGCTTAGAGGGTTCAAGCTTTTTCACCATTTATTGCAGTTTGATATTGTATTGGGGTAGCTTTCACCCCCTTAAGGGCGTGTCTCGATTTCTTTGTGTGAGCCTTAGTCAACACCTTCGTTCATGTATTCAGCCAATATACTTATATTATAGTTCTGTTCATGAAAGCTCTATAACTTAATAGCATCATTTTTTCCTATTTTCATCCTTACATAGGGGATGTTTTTTCTCTCTTCTGAATTAATCGATGGATATACGGATTTTGCGATTTGAGATTTGAATTCTATGTTAAAAAATTCTAAGAATATCTTGATTGCTTTGCCATAGCTGATGAGTATTCATTTTTTGTGGGTCTGCGTATTTTTTTATAGCATCACAACTTCAATTCCTCATATCTCAAAAACCAAACATATGCTCATCTTGAAATTTTGTATTCAGAACGTTCTCATTATTAACAATAATTTAGAACTTAGTTTGAAACAAAATTCGAGGGCTAGAAAATGGTTGATTTTTGGAGTCACTCTTTATTACATATTATCAGTCAAGCGTAGTCTGCATAATTTACCACAGCCTTACGAACAATAGGTTGCCTATCATCGTTTAAATGTTATGAACCAAGAAGCATAGATAACCATATTTATTGCAAAAACATGACATGACCAGTTAATTCTTTAAGTTGGTGGTGTACATACGTGTCACATATAAAAATACCCAGGGGGGGTCACAGGGGTTCAACTCCCCCCCTCCCCTCCCCCTCGAAAATATATACTTTTCATATCCAAAAGCTAACCTTTGGTGGAAATTGTTAAAAGAAAATTGTATATTTACATTTACAAATCTTTTTTATTAGTCCCTAAAACAAAATCCTGGGAACGACCTTGTTGATCTCGGCGATTTTTTTCTGGCAATATTTGAATTGGTATTTTTAATAACTATTTACTACTTCTACGCTACTTTAATTTGATTGAAATGTGCTACTAAGCTACTCCTTATGTAGTACCAGCATAACGCGCCAGTACATTAAAGAATAGCTAAATTTTAATAATTATTCACATTTTGAAAACAAAATCCAAGCAAATGAGACAATTACAACCTTGCTCTCTAAACAAACAGATCAAAGGAGAAAACAAGAAAAACAACAAAATTTAGATATTCAAGTGTTTACTTAATAGTTTTACGACTCTTTATTGTCAACGGACCAAGAATTTAAAATAAACTAATTTAAAATATGTTTATATTTAACATGTGCTTATAGCTACATTTATCTTAATTATCATTCTCATCCCAACAAATCATTTGTAACTCCGCCTCTACGTTATGATTGGCCTGAAACTGCTACGAACTAAGCTGGCTTAAGCTCACTTTCAGTAATTTACATAAATATATCTTTAGTCGTACTGAAAATCTTTCAACTGATATTAACTGCGTGTTTATATGAACTTCCCAAAGCTAATTGGCTATCTAGTGCTTCGTATATCGTGAAACAATATGGCCGAGGAGGTTATTAATACTAATTGTGCGATATCACCAGAAACCAGTGATAAAGATATCAAGAAATGTAGCCAGAGATCTGCAAAGTTTTCAATTGATTCATTACTGTCTTCTAATATGGAGAAAGAGAAACAAGGAGTGGACAGTGTGAATTTTCTGTATAATAAAGAACAATATTTTGAGAAACTTAACAATCAAAAACTGTGTTTTGAGTTCAGTAGAAATAAACCAGATTGTGGTGTCAATAATCAAAAACAGCTTAATTCAAGTTCTGAAACTATGAAGAAGGAAAATGAAGTAGTATCCACCACTGACGACTTTTATCACAGAAATTGTACAGAAGGTATGTTACTTATTTATTTTTCTATGCTGTGTTTTACGTTTCAAAAAAAGTAAATATTTTATTTTATTATATAGCTGTTGGTTTTAAAAAATATCATTTATAATTTTGTTACCTCCGTAGTTGAAAAAATATATACATTAAGTAATATATTTTGATTTGACACAGATTATTTTAAATGTTTGTTGAAACGGTATATTTTGCATATAATGTTACATAACAAATTTACTTATCTTACGAGTAGTATGACAGTATAAAATAATTTAATAATACATAGAACCGTACACCAGCGGTTCCGCACGTCTACCAGAATATATAAAGAAGAAGAAAACACTTAAAATTTAATTCCTAGAATACTTCCAAATGTTAATTGAGCCTGCCTTTCTAGTAGGTATC
The DNA here is from genome assembly GCA_936432065.2 of Rutpela maculata. Taxonomy (NCBI): domain Eukaryota; kingdom Metazoa; phylum Arthropoda; class Insecta; order Coleoptera; family Cerambycidae; genus Rutpela; species Rutpela maculata. The sequence goes on from OW386285.2 coordinate 219,526,696, forward strand.
TATTTTAGCAATTCTTCAGTACGAAGTTCTTGTATAATGTACGTTCATCAAATTAAGTATGAAATTAATGATATATCGGGTGGCCACGAGTCAGTATGTACGTCCCCAATTCCTTGATTGTTTTGCATTTAAAAATTTCATTTTCGGTACACACAAATTAGACAAAAGTGGGCTACTTTTAGACTAAGAGGAACCGGAACGAAAATATCTCTTCCGGTTGAACCGGAAATGACATCAACTTTGTTTTCTTAAATAGAATGACTATTTTTTTGCATTTTGATGAAGAAAATTACTAAGTATAGGCTATTAGTAAAGTTGTAGATTTGTCTGTAAAGAACAAAATAATTATTTGAATTACTGATAGGTCCGACTATTTTTTATTTTAGGTTTTTCTGAAAAGACAGAATTTAATTTTCATTTTCATTTCCGTAGGAGTCACATGAAAAATTTTTTTAATGGGACCGAGCGATTTTTTTTATTGATCAGAAATAATGATTCATAAACTTTAATTTTTGGCCCTTAATTATTTCTGAACGATATCCTTCGTACTAATAAAAGTATTTTTAAAAGGTAAACACAAATTAAACAAGAAATAATTTTAATAAAATAAAATTTTAATGGATAAATAAATTAAACAAATTATTTAAAACCTAAATTATAATAAACTATCAGAAAAATTGTTCAAACTGTTCATTGTTTTAATTAATATACAGGGTAGCGCGACTTATTGTTGCACGTCTAACACTTTGTAGTTGTTGAGGTGTTATTTGTGCAATTTTGTGTCTAACTCTTGCCAGGTCTTGCTTTGTGGTTGAAGAAGTCACGTAGACTCTATTTTTCAAATACGCCCAAATAAAAAAAATCGACTTGGGTTAAGTCAGAAGACCTTGCAGGCTATCTGGCTGGAGCCATGGATCCCAATCCAACGATCTGGAAACAATTAATTTAGGTAATCCCTAACGATAATAGCATTGTGTGGTTCAGCCCCTTCTTGTTGGAAGTAAACTTCGCCAATATTGGTATTGGAAATTTGAAAAATCTGTGCAATTAATATATTTTGGAGAAATTCTAGATATCTTAGTCCAGTTAGATTTTCGTGAAATATTATTGGACCTATGATATGGTCGCCCAGTACGCCTAACCAAACATTGAAGTCAAACCGCTCCTAAAACCGCTCCTACTTCATAATATGAGGATTATCAATTGCTCAATATCGAACGTTATTCCGATTAAATAATCCAAGCTTTGTAAATCTCGATTCATCAAAGAAAAACTGTTTTTGATAAAATTCTCATTTCTTAGTTGGTGGGACTGTAACCAATTACAAAAGGTTATTCGTCGTTGATAATCATTCTCAAACAAAAATTGATGCAATTTCTTCTTTCTTCTTTCCTGGCTGAGTCTTTGGAAATTGGTAACTCATATTCAATTTGTCTTGTCGAAATAGTTGGGTCAACATGCACTATAACTAATACATTAATTTCCGTTTCTACGTCCACAATATATCTTTATTCAACTTCTATATCAGGTTCAGTTCTAAATTAATGCTCCAACTGGGAGTAATAGTTTCTCGGAGGTTGTCTTCTTTCTGGGTATCTCTGTTCATACAGAGTTTGTGCTCTAGTTGCATTACGTTGAGTCAGGGCTGGCTCCAGGTATTTTGGCGCCCCGGGCATAGTTTCATTTTGCCGCCCCTCTCTTATATAAATAACATTACGGTTTGGCGGGGTAAAAATAAGACAAAATGACATCTTTCAATTTTTAGGTTGCTTAGAATCGAGTCATATTTAATGCAAGGTTGGTATCATATGTAAAAATGACAGGAAAAACTATATTCCTATGTATTTTTTTTTACTAAAAAGTACCGTTAATTGATAAACAAAAATAAACAGTGTCTCATTTTCACCCTCCAAGTGGGGTAAAAAAAGACAGTGAAGGGTAAATGAAAGACACGTGATTTATTCCCATTCTTATTGATGTCGTACAAATGGAAGTACAAAAATAAGACAGAGGAGGGTTTTTTCTTTTATATCTAATATATTCAGATTTTTTACTGAACAAGAAGGGGCTTGCAGAAGGCTAGCTTCTCCTAAATTAGGAAGCTGAAATCAGGCCCCCGTATGGGGAGTCTATTGGGTACTGAGTTTAGGGGCCCGGGCTTCCGAGGGGCCCGTAGTGGGGGCCCGCCAAAGATTTTGGAATTTTTTATTCAAATTTCTCCCCGCCGTTCAACAATTATTAAGCGCGGGGGCCCGTTGGCTTCCGAGGAGCCCGTAGCGAGGGCCCGCCAGAGATTTTAACAAAAAAAAATTTCCCGCTCATCAATTATTAGGCGCGGGGTCCCGCCAGTCAATTTAGTACCGGGGCCCATGATTTTATGCGGGGGGCCTGGCTGAAATGTGCCTGCTTCAGTCTGCCCATTTAGTCTCTTTAGTCTCTTTTTTGCCCCGCTTTTAATTTTTTCGTTAAAATCAAATTTTTGATGATTTAGAACTAGCAGATTAATAAACTTGATCACAAAATGTGAAGTATGACACTTCTAGTTGACATCTGCTAAATACAGACAAAAAGTACTGTGCGTTCAAACATTTTTTAAAAGTGAATTAAAGAGTTACTGAATAATATTTTTTCCCGCATTAACAGTAGGCATAGGACCTGATTGGATAACATAAAATAGTTCTGAATGTACAAAACAAACTTGAATAAAAAATTAAGTTTAATTTATTTCAATCTGGGTTGGATATCACCTTTTATTTACCTCGCTACCTGTCCGCTATTTTTTATAACATTTTAAGAGTCACCTACTGAATATTCTTGATGGTTTGTTTTTTTAGTTATAAGGTTTACAGCAATTTTTGGATTTTCAGCAATATGATTACTGTATTTAAAAGGGTAAAATAAAATAATTGAAAAAATTAACCGTATTGAAACTTACAAAAAATACCACATCACAGAAATTAGACAAGAAATAAAATCACATATAAAAAACAGGTGTAATCTACTTTATATACAAAAAAAACAAACAATAACAAATTATTTATATAAAGTTAACATTGCTATTACTATATTAGTGAAACAATTGTTTCCTAACTTTTTATATTTTTTGGTAACTGTGGATTTGAAGAATTTGCCGCCCTTAGAATTTTGCCGCCCCGGGCAGCCGCCCGCTTCGCCTCCTCCCACCCTAGAGCCAGCCCTGCGTTGAGACTCTCCATAAGTAATCAACTTGTCAACTTTTTCATCTCGAATATTTTTCAGCCATTTTATATTAATTTACTTATTTACTATAAATTCAATACACTTACTTCAGATAATCAGTGAGTAATGTCAGGAATGATTCAATTGTTGCGAATGTCTGTCATTTTCATGGCTATCTGCAATTTTGGATTTAAATATAGACCTTATTAAAATTATCTGTTGCCGCTTACCTTTTAAAAATACTTTTATTAGTACGAAGGATATCGTTAAGAAATGATTAATGACGAAAAAAATTAAAGTTTATGAATCATTATTTCTGATTAATAAAAGAAAATAGCATGGTCCCATTAAGAAATTTTCCAAATGAAAATGAAAATTAAATTCTGCCATCTGAGGAAAACCTAATAATAGTCGTATCTATCAGTAATTCAAATAACTATTTTGTTCTTTGCAGACAAGTCTAAAACTTTACTAACAATTTCCATAGCCTACTTAGCAATTTTCTTACGTGGCGTTCATCTGCGCGGCCATTTTGAAAAAAATAAAAAATTGTTCGATCTCACTTAGTTTTTGGAATTTTTTAAATCGGAAAAACTATTGTACTTAGAATTTTATACTTAATAAGAAACCATCAAAAACATATAGTCATTCTTTTTAAGAAAAAAAAGTTGATGTCACTTCCGGTTCAACCGGAAGTGACATCAGTTATTTTTGTTCCTGTTAGTCTAAAAGTAGCACACTTTTGTCTAATTTATGTGTACCAAAAACGAAATTTTTAAATTAAAAACCAACAAAGAAATTGTGTAAATCAGTAGCATATGGGCAAGATTTCACGTGATATTTTAAACTATTATAAGAAGAGGATTTCGGAGAAATTCCGCTGCGCTCAGTTGTTTCGTTTTTTTTAACAGAAAGTGAGCACATACATTTATATGATGTTGCGAAATGTTCCCATGCATTATTGCATCATTCCAAATAAATTACATTTTATATTTCCAAACGGTAGAAGGATTGTATTTTATCAATGAGGTGTAATCCACTAGTAATTACAACTAATCACCAATCTTTATATTTGCTGTGATGAAAACTGTGTACCTTCTATCAATCTATAATATACCTGTTTTTTTTTTAATATACACATGTGCGGGTATTATACATACCAAAAAATGAGCCATTACAGCGAATACATAGATGATTTTGTATGAGTTAACGGACCTCCGACCGCAGTCATTGTACATACAATTTTATATTAGCTTTCTTTCTAACCACCGACGAAAAAACGATGGGACACGCGTTAAATCTATCTGTATGCCACATCTTATTATGTCAAATCTGCGTGTGTTTATTTGTCGATTATTGGTAGCTTTAACCTCAAAATTATTTTGGAAAACACCCACGCATTTCACCTTATAGTATGGAGCCCGCGTCACTTTTTTTTGTAAGATTTGTTTAAAATTAATATCGTATTTCTTGTGTTACATTTAGGCTGTGTTTCCACAAAATCGACTCCTGTAGGCGCACCAGCGAGCTAACTCCTGACAGGATTTTTTTTTGCTCCTGCCAAAGCCATGTTTCGTCGAATGGCCGATAGCACAAGTTTTTTAACAATTTCAAGTAATAAACTACTCGCAAAACAAATTTCAGCTTTAAACATGTCTGTCGTTGACTTTATTTTACTTACATATTTATGTTAATGATATGAGCACGCCGGTCTACAATGCAGTGGTCAGGAAATCATTATCCATCTTACTGCAATGTCGCTAAAGGACACAGAAAATACAATTTTTAAACACGTATAGCAGTGACACTTTTTTTTAAAATAATCAAAGTACTCCTGCCAAGCGTTGGCCTACTAACGAAGTGGCAGGAGCTTGTTTTGTGGATAAGTTACATTAACATGAAAAAAAATTGATTTGATTGATTTATTGATTTATCAGCGTGCGGTAGGCATTGCTGCCACTCCCAGGGTTATACAGCTGGGCCTGCTACGTCCACGCTGGGTTGGACTAAGATCATGCTTGTTGCCAGCAGCGAGGTCCACATGGCGCATGGTAAAGGAATGTGGGATGGGAGGTGTAGGTATTTGTGAGATGCGTTACCGCATTGTCGTGAGGGAGCGTTTAAGCTCCCTTTTTTCTGTCTGCTTTTGATTCTGGACTTCTGCCTCTTCTGAGTCTTCTTGTGAAATATGTTGCCGTGCGTTCTGTCGTAATATGGAGTGTTTGTTTATGCTTCTCTTTTTGTGTTTCTACTTCTTCGAATCTTTTTTTTCTGAGTCTTCTGATTCCTCGGTTTTCGATTGTGGTAGAGTATATATCGTTGCGATTTCTTTGTGGGGTCCATTTTTTTAATCCTGATTCTCTCAGTTATTGTTCTCCGCTATAGTATGGTCTCCCTATTTTTAGTTCGGTGCTAGCGCTTTCTTCAGTAGATGTGTTGAGTCCCTTCTTGGATATGTCCCTTGTACTTCATAGCGTATATTTCTATCCATTTTTAAAATTGTCTTTCCTCCTAATAGTGTTGATGTTTTATGACGCTGTTTTCGTCTTGTTGTTTTTGCGAGTAGTTGGACGATATCCTTTTTTGCTCTTCTCAAAAACTTCTTCTGTTGATTCCATATGTCATGGTTGGCCGCTTGACGGCTATGTACATACATTTGGTAAGATCCCATGATAGTTCATTTTTCTCAGTGAACGGTATGATTGCCCTTGTGACTCTGTATATCGTTTTGATTCTCGCCTTTGCCGTTTCTCTCCGTTCAAGTTGGCTCGTCAAGTCTGTTCCTAGGTACTTTAATTTATTCACTGTTCTTAGGGAGTATTCATCTATTTTGTGTTCCTCTCCGCTGGTCCAACTTTCTTTGGTTTGGGTCTCACTCCATTAGGCTTTTCTTGAAGTTTATTTTCAGTCCAGATGTGTCCTGCGCAGGCGGGTACGCAGAAGTGTGTTCTAGAGATGGGAGCAACCAGGGGGGAACCAAATAAACACATATCACAGCACAGTGGAACTTAAAATCTCACTTTTTTTGGTATATGCGTAAAAACGAAGTTAAACTAATATTTGGTATGTAAAAATAGATATGAAATGGTTGTCACTATCTCAAAATTCTAAACCGCACCGCGCCTGGTGGGGCAACCAGGGAGGAACCAAAAAAGCACTTAACACAGCACAGTGGAACTGAAAACCTCACTTTTTTGGCACATGCGTAAAAACGAAGTTAAACTAATATTTGATATGTAAAAAGAGATATGAAATAATGGTCATCAAAATTCTCAAACCATGTCGCGCCTGGGGATCAATTGCCCCCCTTGCCCCCCTGCGTACGCACCTGGTCCTGCGGCGATTAGGAGATCATCGGCGTATGTGTATGTTTTCTTAGAAAATACCCTTTTTCTGAAAGAAACCTGCACCATGCATACCTCCGTTGAAGTGCTGTGAGAATTAAGTTTTGACGCAATGTCTCATTGATTATTTCGGTTTTAATTTAAATTCGAATATGAAAAAAAAATAAACAAATATAGCAACTAAAAATGTCGCTGGCTCCTGGACTATTATAATACTTTCTTCGAATTAATACTGCAAAAAATTTTATTTGTCAGTATTATTTTATGCCCAGGAAAGCTTCTCACAACGAAAAAAAAATTGTATGTGGAAATAATTGTTGATGAAACTTTAATAATATAATCTATGAAATCGTCTACCCCAAAAACCTATAAAACGATATGCTACATCGGTAGTGATGTGGGGGTGGTGGAAGGAGGTTGGTAATGGGGGTGGATGAAATAAAAAAAATGAGACCTTTGGTTCTTGCGCAAACACTAAATCTCAATTTTATTTTTTTCACCCCCTTAATAGTGGGGTGGGGGTGGCAATGGGGATTGCTAACCTTTTTTTTTGAGACCTTAGCTTCTCCTATATATATACTAAATACCAATTTTGTGGACTCCTACTTATTTGATTTACCTATTTACCCCCATTTACCTCAATTTACTCTCCAAGCCTTCAACGGAATAGGATCAAAATATAATCTAGTTCCAGATCTCGTTAAAATACATACGTGTACCAATATCTTAAACGGTTCCAGAGTAATTGTGCGCACAAAAAAGTTACAGACAGACGTAATTTTTTTTTGCTCAAACTTAAAATCTCGACTAGCTTATTTAAACAATTAAAATTTTCAATTGTTTTCTTGCGTTATCATACTTACTTCCACTGGATGAGGGAATAAAAATAGACAACCAGCAATTTTACAATGCTATTGTACAACTATAAAAAACATACATGACGTGCTAATATTTCAGGGTATGAAGGTTATTTAGTGAAGAAAAGTTTTTCTCGTCGTTCTTGATTAAAACAATTAAATTCAAATTGTAGAAGTATGGTCTAATAATTTTTGAATACAAATCTAATTATCCTGGAATAAATATCGTTTTTACAAACATCATTTTCAAAACAATATTTGTTGACATAAAGTAAGTTGTTGGTGTTCAAAACCATCTCATTGTATTCTTTCTTCGATTTTTAGTCTCATTCAATTTATTTTATTTATTTTTGTTCGTTCCTAGAGAGGAAAATCGCCTAAGTCGATGGTTAAAAACAGTTCGTATTGATAAATGAACACACCATCTCAAAGTCTACAGGGCAGGCAAGAAAAACTGCGTCATAAAACAATATTTTATGCAAAAAATTGACAAAAATAAGTATTAGAAACTTATAGTTGAAATGTCAGTCAGTGCCACATAAAGAAACAGGAGTATATCGCGATGTTGTTGATTCTTGGAATCGATTAAAATTTCATTCAAAACTCAATTATTCGCTATATGTGCCATTTATTTTGGCATTAATAAAAAGTAAAGATATAAACATTTCGGACAGATTATCTTATAGAATAATTGTATTTAAACGGCAATTTAGTTCAGGTAAAATTACCGGAGATAATGACGTCACGACCACCAATTTATTTAATTTTTGCCTAATTGGGGTAATAATTATTTTGGCATTAGTTAGGCCTCACTAATCGGATCGTATAATTAGAATATAACAAAAATTGTAAGTGTATTAGTCCCTTCAAATGAAAATGACATGTTTTTTTTTATAGAGATAGTCCAAGAATATTATGATTTCATTACAATTCAAGTAACTTTTGATATGTAGTGGCCATGAATAGTGTGTCAAAAGTTCAAACATCGATTGACTTTGAATGCACTGTTTGACAGCGTTTAAAAGGGTTAAAATTTAATTTTTCGCAAATATGCTCTATCATATTTATTATTGATTTTGATTTTACCACTAAAACACCCATGCACAAAAATGAAGTTCAGAAAATGCCTTCTAAAAAATATATCTTGTGACTTTTTACAGCTAACCAATTGCGTGAATGTGAAAAATTCTGTGTATATGTTTAATTGATAAAAAATAGCACAGCAATGACAATTATTTGTGATCTTGTCCTTCTTCTTCTGTATCCCCTTCTCCAACTTGTTCTAAGTTTTTATCTTTGTTTGATGAAAAGGTTTGTTCGAGAAAACTCATGGAATCAATCTCTGAGTCATTAATTTCTTTGCCACAGCTTATCTTTCCGATGAATCGCCGATTGGTGCAACATTCAGATACAATTACCACAAATTATACACGTAGTTGCAACAAATCATGTTAAAAAATAATCTGTAGCAGGAAGATGTGACATTTTTCAATAGATTTTTTTCATCATATGTAAGGTGGATATCGGAGAGAAAAGTAATTAATAAAAAAATAGGTGCCAAATATAGAGGAGTGTTTTTTGCAAGTAACTTTGTAGATTCTTTACATCTTTTGCTTACCGAATGGGAGGTACTGTAATTACGAAAACATCACTATCCTAGGTTAATTACGATCTGCGCATTTTAGATTATTTCTAGATTACGAAAATAGAGGGCTTTTAATTCAGTCATTCAGTCTATCTGTCTGTCGATGTATCTGCTGGCGCTATGTATCAAAAACTATTGGACTGAGAAAAATAATATTTGGCAGGTGGATGAAATTTGGTATATTTTGAGTACATAATATAGAGGCTGGCACCCTAAAAAAAGAACTGGGCTATATCCATCAACATTCGACGATGAGTATATATTTGAAAATGAGAATAAGTGATGGTACTTCTTTGGTCTCTATGAACATCTCCATGAAAAGGTAAAACCATTACGTTGAATCAGCGCCGCAGGTTTCTTGAAAATGTGTCTACTGGTAGCAAGTTCAAAAGTGTGAATAATTTGTGAGGCATATTATCATATTATCCACTCCATGGAATTTTGATGAGGATAGTGTAGTATAACCTAAATTAACTATACTGGATCCTCAGATTTTTTTTATGCCTTACTTATATTAACGTCCTGGCGGAGTTTAGCTAATGCTCCTCTACCACTTAACCAGGACGGCGAGATGAGATACGGTCGTCAACCATCGAAGTGACGGACTCGCCCGGCGTGCTTAACTTCGCCGATCCAGTCACTAAAACCGGTACCTACCGAACCTCACCTCACTCAATTCATGTATAATTAGCACAACCTAACTATAGGAAAATAACAAGCACATACTAACTGTTTTAAAACCATTTTAGTACTCTCCAAAAACTCTTCCAAATGTCAGTTTTCAACATTCAATGCCTTATCAGAGCAGACTATCAACGAGTTATCCGACATAAGTATCGTCATTTTCAATAAAGAAAAATTAATTTTCAATAATTTACTTATAAGTATAGACATTGCAAGGGAAAAGCAAAGGATCAATACTTAGTAATTTGCTTAAAAATTTCAAAGTCGTCTAAGAAAATTTAAATAATAAACACAACATAACTTAACATATTGAATATTTTATTCATATAATGTACACGGTGATTTACACTCGACGCCTCCGCCAAATCATAGAATGAATTAGAATCTGACAAATAATTTTATTGTGCTTCAAAATAGTGAAACAGATGAAAACACTTTTATTTGTTTTTTATCACTAATTTGTTATATATGTACAGAAGTTAAGGGGAACAGTATATAAATTCAAACAACTAAAAAATATTTTAAAGCTCCAAGAATTAAAGGTGGTATATTTTGCACTGGCAGAATCTTTATTAAACTACGGTATATTAAGCTGGGGTGCCTGTAACAAGGGCAATATTAAAAAGGTTGAAATAATACAAAAAAGAATAATAAAGATTGTTTTTGGCAAAAACTTGCGCTACCCCACCACCTCTTTATATAAAGAATCAAAATTAAACCATCCAAGACAATTATATGCCTTAAAAGTTTTAAATTATATTTTTAGAAATAAAGAATATTTTAGTAGAATTGACCATGCATATGAAACAAGAAATAGAGAAAATCGACTACTTAAAACAAATCGGGCAGCAAAGACTATCGGAAAAAAATGTTTTACATATATATAGGGCCAAGGCTATTTAATAAATTGGAAGAAAATATATTAAGAAGCTAAGTCTATCTATATATTTAAGAAAAAAACAAGAATTTGGGTTTCGCAAAATCTGGTAACGATACACAATGTTATAGATTAAAATAAGGTTATTAAAAATTTATTAAAATTATAGTGTAAGAAATAGTATTAAGTTACTTTCCCCTTTATACTTACAGCATTTTCATATTGATTGAAAGAATTAATAGGAAAAAAAATAATAATGATATTAATAAAGGAAAAAAAAATTAAATTACAATGGAAATGTGGATGTATTGGGATAGGTATGGGTAGGATAGGTATGTAGGTATAGGTATGTAAGTATGTGTGTATGTGTATATATGGGTATATATAATTAGTTTTTCTTTAGTTGTTTTAGTTTTGTTACTTATTTATAGGTAAATGTCAAAGTAAACACACACGGATTAGTCAGTAACACCGTTATTGACCTGTATCTTCACGCAAGAAGCAAATCTTCGATTTGCTTCTTACGAAGATCTCAAGGTTATAAACTATTCTAATTATATTTATACGTTTACCATGTTTTATTATGTTTTTCTTTTTTGTAATTATAATGAACATGTAAATAAATTCTCTTCTATTCTATTCTATTCTAACTAAACGGTACTGCAGTTTCGACAACTTAGCGTGTCATTTTCAAACGGTGGATTCCCAAATACTGAATTATGGATTAAGGGTTTTACAATAACACAGGTCTACAAAAAAAAACATTTCTGCTCCAAGGACAAAACCTATCATGCCTTAAGTATTTTTGTGTGCAGAATCCGAATTTTGAATTTAAAAAAAATTCTACATCAAAAAGGGGGCTATAATAAAGTTCTACCTGATTATTAAGTAGGTGGTTATTCTGAACTAATTTAGATTTGTATATTTCAATAGATTTTATTTAATACTCTTTTCCTGTCTGTGTAATTTATTGATATGTTCTAATTGTGGAAAAGCGTGACTTGATTCTAATGTGTGGTTTGAAAAAATTTAATCATTATTATTAGGTCTAATGGAGCGTTCGTTATACCTAACTTTAAACGAACGACCCGTTTGTCCTATATAGAAAGCATCACAGTCTGGGCACTTTAACTTATAAACTCCATAAAGTCATTAATTGCTTCTTTAGCATTATACAAAAGATGTGAGAGTTTTGACTGATTTGAAAGCTAGTTTGCATTGCTTTTTGCTTATTAAATTTTCTATTGTGTTTTTCTTTAAAACCGTTGTTTACTGCTATGGCTTTCAATGTATTTAATTCAATTATCAAATTTTATTCTCAGAGGCTCTTTATTTCATGGAGTTATAGGCTGCCAATCTATGACTAATAGGGCTATGTGAGTTATGTGATACAGTGGTGTTAGTAAAAGTCTCTAGAGAAAATTTTATGTTTGGATGAATGTTGTTAATGAAATTAAAACAACATCTAATTGTCTCGGTGTGCCAGTAAAGCACGCCAATACATCATCATTCAATATGTTTTTTAGCTAAATGTGAACTCATTATCTCCTCTTCTAAATGTTGCATAAAAATGTCTGCCAGAAGAGGACTCAACGAAGATCTCATTGCTAATTCTGTATTTTGTTCATAAAATTTGTTGTTGTATTGGCAATAATTTTATTAATTTTATTTATTATATAATTGGCATAGATCTAAAGCTAGTAATAGCTCGTTTTTTATTAGAATGTTTACATGATTATTCTCTAAAAAATCTGTGACAAGTGACATTTTTAGGTGGGAATATTTGAAAATATATTTGAGACATCATAAGATAATAAAACGCAATTTTCTGGAAGTTCTTCTTTTCCTAATGCTCTTGTAAGTTCAATAGAGTGTTTTACCCTGTTTGGGTTGAAATTTTGTTTCATTTTTAAAAATTGAATTAATTTTACTACTAATTTGTGTGTAGGATTATTGATGTATTGGTAAATTTTCTTTATGATTTTTAATAAGTCTATAGAGCTTGGGTGGGTGGAGGTTCATGTTGATTAATCTAGTTTTTTTAAAATTATTATAAAGGATGTTATTTTCTGATAGAAATTATCTTATTTGGAATTGAGTTTCATTGGTAGAGTCCTTTATAATTTCTATTAATTCCATTTGAATAAAAATTTGCATTTTCTCATCATTTCTCGGAATAACTACAGTTGCACTGGATTTGTCTCCTTGTCAGTATTGAATTATTATCTTTCATTTTATTATTAATTGATTTTATCTTCATAGCACCTCCATTACAAATTTTTTTCATTTTTGTGCTGTTTTAATAGTTTTGAAACTTTTTATTTTGTAAGGTGTGAATTTTCAATGTTAAATAAAGCTTGTTCTGTTTCCGCCACGATTATTACATTCCTTGAATTATTTATACCAATGTATGGTGAATATTTTTTTTTAAATATCTATATATCTATATTTTGAAATTATGATTAATTATAACAAAGTAACGGCTTCCACCATTCAATTTTTTCTTCAAAATAGTGTCATGCATCCCTTTTTTAAATAAATTACTTACTTACTAACTATTTCATTAGTGTGATGCAAGTGAATCATAGTTAAATATCTGTGACTATAATATCACGATATATCTCGTAAACAATATCCGGATATTTTAAATTAGCTAGAGTAGGCATGATATACTTCTCTAGAAACAATAGCATCAGCCAGATTGGAGGAGAATTTTGAATTTCTAATGAAATAGCTCGATCCATCCTGGACTGTCGAGCAATCAATGAACGGATAATCTCCCTGTAACGATAATCGTCAAATCAGTATTAATCAGTTTGCTAGAAGTATTAATACAGTTAATCTGCCATTTGACTAGTGAATAATTCCTACAAGAATTGATCATTCATAATGCAATCATTAATTCAAGATTTCCACAAAAATATCGTTGCCGCTGCTGTCCCATGTTGAAAACACCGGTGTATAAGGAATCACTACTTTCACATCGAAATTTCCGGTAGGGATGGTAGTAGGGGTGGCTGATGCCAAAACAAAATTTGAGATGTTTGGTTTTTGTACACACACTGAATCCCAATTTTATTTTTTCACTCCTTTTAATAATGAAGTGAGGGTGGTAATGGAGCTAATAGTTGGGGTGGCTAATGCCAAAACAAATTTTGAAGCTTACCTATCTTGTACATACACTAAATTACAATTTAGTTTTCATTTTCTTACCTCCTTTAATAATGAGGTGGGGTGATAGTAGTTGATGTCAAAACAAATTTTGAGGCGTTTAGTTCTTACACAAATACTAAATCACAATGTTATTTTTTCACTTCCTTTATTAATTATTTGGGGTGGTAATAAGGGTGATGATGAGGATGGCTGATGCCAAACAAATTTTGAAACTTTGGCTTCTCGTACTGTCGTGAGCAAAAAAAAAATAGGAGAACTATTTTTTTCTAATGTAAATCTGTCTCTATTTGCACACTTGCAATGAATTTTGACAAATAGCTGACAATGTCACAAAAACTAAAGTACCCAACTAGATTTTAGCAAAAATACGTTATAAGACTTGTCCCATTTTTTTTGCGCACGACAGTACATACACTAAATCGCAATTCCATGGACTCTTACTTGCTTGCTTTACCTATTTACCTGGTGCAAGGACAAAATATTATTTAAAATATCAGTTGCTTAAACATTCATCATGTTACAAATATCCACTACCTTATCCAATTATAGTTTTTTTGGTTTTAAGTACACTTCTGTACAATAAAATCCCGTACACTTGAAAAATCAAGTAATCCAGTTTTCACTAATATTAAGTGGTGTGAATCAGTCTTTTCGGAATTTAATTTTTTTTATTATGATATAGGTAGGTTATAAAAAACTGACATTGATTGTGAAAAGTCATAAGTAATGAATTTAAATAATGTTAATCCAGAAGAAAAACATACCTACGTATTTTTGTTTTTTTTTTTACTTTTTTACACCATTCGATGGGAATGATTTCGATTTATAACAAATGTAAAAATTGACGTTGAAAAATTCACAGATACGACTGCACATAACTGCGATTGTATTTATTGTGTAAATAATGTAACCTAATATTTTGTACATATGTCCGTTATTACAAGACTGAAAAATTTTTTCATTGGTAAACACAACATTGTTCCAAAACTCCAACAGGTGGTAGACACAATTTAAACAAAACATAATGCGTGCTTGCTTCTGTTCTTCTGATAATATGGTCTTCTTGGCACTTGTACAGTTTTTTATTTCCGATTTTCCTATCCTTCGGCTAGCTGTTGACCTCGATGCGGGAAAATTTGTCAGGAACACAGCATCTCCTGCTGTTTGAAATGGATTTTTCTTCAAATAGCCATAGCTTCATCTTGAACGAGATTTGAACTTCTCGATCGGCCTGCACCGTCTTTTCTCTTTACGCTACCTTCCTCCTCCCACTTTTCTTCACACTCATAACAGTACTTTTATTCAATTGATAATGGTTAGAAACTGCTCTGATAAACCATCTCTCTTCAATTTTAGAGAGAATTAAATTTTTTTCATGTTTAGTTAATTTTGGCATTGCGGAAATATGACACTGACTCTGACAAATAAATAAAGAATGATTTAATATAGCGGGATTTTATAGCACATAAGTGTACTTACTACCGTGTGATGCTGTTTTGAGTCCTTACTGTCTTGTTATCAATTATTAGGTTATAATATTTTCCTCTCTCCTTGATCATTTCTATTTTTATATAGAAAGCTATACAACTAATTTACTCATCAACCGGAAAGGCATGAAATTCGCAAATCAAGTATTTTGTGCTTAGGCGATTCCATCTCATCTTGGTTGATGCATGTGTCACTTATTGCATATTGTACACCTGAACTTTGTTCCTTTTCTTATTTTTGTATCCCATAATTTGAATAAATTTGGATTTTGATTTGATATAATCAAATCAAATTGTTACTGTAATGCTCGTCAATAGAGTAAAATTGTTTCCGGTTGAGGTAACCTCCGTTCAAGGGCGGATATAGAAATTTCAATAATTTTTTTCTCGTCTTTGGCTTATGGGAACCATACGAAATATGGGAAATAACATCTAGAGAAGCACTTCTCTAACGACCCCTAAAAAATTTTGAAAAAGCAGTTTGCGAAAAATTTTTTCAAAATTCGGTTACCCCTCCCCCAGGTCTAGGGACTCCTGTTTAAAATTATTTTTTTTTGTCATATGCATTTTACTTTTCATAAAAATACAACATGTTTTGAAGTTTATGAAAATATTTTCATTACTAACTGAGATACAATGAATCGAAATTTTGTGGTTGACAATTTAACAAATCACAAAATTTCAATTCGTTGTATTCCAGTTAGGGATTGCATTACCGGTCAACCGGTTAACCGGTAAACAGGACAAAAAACACATGACAATAATTACCGGTTATTTTAAATTTTTACCGGTTATTTCGGTAAATTCTGAACTTACGATATGTCACGTATTCAACGTTTCTATTTATGTCAGTGATTAGTATTCACTAAATATAGAGTGACTGTCCCAACACTGAGTACTTTTAACAATAAATAAATAATATTATAAAAAGTAAAACCCAAACACCAAGCTCTAAGAAATGCAAGTAAGAGAGATATTGACAATATCTTGCAACAGGAAATTGAATATTTTACTGCCTCAAATATCCGTGGAAAACATTTAGAAGAATGTTATTACCAATTCTTATTAACTTATCGACCTACCAATATCGATAGAGGAAGGGCATTTTCAGTTGGTGGTATTCTATGTACAAACAGCTTTGAAAAACTAGCCCTTTTAACGGGCTATTTTTAAAAAATATTGTATTTTTAGATTAGGTATTCAGTAAATGCCCTATTTGAGTTTATGTTTGTAATTTTTGTTATTTACAAAATAATTATTTATTTAAATTTATTTCATTTATATTTTTTCCTTTTGATAAAAAAAACCTTTTGTTTGTTCATTATAATATTAATAATAATACATTTATTTTACTCAAAGTAAAAATGGTACAAATTGAACTGTAGAGCTCTTCTTCCATTTGCCCAAATACAAATAACCTAAATCTAAGATTATAAAAAGATTATAAAAAAATATTAATACATATAAATCTAAAATTTCAAGAAAAAAATTATAATTATTTTATTTCTTAATATTCAGTAATGAATTGTAATAATCTAACAAATGTTATATTTTATAATAATAATAACAATAATAACAACTGCAGACAGGGGGAACGGGCAGACCCCGCGAAGCGAAGCAAAAAGGTTAAAAGTAAATAAAATTATATCGGAAAAAGAAAAAGAAATATACGCGCATCTACAACGCAGCATCAAGTCTCCTGCTTCTGATCAGCCAAAATGTAATTTTTGACAACTTTAATGAAAAATTTTTTGATTTATATTTTTTATATTCATTTGGAAGTTCATTCCAAAGATGAGATGCAAAATACGTAAATGATCTTTGAAAAATCGCAGTTTCATGCTGAGGCACCACAAAATTTTGTATGTATCTTGTATTATGCAAGTGATCTCGTGAAATTAACTTATTTCTTAAGTACTGAGGTTCGTCATTATGAATTATTCGCCAAATAAGTGTGAGCATGTGTAAACGTCTGCGGTTTTCCATGTTTAATATGCTATGTTTATTTAGATGTGGTGATATATGTTGTCTATATGGGATACTGTAAATATAACGCATACATGAATTTTGAAGTTTTTGAAATTTATTTTTTGCTGTCGCCGATAATAACTTTCCATATACAACATCACTATAATCAACTAAAGATAATACGAGTGAATCACAAAATTTTGATTTATATGTCTTTCGAAAAACTGTATAATTTTTTCAATCGACTGTAAGCGAATTTCAATTTTGAAAAAATATGTTTCTCAAAGCCTAATTATATTAATTATACGTATATAAAAATGTTTTTTGTTAAATTTAGATAATTTTGTACATGGAAAAAGACAATTGTCATTTTCGCCACCCTAATCATTCATTCTAAAAATTACCGGTAAATACCGGTTAACCGGTTATTTACATTTTTATTTACCTATTTACCGGTTATTAAAACTTCCGGTAAATTGTAATCCCTCATTCCAGTTAGTAATGAAAATATTTTCATAGACTTCAAAACGTATTGTTGTATTTTTATGAAAAGTAAAATGCATATGACAAAAAAAAATAATTTTAAACAGGAGTCCCTAGACCTGGGGGGGGGGGGGGGGGTTAACCGAATTTTGAAAAGAAATTTCGCAAACTGCTTTTTCAAATTTTTTTAGGGGTC
The DNA here is from genome assembly GCA_936432065.2 of Rutpela maculata. Lineage (NCBI taxonomy): Eukaryota > Metazoa > Arthropoda > Insecta > Coleoptera > Cerambycidae > Rutpela > Rutpela maculata. Next base: position 219,544,609 of record OW386285.2, read on the forward strand.
GTTATCTATCCAGCATTAAACAGCTTTTTTCGAATATTTTTCCAAAAATAGGTATTATTGAAATGAGGCTAAAGTTTTCTAGTATGTTTGTTGGCTTCTTTTTAGGTACCGGTACAACACGTATAATTTTTTTGACAAGTTGGAAATACTCCATCTTTTAAGTATGCATTTAATGGTTTCGTTAATGGTATGTAAATATCATTTGCTTTTAATTATTTTGATATTTAGGCCATAAATATCCTTGCTAGCTTTGTTTTGTAAGCTTAGTATATCTCTAACTTCCATATACGTTAGTTATGTGAGTTCGAACTGTTCAATAACTTTATTAATATTAAGAGGAGACAGAGCCAATCACAAAGTTTCATGGGTAAAGCTAAAGCTGAAGTGGGGTGAAGGGTAGGCAGTGTGGCTATTATAGGCCATCTGCTCGTGACGTCACAGCTAACCTCAAAAATATGTGTTTCTTAAGATTTATGAGTATTACGCAGCTATTATTAAAATTTCTGCCTGGTTCCCGTATTTTCAACTAAAATCTACTTCAGTGTTATGTTTATGAAATCCGGTAGTCCACATTAATATTTATCACTTCAGTTACAAAGAAATTATTGAACTGCGAAGTGGATATATTTGTGGGTGTGTCCTTTTTAGATTTACTGTCGTACATTTTTACTACCTTCCACATGGACTTCGAAGTAGTAGAAAAATTGTTTACAGAGTTATCATTAGCTTTAATCTTAGCTTCCTGTATTGTCTGTCTATATCTAACTTTCTTGATAGTTATTGTAAGTTTTTAAACATCAATCAGAAAGTAGAGAGAATCTCTCATGCTTCATTATCATTGAAACAATTTATTTTTATATTTTTGTTTACAAAATCTCAATTTTTTTTTTTGAAGAAAAGCAACTCCATTTGCTTCTTGAATTTTATTAGTGAAAATATCAACTTTTTTTCCAACGGGCATATTATTACTTTTAAATGATGTATGAGTGAATGGAACTTGATTAAAAAACCTAGATGGTAAACCGTACTTTCATGTATTATGGGATACTGGCCATATGTTGAGAGTAGGTCAAGAAAATCCATAGTTACTTCCACATCCAGTGGAAGTACAGAAAAGTAAAAAAAAATTTGAAAATTTTTATTGTTCAAATAGGTTTAAAATGTCACGAAACGTCAAGATTTTAAGTTTGAGCACAAAATAAAATTTCTGTCTGTAACTTTTTTTTTGTGCGCACGATTACTCCGGAACCGTTTAGATATTGACTTCAAATTTGGTACACGTATGTGTTTTAACGAGATCTTGAACTAGATTTTAATCCTTTTCCATTGAACGTTTAGAGGGTGAATTGGGGTAAATGTGGGTAAATAGGTGAATCAAGCAAGCAAGAGTCCATAAAATTGATATTTAGTATATATAAGAGAAGCTAAGGTCTAAAATTATTTTTGGCGCTAGCCCCTCCCATTACCACCCCCACCCCATTATTAAAGGAGGTGAAAAAATAAAATTGTGATTTAGTGAGTGTACAAGAACCAATGGCCTCAAAATTTTGTTTCACTTCATCCACCCTCCTTTCGGTCAGCAAAAGACTATCATGGATGCAAAAATGCATTCATGATAATCTTTTAATTCTTTGTCTTGAAGCCTACCTGGAAATTTTTTGGAGAAGCATTATTATTTATTTCTAATAGTGTATGAAATTTTATATTTTGAGAGGAATATCCATGCTTTATCTCCAGCGGCGACAGAATTTCCATCGTTTGGGTCACTTCCTACAATTTTTGTGTTTTTTTCTTTCACGTTATTTTATTCATGATACATGTTGCTGCTTTGGGCTACCGGTATGAAGGCATTTATATGTTTTCTGCTAATTAAGCCGGCATTTTCTGCTTTTTTTGCACATTACTCTGCGTCGCGCATCGTTGAATAATTAATTTTTCCGTTCATAACGGAGCAATGGTAATTTTTCCCATTTTCTTAAATTGTACGGAGGAACTGGCAATATTGTTATTTGTTTGTTTATGTGTCACTTGATTTTCGTTTTTTAATAAACCTACAATAACTTCCGGGTTCTTTACGATCTTTTATAACTAAAGATTTAGTTTTTGACATAATTCAGTTCATTTGGCACATCAATTTTTGATTCGCGATTCTGACCTAATCTACATGCTTTTTTGGGTTGGGACCATTGAAACTATATAAAGAGAAATTTTAACAATACTAAATTCGACAAATGTAAAGTAGTCAAAAGCATCAAACTGGGCTGTGTTCTATCATCGCTTCTTTATATTATCTATCGACAATTTGCTAGTTGAACAAAATTTAATGTTACGAAAATATCACGAAACTTATTAAAAACATGGTTTGCTATTACTCTAGTTTTCTCCATCTTAACCCGGTCAAAATAGAGGTAAACTTACAATAATTCGCATAGAGCTGAAAATCGGTACGAATGTTAGAAACACCATTATGAATGAATTGTGAGAAGTCCTCATCGATCCAACATCTGCAAAAAAAATTATTCAAGGTCAAAGTTCGCAAATATGTTTTTTTTGCATTTTTCAGCCAAACGGTAAGTTTTATCATAAAAATAGATCAGATAAAAATTGTAGACCATGTAATTATTTATAAAAATTGTTCTTAGACTTTTTTCCTAAGAATCACCATTTCTGAGATATAGCGATTCAAAAAGTTGAAAAAGTTGTGTTCTCCATATATGCACGAGTACGTCGCCTATATACATCACTGGATCCGTAATACAAGTAAAAATATTGGTCTGTGTGACTTATACGTACAAATTGTACGATTCTGAGAATATGAAGATGTTAATTTATTGGTATTACTTACTGCTCGAACTGTCATTACTCCTCTGAGGCATGAGCCGTTAGGGTGGCAAACAGATGGAGCACAGTGATGGAAAATGGAAACAATTCGAGCCACGTGGCAATTTCAATCGTACAGCAATACGTTTTTTTATTCTCCTCGAAATAACATGAATTTTATGGGAGAAATGCGGAAAATGTGAAACTTGGTCAATTGGAGAAGGAGCCATTAGTCGCACCATGGAAGTATACCTAAATCCGAGAAAATCGGTATCTACGAAGCTAAAAAAAAATAAATAAGCTTTTTAATAAGCCTCAATCGCATTATTATTTTTCTTATCTTCGTAGATACCGATTTTCTCGGATTCATGTACTTCCATGCTGCGACTAATGACTTCTCCGATTTACGAAAACCCCTAACCAAATTTCACATTTTCCGCACTTTCCCATAAAATACGTTATTGCGAGGAGAATAAAAAAAATTTAAGTATTGCTGTACGATTGAAATTGCCCCGTAGCTCGAATTGTTTCCATTTTCCATCACTGTGCGGCGTATTGATGCTTTTGAGATGTGTGTGTGTGTGTGTGTGTTTGAAGACATTTGTTATAAATTCCTTGGACAACACATCGCATCAAGACCGCTGATACTGAGGAGACGCTGTCTCCAAAACGGCTTTCGTGCATCGTATCCCGCATCGCCTCCCACATTTGTACGATTTTTTATCCTCATCAAACGAAAAGAGGACAATATAGAACTCTTAATGGTTCAGGAAAAACCACATGGTAAACAGAGAAAACGTAGCTCATTAAAGCATTGGGCGGATGTTACCAAATGACGGGACAAAGCTATATGTCACAAATAGCTATGGGAAATGGCTCGATACTGTCAGACATTTCATATAGCAAATAAACTGCCAATAGGCTGTGAATAGGAAGAAGATTTCTATCCAAGCGTCTCAAAGTAATCAAAATAAGGAATTACGGCCGGATTCAAAATTATCACTATTGTTTTGTCGTAATAATAAAAAAATATATAAAGTGTTATTACAAAAAGAGACCAAAAACATTTACTTTACCTATTGACGTATTAAAAAGTACATTTGAATTTATTTGGAGCAGAAGCAAATACAAGGCGACTCAGAGTAAAATTCAGTTTTAAAAAAATCATAACAAAGTTATTTAAACTGTTCAAAAAATTTTATTTTAAAATTAAGATACTACATACATGCGGATTTTATTTTTTAAACACTACGTTATCCAAATGTCGATCATCTTGCCTACAGCACTTCTCCAACCTGACAATTAAATTTTGGAAAACTCGTCGACACATTTCAACATTCGCACTTTTTTATTCCGGCTCTTCAGAACTTTCCTGGATACGACTCCAATTGAACCTGGTTTCAACTGAATGGTGCCACGACACACACAGCAGCAGCATCAATGACTAGTCTACGTGAATTGTTTCCAGGCGTGCTTATTTCCAGATTTGGTGATATCCCCTTCCTTCCAAGATCACCGAACATCTCCGGATTTTCTTTTTGTGGGGACACTTAAAGAGTATTGTTTACATCAATCCCCGGCCAATACAAACCAGTTAAAGAACAACATTCGGGGGGCCATTACTAATATTTAAGGCCCAGATTGGAGAAATGCTGTAGGCAAGATGGTCGACATTTGGATAACGTAGTATTTAAAAAATAAAATCCGCATGTATGTAGTATCTTAATTTTAAAATAAAATGTTTTGAACAGTTTAAATAACTTTGTTATGATTTTTTAAAAACTGAATTTTACCCTGTGTCACCTTGTACTTTTATTGATTCGTTGCCTGAACACCGTGAGTTTTACAAAAACTTCCATCTGGAAAGTGAAAACATTTTTAACTTAAACGATTTGAAAACTTTAAGATTTCATCTGTAACTAATTCCATCTATTTGTAAACTTAGATTAAGCATCCTAATTATTAGCTTTGCACCAAGCAGAGTAATTGAATTATGATATTTAGAACATTTATTTTATTTAGGAACACCTATAGTAGTGAACTTATTCTAAGAGGTTTTCAGTTCTCAAAACTGCAGAAAAGGAATAAAAACAACTGTTTTCTTGTTAATAGTTTAAATTTTCATTACTTCTCAATTGGCAATTTCATGTTGAATTGTAGCTTACATGTATATATTAGATAAATTATTTTTTATTTTATCATTTCCAAGACAAAGCAACTGTGACGTCAAGTTGAGACCATTATCTACAATATGAATATAATTAAATTATCATGATAGCTCAGTCGTTTAAAGCGTATTGAGTGGCGAATATGCTGACCGACTATCTATCACGCTTTGGGTTCGAGCTCCAGCCTCGGTACTGACAATACCTGTGGGTATGGATGTATGTCTGCGTTTTTCCAAATATGTAACCCCTTTCCGGACAGCCTTGGCTTTGGATTTGGGGGTTGTCTACTATATGCGGTGTTTTTATGTTATCAATTGTTACAAAAGTAGGAAAATCACATTACTCTTGTTTTCAATAAAAGTCTTCAATTATAGATAGCTTTCCTATGAAATAATGTAGAAAATAGTAGCAGAACTATATAATGTGGATCCATATGCTTCTTTTTAATTGTTGTTGTTGAACCTAATTGGGTATAGTCAACAATTTAAGATTCGTATTGACGCAAAAAATTTAAAAAACGAAGGTCAACTGGTATCTCATTTCAAAGATTTTTCAATGCTTAGTCAACCATATCATTTCTTAGATTTCAATATTCCGTGCGCCACTGGAATGTCCAACATTATCATCACAATTTCGTAAGAATTTGTTAAATTGAATATATTCAAAACACAACTGAACGCTTTCAATGACCTCAGGCAATTAAACACGATATAAGTTATAACAAGAGGCCCTCAACAAATAAAGGCGTTTATTATTATTATTATTGTCGAAGAAAAACCTCAAAATAGACTTTTGTTTAGCAAACAGTTCAAGTAGAACATTTCTATAATTTGCTACTCGATCAACATATATTTCTTGCTACTCGAGCCAAATTAGAATTGAATTGTGCATAGGCGATGACGATGAGAATTTTTTTTAAATGATATTATATACACAGCGAGATTTCTACGGCCTTTGCCGCTTCCGCATCTTAACTTCCAATAATTCCTATTTTGTCAATCTCCTTCTTGAAGTCCCTTGGCTTCTATAGCTTCTTCCATATTAATTTTCACATCTTCTCTTTTAGGTTCTCGGTGGTCTTTCTCTTTTTCTGCGCTCTGCTGGTGTTCACTTCCAGATTTTTTTTTGCGCTATCTATTATTTTCTTTCGCGTTCATAAACACACCACACCACATATAGTAGACAACCCCCAAATCCCAAGCTAAGACTGTCTGGAGGGGGTTACACATTTGGAAAAACGCAGACATATATCCATACCCATCGGTGTTGTCAATACCGGGGGCTGCGGCTTGAACTCAGGCCGCGATAGACAGTCGGTCAGCATATTCGCCACTCAATACAACTTAAACGACTGAGATGCCGTGCCGGTCATGATCTCACGTATTTTGTCGTTTCTAACGTGGTAAAATTTCGAGATCTTCACACTTTTCCTCCAGAAGTCCATTTCAAGGGAGAGTAATTTTTTGCGATCTCTTTTGTTCGATTTCCATGCTTCGGAGCCATATGTGGAAATACTCTGCACAATACTTTTATATAAGGTAGTTTTAGTTTTGTTGTTGATGCTCTTGCTCCATAACAGCGAGATCAAATTGGCGAGTTGCTCTTCGACGAAAGCTGGCTCTGAAAAGGAAAATAGTGCGTACAGTCCTAGAGGTGAATAATATGCAAAACTTAGGAATAATGTCATATTGAACGGATTTTGCTCATTTTTGGCAGTATAATAGTAAATGCTTCACAGAAAAGTTTCTATATTGTGCGGGGTCTTGCTAATTTATAGGGGGTGGATACCACCCTTCTTAGGGGGTGGCACTTAAAAATATACATATTTATTGAAGCTGAAGTAGAATCAAATTTTAAGAAGAAATGGTTCTATGCAATTTTTCACATAAATTAATAGTTTTTAAGTTATAACGACTTCAAAATTGCGATTTTAGCTTAAAAAAATCGGCAGCTACTGGAAGCGGCTGGAACCTCCCCACCCGGTGAATCTTTGAAGCCGAAAAGAGCACTAAACAATATGAACGATCTCATTTAATTATATGTATTAAGTTGAAATATTTTTTTCGTATTAAATCAGAAAAAAGTCTTGCGTTCGGTGGGATTTGGACCTAAGAACTTGAGTGTTAAATTTATAGTCTGCACAACATTAATATTTTATTCAATGTTTTTAATACACATATATGTTTCATCGGATTCTAGCCCGGGGCCAGCCAGACAACCACGGTGAACACCGACGTGGCGAGTGTGAGGCTGGACGGGGTAGATCCGGTTTGGCTTGGAGAAAAATAGAAAAGTAGCTTCTGTCTTCTGTAGGCAGGCTTAAAGACTAGGTTAAAATTATAATGTGTCCACATGGACCTAAAATTAATATAAAAATAAACACAATTCTATAAAAACGTTCGTAGGCAAGAGCACTTAATAATTTTGATTATTGATACGGGAAACAACCTCGGAAACAACTAAACGAAAAAACCTGTTCGTTGGTAATGGGATGGATGGCAAGGATGGCCATCTTTGGAAAAAACCATATAACTCTTGGTGGACAGCTTCCCTACCAGATGTAGCCAGGGTAGTGTTCATGGTGGCTCGTTTAACTTTGAGTTGGTATATTTTGTTTTATCTTTTGGCCTCGATCAATTTTTCACTAAATCGGCCGGGGAAATGATAGCTGTCAAATTTTTGGTTCCAATGTTTCTCTGGGGGATTTGGTGTTTGAAAAATGTTTAGATTGGTATCAATGTCTTAAATTGTTTTTAGGTTATGTAGTACTATTTTTAGGTTATGTTGCCGGAAGAATTTTCGGCAGGATGCCGGAAGTAGCGGAAATAGTTTTTAAAATATAATGTCACTGTCACTTTTAAAATTTTATTGGAAAAAACTCACCGAAAGCGTTCCGGTGGGGTTGCTTACACTTGTAGGGCTTGTAAGCGGTTCAGGATGGCCTCTCACACCATCCGTGGGCTTTATAAACGTCGAAAAAACTTGTAATCTCTCGATGCCCTTGACACGTCAAAAATACTCAGCATACAGTCTGCACGCTTTAACACACTAGCAGAGAACTTATACCACAAATGGACCCGTAGTATTTTTTGGGAATTTCCCTATGAGTCCATTTAATAAAATTTCACATTTTTCTCAAAAGTGATATTTTTCCGAAAATTTGACATTTTTCTGAAGTGACATTACTCCGAAAATTTGACAATTTTCAAATATTTGACATTTCTTCGAAAATTTGACGTTTTTTCGAAAATTTGACATTTTTCTGAAAAGTGACAATTCTCGGAAAATTTGACATTTTTTCGAAAATTTGACATTTTTCTGAAGTGACGTTACTCCGAAAATTTGACAATTTTCAAACATTTGGCATTTTTCTGAAAGGTGACATTTCTTCGAAAATTTGACGTTTTTTCGAAAATTTGACATTTTTATGAAAAGCGACATTTTTCTGAAAATTTGACATGTTTCTGAAAAGTGACATTTCCCTGAAAATTTAACATTTTTTCGAAAATTTGACATTTTTCTGAAAGGAGACATTTTTCTGAAAGGTTCTGTTTTCTGAAAGGTTCTTCGAAAATTTGACGTTTTTTCGAAAATTTGACATTTTTCTGAATTTTTGACATTTTTCTGAAAAGTGACATTTCTCTGAAAATTTGACATTTTCTGAAGTGACTACTCCGAAAATTTGACAATTTTCAAACATTTGGCATTTTTCTGAAAGGTGACATTTCTTCAAAAATTTGACGTTTTTTCGAAAATTTGACATTTTTCTGAAAAGTGACATTTTTCTGAAAATTTGACATATTTCTGAAAAGTGACATTTCCCTGAAAATTTAACATTTTTTCGAAAATTTGACATTTTTCTGAAAAGTGACATTTCTCCGAAAATTTGACGTTTTCCTGAAAATTTGACATTTTCTTAAAAATCTGACATTTTTCTGAAAAGTGACATTTCTTCGAAAATTTTACATTTCTTGAAAATTAAAAAAAAAAAAATTTCGTGACTCGTCTTGTAGAAATATTTTTTTGATATCATCATCGCCTGTTATAAGAATTTTATGCTTTTACGACGTCATCAGAACGTAGGTGTACTTTTAATTCACTCGTATTCCATCCATCTACAATATTTCCACCTACGTTTCAAACTTTAATTGGATGTTTCCAGTTAAGTCGATATCTGCACCAGTTTCTAAGAATTTTTCTTATTTGTGACGTCATGTGACGTAGGTGTATTATTAATTCACTCGTAATCCGTCCGTCTACAATATTTATACCTACGTTTCAAATTTCAGTTCGATATCTTCAACCGTTCCCGAGTATCAGCCGAAATCACTGAACACCTCTGTCATTATTAGAATATCACCCTGTACATTGCACTGCTTTGAGGACAAAACAAGTGAAATTTTTGTTTTTTAATTTTTTTCACGGAAACCAAATTGAAAAAGTGCAAGTGTGATATATCGTTGAAATCGGAATTTTTACTGCTTTTCAATGGTTCAATTACAAATTGTAAGTAATCATAAAATAAACAACTTGTTGTGCCAAAACGGCACTAAACGTAATCCGATCTCAACCAAAACCTTTTCAGATCTTCTGGAGCACTAAAGAAACCCTCATGCAAAGTTTCATCCAAATCCGTTTAGTAGCTTCGCCGCTATCGTGCTAACACACACACACACACACACACACACACACACACACACACACACACACACACACACACACACACATTTTTCAAAAACAATTTTTTTGGGTTCCTGGGACCTCAAAACGTAAAGATTTGATGTTATCTCAATTTTCGATTTTGGACTAATTGTAGTAACCTCCCACAATTTTATTGTGGGGAGGTTAAAAAGGTATTTCCAAACGGCTTTCGTCAAGTATCTCGAAAAGTATTACTTTATCGAAAAATGTTACAGACCAATTACAGAAAACTGGGAATTAATTGTATTTTTTTGTTTATTGATGTAGATTAATAATTTCAGAGACATTTGACATCCAAGTGTTCATAAAATAAATTATTTAGAGTGAGAGTTAAATATCTCAGAAACTGTGAAACCTACGCCAAGGATACTTAAGTAGAATAATAGGTTATTAATGTTTTTTTATTTGTTTCTGTAGCATAAAAAACAAAGAAGTTATGACCGAAGCAATGTGCGTCTACACATTTTTTTAATAACAACGTCGCAATTTTGTTACTGTAATTAGCCAGTAATTAAAAAAAAAAGGAATTTCAAACACTGTTTCTCATTAATATATAGCATGACATAGATGCTCAATTTTTTTGGTTTGTATACAGTACTTGCTTTAGAAAAAAATATAGTTTAAACTATAAAGGTATTTTCGATAAAACGTAATTTTTTTTCCTTTTCCAAATATCTCAATAAATGTAGATTTATTGAAAAATGGGTACAGACTAAAAATAATGCTCATAAACTGATGATGAATTTCGCTTGTTTATTTATTTACATAGATTTAATAGTTTCGGAGATATGAAAGTTTACAAATGGCGTCCGAACGTTTATAAGACGAAAAATGCAGTTTAAATGTTAAATATCTCAGAAATTGTGACACCTACGTCACGCATGCTAAGAAATTAAATTAAAGGCAATTAATTGCGCTTTCAAATTATTACTTCCACATCCAGTGGAAGTATAGTAAAGACAAAAAAATTTTTAAAAATTTTTATTGTTCAAATAGGCTTAAAATGTCATGAAACGCCGAGATTTTAAGTTTGAGCGAAAAAAAAATTTCTGTCTGTCTGTCGGTTTGTCTGTAACTTTTTTTTGTGCGCACGTTTACTCTGGAACCGTTTGAGATATTGACTTGAAATTTGGTATGTACTTTAACGAGATCTAGAACTAGATTATATTTTCATCTTGTTCCGTCGAAGGGTTGGGGGGTAAATTGGGGTAAATTTGGGGTAAATGGGTAAATCAAGCAGGTAAGAGTCCATAAAATTGGTATTTAGTATATACAAGAAAACCTGGTCTCAAAAAAATTTTTGGCATTAGCCACCCCCCATTACCAACCCCCTTATTAAAGGGGATGAAAAAAAATTATGATTTAGTGTATGTACAAGAACCAGAAAGCTCAAAACATTTTTTTATTTCATCCACCCCCACTACCACCCCCATATCTCAACCCTCACCCCACTACCGATGTGGGGTATCGTTTTATGGGTTTTTGGGGTAGAGGATTTCAAATATTATATTATTAAAGTTCCATAAATAATTATTTCCACATACAAAGTTTTTTCGTTGTGAGTGACTTGGATAGAGAATTGGATGTGGAAGTAGTGATTCCTTGGGCAGCGATTTTTTTTACTTGTTCCTGTAGCATAAGAAATAAAGAAGTTATGACGAAAAAATATGCGTATTTATATTTTTTTATATAAAAAGGTCGCCATTTTGTTACTCTAAATAGCCAGTAATTTAAAAAAATTATTTCAAATACAGTTTTTCGTTAAGATGTAGTATTACCTAGATGCTCAAATTTTTTTGCTCATTAGAGCAATTGCTTTAGAAAAAAATGCATTTTAAACTCTAAAGGTAATTTCGAAACACATGGATACCAAATATAAACATAAATATCTCCGAAATTATTAATCCTACATCAATAAATAAAAAAATATAATTAATTCCCAGTTTGTACTTTCCGTAATTGGTCTGTAACATTTTTTTCGATAAAGTAATACTTTTGGAAATACTTTCTGTTTAAGCTAAAATCGCAATTTTGAAGTCGTTATAACTTAAAAACTATCAATTTATGTGAAAAATTGCATAGAACCTTTTCTTCTTAAAATTTGATTCTATTTCAGCTCGAATTAATATATATATTTTTTAAGTGCCGCCCCCTGAGAGGGGGTGGCATCCACCCCCTATAAATTAGCAAGCCCCCGCACAATATGGAAACTTTTCTGTGAAGCATTTACTATTATACTGCCAAAAATGAACGAAATCCGTTTAATATAACATGATTTCGAAGTTAAAACCTCTAGTATAATGCATTATAGTACTTGGAATATACATGGAATAGCAATAAAGTCCCATGAATTCTTTAAAGAAGTTAAGAAATACAACCTGGACATTGTCACAATGACCGAAACAAAAAAGAAAGGAAAAGGAACAGAAGAGAAAGAGCAACATGTGTACATATATAGAGGTGTTTCAAAGGAAGAAAGAGTGAGAAGTGGCCTAGAAGCTAGAAGAAACTTAAATTGATATTCTTCTTTGAAATGTTATTATTCGGAATATTAATATTCGTGGTAAATATGATAGAGTATCGAAAATCTACCGAATGAATCTTCCTTGACTACGTAAAACAATATTTCCTTAAAAAAATATATATTTTAAATTTGAGTTAACGTAACTTCTAGGCAATCCATTTAACACATCTAGTTTAACAGTTATTCGACAAAAAGTGTTTATATCCACACTGTATGACAGATTTTTTGGAGAATCAAATCAACGCATTAACTTGGTATTGAAGCTTTAAAAACATTTGCATTCAGGTAGGTTAAAAGATATTACATGGAATGCTGTACTTTGTATTGTAGTTTGGTAAAAATAAAAAAATACTTCTGTAAAATAAACATATTTTTTCGCTGTAAATAAATGCTTAATGAGATAAACGGTACATAATGGTGCTGACACTTGGAGAAAAAATGATAAATGAACGCTTATTTTTAGTATTTCCAGATTAAACGGCTCCTATTGTGTTTAATCCAGTCTAGTTTATTCGAATTCAGATAATTTAATTTAAATATATCAATCAGCGCTCTTCGTTTGATGCCAAGAGTGGAGCGTTAGCCTCTTAACTCATCAGCAAAAAGTGAAACAATTGCAAATAAGATTTAAATAGCAACACAGAGGAAGAGTTGAGAACGCGGGGCCTTGTGCGATGCTCAGTAATTAGACAGCGTTTAGTGTCACTTTGTCTTTTAAAACACTTCCTGTCAATTAGGCGTTGATGTATGACTACAGATACACACATGATGTTAAGAAAAGCGCTGGTATGCCAAAGGCCAGTCCCCGTATCTTAGGCATTTTCAAATTTGTCTACGAGTATTTTTAATTTGAGATAGTGTCGTATTTATACTTGTCAAGTAAATGTTTGAAGTACTTATGGCTTGCCAAAGTTTGGAGTGTGCCTCTTTCAATTATATTTAAATTAAACAATTTATAAATTTGAAATTTTGTCGAGGTATTTTGAAATCCACATTTGTCAAAGCGATTAACGGTATACGTTAAAAAATTAATCAATTTCATGTTCACGTATCTTTTAAATAATTATGAATATGATTAACATTTTTAAAACTTATTTTATATAGTTTGGAAACCATTTTCTATTATTAAACATATTTTATTTAATAAAAACCAGCTGCCTAAGGAATCATTACTTCCACATAGAGATTTTCTATCTATAAGTATCTAATACAACAAAATGATTGCGCTCCACAATGTGGAAATAATTGTTCCTACACTCAAAGAAAATGGTAGGTAAATTCAAGCAAAAAGAGCATATGAAATCGCGCCTATCTAGTTTCATAGTTAAATCAATCAGAAAAGAATAGTCATACAACTTTATTTGTTTTCGTAAACAAATAGTAGTTTAATAATCATATCTTCTTGTAACAAATTAAATAGTACAATGACATTTTTTTATGTTCACTAACCATTTTCAATTTAGTCTACAATTAAATAGTACAAGTTTTGTTCACCAACTAATTTTTAAGTTGATCTACACTTTATTGTATGATGCAGTTTTTTTTGGTTAGCCAAAATCTCAGTATTGAGACATCAGACCACCCAAACCAAAGATTAGAGATCATTTATAAGATCCATCCAAATATATCGATGATCCCTGAGAGAATTTGAACATTGCAATCATGTTATTATTAATTTTTTATAAATTCATAAGAGTATAAGATAATGCATGATTCATTATTGTCAGTGATTTGTATGTGGCGTCATCTGGGAATAATTTCTGTAATAGACTACGTGGTAAGCAAGCAAATTTTATGGTAATTCTTTTAGAACTTCTAGAAGACGACAATAATATTGGTTTGTCTACCAAGTACAATAAATAATACAGCGAACTAATACTGGTTAGAATTACAACTCGATAATAGTTAAAAATAAAATATACTATTATCTAGTTTAATTTGACAGAATTCAATAAAATAATAGTCAGACGAACAAAATATTAGTCTTATTCATCTATTTTTTAAGTTAATGTTTGTTTTGTTGTACGACAACTTTTTATTAATTAAAATAACAATCACCACAAATGTGAGCGGTGCAGACGATTTCGGTCCACCTCCCTGGGTCCTGGCTCGTTGGACCTTGCTGGCTAAGGCCTCTTCTGGCGTTCTTCTGTCTTCGTCTTCTGCTCTTCGCCAGCTTGTTTGCCCCCCGGGGGGTAGTCATCGGTCTGTTGGGTGTTTTGGGTTTGTGGCGGGAGTGACTGCCGGTACACAAGATGCCAAGAGGCATCCTGTCATCCGGATCATCGGTAGGGTAGGGATGAGCTGTGTAGCTCGAGGAAGGGTAGACCTAACTGCTTTGGTAGCATTTTCGGCCTGCCCGGAGCTAGGGGGACTACAGGTACTGGACAGTTGTTTGTCTGGTACCCGCAGGGTCTTGGGTGGGTGGTTGGGTGATCGTCATGTCTCTTCCGTGGGGGTGGATCGTCGGTTGGTGGTATGCTTCTCATACTCACCCGTTATCCAGGAGCTGCACCTTCGGCCGCTTGTGCCTCGGAGCATCTGCTGGGTCATAGTCAGTTGCCTCCCTGACTAGTGGGTTCCCATGCTCCTCGGCAAGGGCGTACATCTTTCTGGCTCTCTGCCTGATGATCTCAGTGACCGGGGTGTAGTCCAGATCCCTGTAGATGTCCTCGTTGCGGATGAACCAGGGTGCGTCGACTGCCGTTCTGAGGGCGACGTTCTCCACTCTCTGGATCTGATGGAGGTAGCTCTTTGCTTGGTAGCTCCAAGCTACCGAAGCGTACGTCAGCTGGGGCCGGATGAGGGACCTGATGAGCGTGAGCTTGTTCCTCAGGTTGAGTCTGCTCTGTCTACCCGTCATCGGGTAGATTAGGGCTCTCGTCCTCCTGACCTTTTTGACGATGGCCTCCGTGTTTCGTCTCCATATTAGGCCTTTGTCCATGACCACGCCAAGGTAGTTGGCGGTGTCGTGCCATTGGATGTCCTCACCAAACATGGGAACGTGACCTGTGGGGTTTTGTTTTCTTACCTTCTTGAAGAGTACCGCCTTGCTCTTCTCGGCGTTGACGGCTACCTTCCATCTGTTGCACCAGTCCTCTAGGAGGGTGGCCGCCTCCTGGAGGTTTCTGGTGACTAGCCTGGCACTCCAGGATCTGGCAGTCAGGGCTGTGTCGTCGGCGTAGAGGGCCATGGAGGTCCTCTCCGTCCGGGGTAGATCGGATGTGAAGATGGAGAACAAGTGCGGGGACAGCACTGAGCCTTGGGGGACTCCTGCCTCCATTGTTCTGTACGTGGACACCTTGTCCACGATCTTCACCCTCATCTGTCTCCTGTGGAGGTACGATCTCACTAGTTTGACGAGTGCAATGGGGTAACCCATACTCATCATTTTGGCTAGGAGACCGTCGTGCCAGACCCTGTCGAAGGCTTTGGCAACGTCCAGGAACAGCGCTGCCGTGACCTGTCTTTGGTTGAACCCCTTCGTGACCTCCTCGGTGAGGCGGAGCACTTGGAGTTCGGTGGAGTGCCCTGTCCTGAAGGCGAACTGCTCGTCTGGGAGGCTCTTCTGTCTTCTCGGCTATCCTCTTGAGTATGACTCGTTCGGCTACCTTACTCATCGCTGGGAGTAGACTGATGGGCCTGTAAGAGGAAGGAAACGTTAGGTTCTTACCTGGCTTTGGGATGACTATGACGTCGGCCTTTTTCCACCTGGAAGGGAAGTGTCTCAACCTCAACATTGCGTTGATGATGTTGACCATCGCCGCTACTCCTTTCCGGGGCAGCTTCTTGAGGGCGATGTTCCCAATGCCATCACATCCTGGAGCTTTCCTGGGTTTTAGGCTCCTTAGGATCTCCTTGACCTCCTCGGGGGAGGTCGGGGGGATGTGGTCTTCATCTGGCAGACGGTTCATCCTACGTACCCTGCGTCTCACGTCGTCCTCCCAGTCCTCGTCCTCATCATCGAGTTGGTTTTCCCTACACTGCAGTTCCAAGCTGTCGGCGAATGCCTCGGCTTTTTCCTGGCGAGTGTAGACAACACCATTCTCTCCTTGGATCGGGGGCATGGGAGTCCGACGGTTCCGCAGGGCCCGTTGGGTGGTCCAGATGCTCCTGTCCTGTGTGTCCAGGGATTCCAGGTGGCGTTGCCACCCTTCTTGTCGGTGTTCCTGAAGGGCGGCCTTGACTCTCCGGCTCAGGGTATTGTAGTGTCGCCTGTCCTCCGGGAGTCGGGTTCTCTGGGCCCGTCTCTTGCCACTTCGTCTGTCCCGTATCAGCTGCCTGGTTTCCTCTGGGAGGTTTGCCAGGGGAGCTGGCGCTCGTCTCGTTTCCGTCTCGGTGGTACTTACCCTTAGTGCCGCCTGGATCTGGTCCTCCAGGGAGGCGATGGCCCTCTCCACGTCTGCCTCGGTTTCGAGTCTGGGAATGTGTGCGATGTTCCTCTGCAGTTCTGCACGGAACACTTCCCAGTCCGTCCTACTTTTGGTGAAAGTTGTCGTGTTCTTGTAGAAGAACGCACTACCGGGCGTCAAAATGACGCGACACCAATTTATTTCTCAGGGGGCGCCAGTCGCGTATTACCCCGTTCTTCTACCTCCCAGGCGGGTTCGAGATAAGATGCACTTCGGTAGCCGAGTAATGGGACCAAGGCGGCACTACCACAGATCGGAAACTACGCTCTCTCTGGACCCGAATTCCCTCGTTAGGGGTTTAGGCACCTCTTAATTTCCTGAATTTTTGCATAAAAAAATCCCAACCGAAGAATTTCTCTGCGGAGGGATTAGTTTTGGTACGCGAAAATCACGTTTTGGTCCATTAATAACGGAATATATTTCTCAAAAAACGCATAAAAAAATCCCTATCAAACCTTCGTAAAGCAACCAGAAGGTCGAACGTTAATGCGAATTAACTCGACACATCCGGCTTTCTCTACGAAAGTTCCAGGGATTATAGACCGTCAACAGGCCTCAAGATCAATTAAGAAATATTAGTTCAAAGAATCCGTTTATTTAACAGAATTGGTTATACAAAATTCTCAAGAAAGAATCGTGCCTTCCCCAATCAAGGTAGTGACTTTCAGACCATACAAGCGAGAGCGCTCACGCTAACGATCGATTAGGTAGAAAAGATTCATACGTACCTTCTCAGAATCAAAATGTGAGCTTTTAGAATCATTTCAGACTCTGGGTAAATGAATAATTAAGGCTGACTGAAATTAACTTAAAAAAGTTTTACTAAATGAATTTAGTTTCGCTAGAGACTACCTAGCTTTAAAGTTCTTGTATCGTGGAAATTCACGTACTCAAACACATTCAGAGGACTTATTACTGCATAAGTTGAGTGGCGTTCGATCAGTCCACGACTTACTAACCCTTATCGCAGTCGATTAATAATATCGATTTGGCAGCGTCTCACCTTCGAGCGACTATTAGGCAAAATTGAATTTTTGGATTTTTATGCACAAGGCGTTTTCCTCTATAACTTTGTCATTTGAAAAGCCCCGTTAGTGGCTTTTCTACCATCGCTTTGTCTGGACTACTCAACGCGCTCGACCAAATTGCGAGCCGCTGGGTCAATCCAAACTCTTTCCATGCGAGAAACCGGCCTTGTACATGTGCATTGATTTTTATCAATTTTTGCTTATCGGCACTACGCCGGCTTTGACAAAATCTTCTATTTTGCCTTTTGGATGCAGTGCATCGTTAAAATTTTATGCTCATACTTTAGAATTGTGCTTTCAATGATCGTACCTCAAAGGTCAATGTCTTTGGTTGAGGAATAAAAAAAATAAAAAATAATTTAAAGTATATTTTCGTGGTACTTTTTAAACTGACTTCGTGGTACTTTTGAAAAATCCAGTTTAAGACCAATTTTAGCGTACTTTTGAAAAATTGATTTTCAAGCCAAATTTCAAGGTACTTTTGAAAAGTTAATCTGCGGGTGAAATTTTGGCGTACTTTTGAAAAATCGATTTTCAAGCCAAATTTCAAGGTACTTTTGAAAAGTTAATCTGCGGGTGAAATTTTGGCGTACTTTTGAAAAATCGATTTTCAAGCCAAATTTCAAGGTACTTTTGAAAAGTTAATCTGCGGGTGAAATTTTGGCGTACTTTTGAAAAATCGATCTTCAAGCCAAATTTCAAGGTACTTTTGAAAAGTTAATCTGCGGGTGAAATTTTGGCGTACTTTTGAAAAATCGATCTTCAAGCCAAATTTCAACGCAGTTTTGAAAAATTAGTCTGCAAGTGAAACTTTGGCGTACTTTCGATAAATCGATTCTTGGGCCAAATTTTGACGCCCTTCCAAAAATATTATTTTTCAAAGTCCAATTTATGGTACCTTTGAAAAAGTATATTATTCATAAATCTTTGTCATTATATACTTCTACTCTGATATTCTGAACCAAAAACATTTTTCCTAAGTGAAAATTCGGTGTTTCTTCGAATTTTCGCCTGGTCATTTCCAACGCCTTATAGAACCCAAAACGGTCCTTGTGGACTGATCTGCGCCTCTGCAGACTCCCGAAAATGTCTTTAAATGAAATTTTTTGCCTAAGTCGAATTTTGATTGTCTTCAACTTAGGACGATTTTGGAGAGTTCTACAACACTCCCCTCCTTTGGTTGAATCTTTTCTACTCATCGATTGCCTTTAATTTCCATATTCACTTGTATGTCTGTATGCCTTCATTCGACGGTCTGACCTATGGTACAGATGTTTAAAAATAACGGCCTTAATTGGGGCAGACGGCTGATTCGCCTATCTAACTTAAAAAATAAATACATTTTTTAAACAATACGCCAAGTTGATACAACATTTTTATCAACTTAATTACACCCGCGTCGAGGTGCGAAGCGTAGCACAATTTTGATTAGCGTCCACTCTCACTAATTCGTTGCACTCGCTTTTTTGCCCTGGTCTCGCTCTTGCTTAACTTCGGCCCTTTCTAGAAGAGGCTGTCTATATCTCCATGCCGCAGCTTGGACGGTCCTCGCCTTTGAGTTCCAGACTTCACCATGCCGCGCCCTTGCGACAGGCTGGGTCATCTTTCCATTTCTGCACATGGAAAATGCAGTTCTGCAACTAGATTGACTTTTTAGCAAGTCGTCGACTGGGACGCGTCGACTAACAAACACAATGTGTTGTTTTTAATGAAATATTTTTTTTCTAACATGAATTTTGTTAACTTATAATGGTTAGAAATTGGTTCTTCGTAAGGTAGATTGAATCGGCTTACGATACTCGTGCGGTCATCACTACTTGTGAAAAAAGTATAAAAAAAAAAAATCGAAGCGTCTTCTTGAGCGAAGAACGGCTTCTGAAACTCGTCTCGTAGTTTCTACTTCGTAAGGTAGATTAAATCGGCTTACGATACTCGTGCGGTCATCACGACTTGTGAAAAAAGTATAAAAAAAAAAAAAATCGAAGCGTCTTCTTGAGCGAAGAACGGCTTCTGAAACTCGTCTCGTAGTTTCTACTTCGTAAGGTAGATTAAATCGGCTTACGATACTCGTGCGGTCATCACGACTTGTGAAAAAAGTATAAAAAAAAATCGAAGCGTCTTCTTGAGCGAAGAACGGCTTCTGAAACTCGTAGTTTCCATTTGGGGTATACGTTAATTTTGTTGACTTAAAATGATTAAAATAGAAGTTGTCTTCTTGCATAAGAAAAACAGCTTCCGAAACTCGTACTGATTCGTACTTATGCCTACGTCCATTACTCGAACTTGGCGGCTCTCGCTCTTGAGAAGCTAGGCTTACCGGATCGCGCTCTTGCGTCGGGTTCGCCGTCTTTCCATGTCTGCTCATGGAGTAGACTTTAAATTTTCGATTCGACCGCATATAGGTCAAAATCGCTACTTAGAATTTTGAAAAAAAATATAAAAAAAAAGCGAAAACGGCTATTAGCCGTGGTCGACCTCAGAAATATCTAGAGGTGACTCTTCTATGTCTGGCTCATCTCGAGCATCATCGGGATCTCGACTTATTACATCCTGCTCATCTTGAGCACTTGCGGGAACATTGATTTGAACTAGTGTGGTATCGCTACGTCGCTCTGACCTGGGCGCGATCTCATTGTCTGATGAGGAAGCGTCGTCACTAAGATGAGTTTCATCCGGACTATCTTCTGATTCTTCAGACAATTCCAATTCAACATCGGGGTCTCCCTTAGGTGCCGGCCTGATGGCATCGACATGTAATCTTGTCGAAGTTACCCCCTTGTGAATGAGGTAAACTTCATTGGACAATCTCTTTAAAACCTTGTGTGGCCCACTCCACGACGGTGTGAAGGTATGATCCTTCCTGATCCTTTTAGTCATTACCATATCTCCCACTTTATATACGACCGGCGTTACCGCCACTTTGGGCGCGTAACGCCATTGGTAATTTGTTTGATTTTTACGAATCTCCTTGACTCTTTCAAGGCGGGGAACGTCCGCTTGATTACGACGCTCTTGTCTATAAGCGAACATATTCCAATCACCAATCTGCGGTAATTCATAGCCGAGCACTACGAAACTGGGCGTATGCCCCGTAGCGGCGTTTTTTCTTGTTCTCAAGATATATGCCATCTGACTAACATGTCGATCCCACTCGTCGTTGGGTGAACCATATAATAAGGTTTTTAAGATCTTCTTAGCTTCTTGCACCCTCCTTTCTATTGGATTGGCCTGTTGGTGGTAAGCTGCTGTGAAGAATCTTTCAATATTGTTACGTGTACAGAACGTATCGTAAAAGCCGGAATTGAAGTGGCCTCCCTGGTCGGAAATGATGACCCTCGGAACGCCATATCTCGCCACTAGTTCCTCTTCGATAAATTGTGCTATTGTTTTTCCACTGACTTGGGTGAACGCCTTGGCTTCGACCCACTTACTAAATACATCCTCTACCATTAATATATAACGGTTATCTGCATCTTTGGTTCGCTGAAGCGGTCCGATTACATCGACGCTTAGAACTTCGAACGGATGCGATGGAGCATGGCTTCTGAGAGGAGCCTTCGGTTGTGACTGTCTGCTTTTTACGGAATTACAAATAATGCACTCATTTAAATATTTGTTAACTAGTCTCGATAAATTATTAAAATAATAGCGGCCCGAGATGATTCTAACAGTTTCATCGCGGCCGGGGTGACCTACTTCCGGTCGGTCGTGAAAATGAGATATTACTCTCATGACCATACGTTTTGGTACGTATAATTTTTCTATAACATTTTCGCCTCTTGTCCAAAGTGTGCTGCCTATCACTTGTCTTGTATTGACGAATTTCACCTCTGCCTCGGTTTTATCTGCTTGTCTCACTAGAGTATTCCATCGTTCGATTTGGTCTTGGATATCTCTGGAGTGCGATTGCGCTTCTCTGACCTGATCGTTTAATTCCAATGTGGTAATTACTGATATTCGTTCCTTGTACGAGAATTTTGGTGGATACATTCTCTCCTCTTCGTCGTCTGCTTCGACGTTCGGGCCTTGAGGATTTCTGCTCAAATAGTCTGCCAATATATTTTCCTTGCCGGGACAATGTTCTATTGTGAAGCTGTATTCCTGAAGTAATAATGACCAACGTGTAAATTTCGTTTTCTCGTCCTTATGCTTATTTAACCATAGTAAAGCTCGATTGTCGGTTTTGACTATAAATGGACGGTCTGCCAAATATATTTTGTATTTCCTTATATAATTAACGACGCTCAAACATTCCAATTCATTGATATGGTATTTTCTCTCCGTCGGAGATAACGTATTACTAGCATAAGAGACGATGTGCTTCTGGTCATTATCCCCCAATTGATATAATACTGCAGATAATCCTATTAAGGATGCGTCCGTCTGCAGTATGAACATTTTATTGAAATCTGGCCGGTGCAGTCCTAGAGGTTTATTTAATACCTCTTTCAGTAGGATAAAGGATTCTTGGGCTTCTGTATTCCACTTATAGCGCCAGTCCTTCGAGAGTAGTCGGGTCAAGGGCTTAGTAATTATTGCAACATTAGGGATATATTCACGTACCCAATTACATAGGCCAAGGAAACTCTGAAGCTGGCGCCTTGTCGTAGGCACAGGATAGTTCTGTATCTGCAGAATATGTTTTTCTAAAGGTTGAGTAGTATTGGCATTTATCTTATGCCCGAGATAGGTTATACTGGATGTGGCTACCACACATTTTTCTGGTGACACTTTTAAATTATGTAAACGTAGGCGTTCAAAGACGGCTCTCAGATGGTTTACATGCTGATCTATATTTTCACTGTAGATGATAATATCATCGAGATATACTTTGCAAGTAGCCGGTCAATACGTCTCTTGCCATAAATTTTTGGAATGTACATGGAGCGGTCTTCAATCCGAAAGGCATCACGTTAAATCGGTAAGATGCTCCATCTAATGTTGTAAACGTAGAATAATTTTTTGACGACTCCTCAAGAGGGATTTGCCAATATCCGCTCTTGAGGTCCAACACCGTAAATATGTTGGCGTTTCCTAGATCCTTTATACTCTCGTATATCTTTGGTAAGACGGATGCTTCGTCTTCCGTTACTTCATTTAAGTGACGATAATCAATGCAGAAGCGAGGCTTCTTGCCGGGCCTTTCAATTATAATGGGAGGCGAACTGTACTGAGCGGTACTCGGTTCTATGACCCCGGCTTTCAGCATCTCTTCAATTTGATCGTACATAACTTTTTTCTTAGTAGGAGACATAGGGTAGGGTTTGATATTGAACGGGCGGTCGTCTTTAACTTTTATTTTATGTTTCGTTGTCACCGTGGTAGCTTGGGTAGGCACCGCGGTGAACAATTCAGCGAATTCCTCGAATAGAGGTTTTAAATTGTCGTTTCCGATGATCAGTTCTTCGGGAAGCCGGCATTGCTTCCTTGCTTGATGTGCCGTTTGATTCCAGAAGACGGTTATTCGCTCTTCAGTGCCGACGTAGACACATTTACGTTGATAATCGAATACGACATTGTGAGCATATAAAAAGGGGGCTCCCAGAATGAGCTCTTCGTTTAAATTTTGAATGACCTGAAACGTGGTCTGAAAGGGTACATCTAGTACATTAACGTTTATGGTCGTAGTCCCAAGGGATTCTACTAAACCATCGCCACAAGCCATAACAAAAGTTTGGGGAGCTGTAAGTTGATCAATGTCGTTCAAAAATTTCGGTTGGATAATATTCCTTGTCGAACCTGTATCCAATAAAGCGTTAACCGCTCGATTATTAATTATAATCTTAATGCGAGGCAGAGGGAAAGCGTCGTTGGTTTGATTGATAGATTCTAATGGAGTGAATCGGTGGGGAGATAGGTTGACTTCTTGATCCTTAAACAGGTAATTAAGGTCAGGAAGGTCATCGAAGTTTTTTAATTTAAACTTCTTGCTTCTTAGCTTCCCCGAGGGTCGCTTCGAGCCTGCTGGGGCCTGGTAGGCGGGGCTGGTACAGTTCGGCCTGGGCCATCGCCTCTGACCCCCGCTTGGTTTCCCGTATTCATATTACGATAGGGATTGTTTGGGCATTCCGCATGAAAATGCCACTGCTCCGTTGGGCAATATCTGCAAGGGCGATACGGGACTCGGGAGTTCCTTACGTCTCCAGTACCCCTTCTCGGTATATCCCCTCTAGGCAGCGAGGAAATATTATTTGCAAAATGCACCCTTGGTGCTGGCGGATTATCTCTTCTTTGAGATCCATTGAATGGTGTCCTAGATGCACCAAAGGAACTAAAGGACGGCTTCGCTAATGCGGAGGGTTCCGTTCTCCAGTTACTGCTCGATTGCTGATTCCCTTGAGCTGAAGCGGTAGAGGTGGACGCTTCTCGGTCTTTGCTTTTTTTTGCATTTTGCAGAATCTCGAATTCTTTATTCTCATCCATGATTTTGGCCATTTGTTCGGTCATCGTCACTAGTGTATTTGTATCTAGTATGACGGCACTCTTTAGGAGCATTTTCATATCAGGTCTCAACTGATTGAAGATGGTAGCCGCCTTCATCGCCTCCGGCTTAAACGGATCGATCCTCTTGAAGAGGCATACCTTCCTGGAAATAAATACTGACGTATTTTCCTCGGCATCTTGTTTCTTGCCATATAAATTAGCTACTGCTTCGGTGAGTACTTCACCTGAATCGTAACGGCTTCTGAACCGCTCGAGGAATAGAGGATACGTGGTAATTAGGGTTCGGTATTGTTCGAACCATTTCTTGGCATCGTCTTTGAGTTGTTCCGATATTTTATACAGACGGTCGTTATCCTGCGTAATTCGTACTCGGACGAAAAATTCCTCCATATGATGAATGAAGGTTTCAGGGTCTTCGTGTTCGAAGCCATGAAATTCCGCATTTGGATGCTTTGACCGATACTTATGCTCGTGCGTGGCTTCGCTTAAAGCTTTGGCAAGACCTGCTGCCATTTGGGCGAACACTTGTTCTGAGGAGGGCTGTATGACTCCTTCAGTGGTACTCGGGCCTACCCCCGAACTACCCAGTACATCCTCCGCGCACGGCCTCTCTAACCCTCTAGAGACGTTGTCCATCACAGATGTCGGCTCGTCGTAAAACTGGAAAGGCGTTGATTCATCCATATCCTTTCCAGAAAGCCCTGCTGACTAACAACGCCCCACGTTGGGCGCCATGTAGAAGAACGCACTACCGGGCGTCAAAATGACGCGACACCAATTTATTTCTCAGGGGGCGCCAGTCGCGTATTACCCCGTTCTTCTACCTCCCAGGCGGGTTCGAGATAAGATGCACTTCGGTAGCCGAGTAATGGGACCAAGGCGGCACTACCACAGATCGGAAACTACGCTCTCTCTGGACCGAATTCCCTCGTTAGGGGTTTAGGCACCTCTTAATTTCCTGAATTTTTGCATAAAAAAATCCCAACCGAAGAATTTCTCCGCGGAGGGATTAGTTTTGGTACGCGAAAATCACGTTTTGGTCCATTAATAACGGAATATATTTCTCAAAAAACGCATAAAAAAATCCCTATCAAACCTTCGTAAAGCAACCAGAAGGTCGAACGTTAATGCGAATTAACTCGACACATCCGGCTTTCTCTACGAAAGTTCCAGGGATTATAGACCGTCAACAGGCCTCAAGATCAATTAAGAAATATTAGTTCAAAGAATCCGTTTATTTAACAGAATTGGTTATACAAAATTCTCAAGAAAGAATCGTGCCTTCCCCAATCAAGGTAGTGACTTTCAGACCATACAAGCGAGAGCGCTCACGCTAACGATCGATTAGGTAGAAAAGATTCATACGTACCTTCTCAGAATCAAAATGTGAGCTTTTAGAATCATTTCAGACTCTGGGTAAATGAATAATTAAGGCTGACTGAAATTAACTTAAAAAAGTTTTACTAAATGAATTTAGTTTCGCTAGAGACTACCTAGCTTTAAAGTTCTTGTATCGTGGAAATTCACGTACTCAAACACATTCAGAGGACTTATTACTGCATAAGTTGAGTGGCGTTCGATCAGTCCACGACTTACTAACCCTTATCGCAGTCGATTAATAATATCGATTTGGCAGCGTCTCACCTTCGAGCGACTATTAGGCAAAATTGAATTTTTGGATTTTTATGCACAAGGCGTTTTCCTCTATAACTTTGTCATTTGAAAAGCCCCGTTAGTGGCTTTTCTACCATCGCTTTGTCTGGACTACTCAACGCGCTCGACCAAATTGCGAGCCGCTGGGTCAATCCAAACTCTTTCCATGCGAGAAACCGGCCTTGTACATGTGCATTGATTTTTATCAATTTTTGCTTATCGGCACTACGCCGGCTTTGACAAAATCTTCTATTTTGCCTTTTGGATGCAGTGCATCTCACATTCTCACCGTCCTTTTCTCCTAGTTCTAGGAGAATGGGGTTGTGCTCGGTGGAACCTTCCATCATGGCGGTGATTTCGGCTTCGAGGGTTATCTCCTTCAGCATCGCAATGTCCAGCACATCCGGCCTGGTTACACCATTGTCATGGGTCGGTCCTTCCGGCCCAAAGACCAGCAGGTTGCCATCCTGTCGTCCCAGAAATCGCAGTAGCTCTCGTCCTCGAGTGTTTGTGATCCTACTGTGCCATTGCGGGGACTTGGCGTTGAAGTCGCCGATAGCAACCGTCTGGGTCCCTGGGGGGAGGACCGAGTCCAGGTCTGCGTCTCGCAGCATGTTGTGGGGTGGCTGATAGCAGGAGACCACTCTGATGTCGCCATTTCGTGCCGTGGACACTACTACGGCTGTGGCCTCCAGGTTCTTCATCTCCTTGAGCAGGATCGGATGGTGTGCGATGCTCGTCTTAACTAGCAGGGCTACTCCTCTCATTACCCTTCTGTGGGGCCTCGTCCAGTCCTTCCTGTATACGTGGTTCTTCCGTCAGGTCCGACTAATTAACTTTTATACTGAATATACTCCAGCGCGCCGTTTCTGATTGGTAACTCTTAGAAATCAAACTCCGCCCTTCATATAAATATAAACCAAAGTTACATCGCGAACACTCCACACCACCCGATGTTCCACCCCCACGGAAGAGACATGACCATCACCCAACCACCCACCCAAGACCCTGCGGGTACAGGACAAAAGACCGTCCAGTACTCGTAGTCACCCTGGCTCCGGGCAGACCAAAAATGCTACCAAAGCAGTTAGGTCTGCCCTTCCTCGACCTACACAGCTCATCCTTACCCTATCGATGACCCGGATGACAGGATGCCTCTTGGCATCTTGTGTACCGGCAGTCACTCCCGCCACAAAACCCAAAACACCCAACTGACCGATGACTACCCCCCGGGGGGCAAACAAGCTGGCGAAGAGCAGAAGACGAAGACAGAAGAACGCCAGAAGAGGCCTTAGCCAGCAAGGTCCAACGAGCCAGGACCCAGGGAGGTGGACCGAAATCGTCTGCACCGCTCACATTTGTGAGTGGGGCCGACGTAAAGTAAGTTCGCCCGCACTGCACGAGGCTGGTCCCCGGTCTACAGCGATGCATTGGGGTAAAAGGCAATAGACCTGCCCGGCCCCAGTCATCCGAGACCGACATCTTTAGCCAAGAATATTGGCGAACACTCCAGACAATTTTTGGATTCCAGAACAACCGGAAGTTTCGATTTTCGAAAAATTCGATTAATTATGTAAACCGCGACTTTGCACTGTAAAAAACAGGCTGCCTCGGATCCCTACAACTTTAAAAACAATATTAATTAATCGTTAATTATTCTACAACTAAGTAAGTCTTCATCAGTCAATCCTCGAACTTAAAAATACGAAAACGACTCAACGGCAAATTTTTACTACGGTGTGTTATACTTATCAGTGTTACACGTGCTAATTAATTCTAACTAATTAATTAATCGAAATTTATTTTAAGTTTACGTATTGTCAGAAAGTGAATCGTAGTGCAAACTTTATTTTATTTATCGTGTGAAAACTGACTTTAATTTCGAACTAATCCCAAACCAACCTACATACAGGGTGTTCCAAAATTTAGTGACTTGAAAGTTGGCAGTAGTGCAGTGTTGTTTGTGCACGAATTAATAAAGACAGACATATTGGTTCGCGTTCATGACCACCACCAAGCTATACCTTACAGTTTGAAAAGATTTCGTAGAAGTCGTTTAAGCGAACCTATAATGATTGAACAAACATTTAGAAAATTGAGAACCTCCTCCTTTGGTGTTTTTTTTTTGAAATCGGTTAAAAAGAGACTTAAATAATGCATTGCAATGAAAACTAAAAACAAACTATCTAATTTTTAATAGATTCGCTCAAAATGTGGTATCGTAATATGATATTTTGGCTTAGAAAATGACAGTGTTGCCAGAGCTTGCATTGTGCGTAATTCCTTATTATCAATTCACCGATTTGTAAGTTTAAAACTCAACCTAGGATATTTTCTAGCCTCAGGGCAAGATACGGACATGTATTCTGAAACCAGGTATTCATAGTTGTCCACTGCCGCCGAATAGATCTCTCTTCGTAGTATTCAATTACCTATAACATTATTACACGTTTTTTTTTAAATATAATATTTCTAGAACTTTTCATGTTTCCTGTATATTGAGGACATATTGAAACTTTATGCTTACTTTCTCGTAATTTTATCGTTAAAAATAGCTTAGTAATATTATATAGTAATAATTTACCGCAAGTTACTTCGGATTTGAGAGCACACTGTATATTAAACGATTTAGATATCCTGTATATCTTCGTATTTTTATGTGCTTAATCAGAAATCTTAGTAACATTTTGCTTTAAAGTTGTAATAAAATATAATTGACATAAAACATGACAGATGACTTGCCTCTGGAAATCACATTGTATGACGCATATGGCCCAATTTTAATAGGTATTAGTTTACCATGCTATTTTACGTATGTACCAAATATGCAATATTGTCCTTATCTTTTTTCTTCAATCAGAGCCACACCCACCATTTTTTAGCTTTAGGTAATAAAAAAGTTGCTGCTAAACAGATTGTAAATACTTCGGTAAAATAGAATTAAATTTGGACCAAACCCGGAACAAATTTGTAACAAGCTAATTTCTTCGGGATTGTATTCTATGGCTATCCAGGATTCTCTGAATGAAAATCCCAAAAAATCCGCCGTGCAGAAATGAAGAAAGTATGGGCCGCCATGTTGAAATTAGGCACTTTTTTCCTTTAATCGGTAATAGCTCACACGGTTGACGCTTTATGAAAAAAAGTAAAGAGGCAAAATTTTGAGAGAAAGAGTTTAAGCTTTAGTATGGCATAAATCGGTTAAATATTAACAAAGGTATAGTTGTCAAAATGACAGATTCTTATAAAAAAGGGTATTTTTTTGTATTTCAACACCATGTAACAATACTCAACAAAAACTTTTGTTGGTAATACTAATTAAACATGGTTAGAGATATCTCAAAACGAATTTTTACCTACAGCGTTAAACTTCTAACATCAAATTTTTCCCAAAACAATATCACAGTCAAATGTACGAATTCAGATGCTGATTATTTAATTGTAAAAAATGCTATTGATTGCTCAGCTGATATGTGTAACTCTGTTATAGTTGTGGGTCAAGATACAGACTTAATAACGTTACTCATTGAACATTGCAAAGCAAGAAATGTGTACATGATGAGACCCGGTGGCGGTGATGGAGGTAAATCCGATAAAATAACGAATATCTGTAAGTTACGTTCAGAACTAAGTGAAAATGTAGTAAAAAATATTCTATTTACACATACCACCTCCGGGTGCGACACCACCTCTGCATTTTATAAAAAAGGCAAAAAAATAGTATTTTCAGTTTTAAAAAATGATATTGAACTAAGTAACAGCCTATTAATTTTCAAAAGTAAATTTGCTGAAGCAAATCAGCTTGCAGTAATTGGGGAAGAATTTATTTTAAGATGGTATGGCAGTAAAAAAACTAATAGTTTAAATGATTACAGGTTCGTTAGGTATAATCAGATTTCTGCTAGGCAAAATATTTTCCAACACTTCGATCTAGCAGTTCTTCCGCCAATATCTGATGCCACTAAATATCATATTTATAGAGTGTATTGGCAAATTCAAGTCTGTTTAGGCAACAATCTTAATCCAGAGAACTGGGTATTAATATACAAAAAGTAATCTTTTTTTATATAAATCTGTCATTCTGATAACTAACTTTGCTAATATTTAAACGATTGCCACATTAAAACTTAGCTCTTTTTGTCAATATTTTGCCTCTTTACTTTTTTTCTTAAAGTGTCATCCGTGTCGGCTATTACCGATTAAAGGAAAAAAGTGCCTGATTTCAATATGGCGGCGCATTTTTTCTTCATTTCTGCATGGCGGATTTTTTGTGATTTTCAGTCAGAAAGTCCTGAATCGCCATAGAATACAATCCCTAAGAAATCAGCTTGTTACAAATTTGTTCCGGGTCAAATATTAATCTTAATGTATTAAAATGCCAGTAATATAAAGATAAAAAAAAAGAAAATATCTTCAAAATCCACTTTTATAATTTTTAAAAATATTTACTACTTAGAGAACTTTACATTTAAATATATAAAAACGCAAAAAGCTAGGTCAGTGCCATGGAATATCCGTGCCATGGAAATATCCGTGTACTCATTTTATGATTTTCTTTTCAGTTTACAAGAATATGTTAAAAATAAATAATTGACCATTCGGCATGAATGAAACTTTGCCCGATTGCTATCTGATACCTCTGGCCAAAGCTATTGCCACCAGATGAATATAACTTTTAGTAATGTCCTCTTGACTAGTTGGACTTCGGATTTTTTCTAGTAAAAATCAGTTTTGAAGGTACTGTATCAAAATGAACATAGAATTTTTTTATTTCGTCCTTTTAGTGTAGTTACGAGAAAATCGGATTTCTGTGCACTTCCCAAGAACTTTTGCTGCAGGGCGACGTAAAAATTTCGGTGCACTTTCCAAAGTTCGTGTTATCGAGCGACATGACGTCGAGCGACATGAAAAATTTTAGTTTCCAGAACTTTGTCGTTGGCAGTAAAACGTCTTTTGATACTGAAAACTCGTCAGTTATGAGGGCAGTTCGGAAAAGTTGATATTTTATTATTTTGATAAATTCTTCTATGTTTACGGCGAGAACTCTTCTCCGATGTAAATCAAGTAGGTATTTGCAGTCGACAACGCCCGATTGTAACCTCTGCTTGTTTTATTAATGCCAGTTGTCAAACATAGCCCCGTTTATTTTATATACATTGCGTAAGTTGGCATTATCGTTTAAATAACAACGGCACTATTAAGATCTCACTTGTGAATAATAGAGTTGTAAATTGACGTTAATTAAGTAGCATTGATGTTATTTTTAGTAACTTTGTTGCTATAATTTAAAACATTGGAACGCACCAATGACAACTAATTATTTAAAATTCAATATGATGCTAAAATAAATTTAAATATTAGTATACAATTAATAATATTTTGTATGATTAATCTAACAAGCATGTTAAACATTTTAGTGTCTTCTCAACAAAAACAAAATTAATATTATGCGCCAATTTCTTTATGAACTTGGTGAAAATTTCTATAATAAAAATAAACCTTTCTCCAAATTTATTTAACTCAAACATGACATCACTTGCAGTTTGTATTATTTTATTCAAAATTCTGTTAAATTTAATTCAGAAATTTTAAGAATTGTGTAATTTATTTTTAACTGACCTCAAAAAAATTCAGAAAAGGGAATTCTCAGTTCAATCGATATGCTGTTTTATGTCTGTTCAATCATTAATTCAATACTCTGGATTAACTTAAATTATGTGTATGCATTTCTTTGCAATCTCAAGAGTATTTTTCGGCTCTTTACCCATTATAGTTTCATCAGGTTAAGTTTACTGGAAGGTATGCACAAATATAATAGTATGATTGCGTGGTTCAAAAACAAGCTTACTAGGCTGTCATCCTGAAGACGAAACACTTAATAATTTTTTTGAATTAGAAAAAAAAATGGAGTCCCGGGACGTTTTTGGTAAAATAAATTATTTCTAGATTACTCGAACGTAGGATGTATGTCCCTCGTTTCGAAATATGTAGCCTCCTCTTCACTTCCGTCACTTCAGGTCTTAAGGGATAAAGAGGTATTACCTGTGATGTGTTGTCTTGTGTTAAATAGACAACTAAGTTTTCTGTTCTCATCTTTCATTATTACTACTAGCGCATTCGTCAAAAAAAACTCAAGCCTAGTTTCTAATAATGATATTTTTGGGCTCTTTTCATTATTTGGATTAGATCTAGCAAATTTTATAAAATTTGTTTGAAAACTGTAGCGTATCATTATATACGTCAAACTAATAGACCACTCGTCAGGTATTAATTAAAAGAAAAGGTTTCTTAATGTAAATTAGTTCCTCTGATCGTTAGTGAGGAGCCCTTAATTTATCCCACTCGAACGAGACCATAAACCACCCTCCAGGGAAGAAAAGTCATGAAAATATGGTTTACCCTTGAATTTATGCCAATAATGGTTATAACATTCTCTACAAAACAGATGTATATATTTTTGTCACCAGATGCATAAATCTACCAGTAATTAGCGTCCAAAATTGAGCTAAGTTGCATAGTATTTACTATATAATAGCCCTTTTTGCAACAGGTATACGAGTCTTTGATTTTCATTATAATATTGGTAGATATTAATTTACCTGCTTGTGATAACAATAGTACACATCTGTCTTTATAACAATAGAAGTGTAGGGGTGGGGGGGGGGGGGGGGGGGGGGAATTCCGAACCCCATCAGTTCCTCTTGGTAGATGCGTTGCTTTGTATCGCCAATACGACCTTAGTCTTAAAAAAAACAGACTGAAACAAGAATGTATTAAAGTGCTTGAAGAAAATGTAATGATACAAGAAACTGTTAAGATTTTTAAGAATACAAACGCTTCTGCAGTAAGCTGTGTATGGAGTGTCATCCTTCACTTAATAATTCCAGGTCAGATTTTTTTCAAAATCTCTAAGAGGAAACCTTGCGATCTCGCATCACTGCCGCCAACTGAAGCAGCACGTATCAGCATTGCTTTCCAACCTACCACCAGGTTCAGGAATGGTGTGGCAAACATCCATTGGATTGAGTTTAGAAAATCGGTCCTCAGGGATTAACACCTGTAGTAACATCAAAAATAATTCTGCTCCACAAGAGTTCTTACTCCAAATTTCCTGCAACTGCACAAAAGACTTGCAGTTGCCGGAAAACTGGACTTTATTGCTCAATAATCAGTGGAAGTTGCCGAGAATCGTGTACTAATATTAATGTTGAAGAGAGGGGACTCGCTTTATTACGATGAGCCAATTGAAATTGAACTTCCAACATTTTAATAATAATTTAATTCTCCGGGCCTCGTTCGTGTGGGACAAATTAAGGATTTCTCAATGACAACCCAATGAATTAGTGCAAGATAAGAAACCTTTTGTTTCAATTATTTCTGATTTTCCGGCATTTTCCTAACTTGGCGAGTGGCCTATAAGAGCAATATAATAAGTTTTCCATCCACATTCTTCAACATTCTTTTTGTTATATCTCCCCAAATTCTTAGCGGATTTTGATGTAACCTCCAGCATATTAGAAATGTTGTATCTGCGGCGTAAAAATCTAATCGTTTCTCAACAGTTAGATATTTGGTACTATTACTGGTATAAATACAATTTCAAAACCTGATAAAATTTTGTACATAATCATTGAATGATGGAACGATTTATTTTTTATGGCGGTCTGTCAAAGACCATACTTTGTTAAAAGTCAATTAAACAAAATAAATTAAGTTATTGCTCAATACTGTGAATAAAATATCCTATATCCATGTCTGACCTAACACGAGAGAGAGGAGAATATATATAGAACATGACGAAAATTGATATAAAAGAGGCATTTCGATATTTTGTACATTCGAAAAAGATATGGTCGAGGTCAGCTGTCATGTTACATTTATCACAATTTGGTGAAGTAAAATACCAATTTTATGTAGGTGCGCGGGGTAACATGCGTGGCCAAATGGGCATAGCAGGGATAAGCATGTGTTAGGTGCCCCCGCACCAATCGGGTCGAAATTTTTAGCACAAGTTGATAATAGTGTTAGATGAAATTTTCCAAAATATTATTTTTGGAAAACCATTTTTACGGGAGTTATGGGGGTAAAAAGAAAAATGGAAAAAAATTTTTTTCTCGAGAACGGATAAACCGATTTTCATGAAAAAAATATATGTTATGGCTTTTGATGGTGCAAATGTGGGAAAAAATTATTGAGTCCATTTGTCGAAAGAAAGTGGTAAAAAAATTTTTTTAAAATAAAAAATTTTTTTTTAGGGGATGTTCTAGAGGCACACCCACCATTTTCTTCCAAATAAATGCTTATATGCCCCTTTAAAACATATCCAATTTTCATAGCGATCGGAAGGGTACAACATACTCAAAATTGATAATCATTGGCAGACTGCGGGCGGCGCGTAGTCTATGTAATGAAGTATTATAAGACGACTTTTTTGTAAATATTTCGTGCAAAGGCGAGATTACCTTCTCCCCCTCGTTTTCGAGGTGCTGAACACTATGCAAGTGGTGGGAGAAGTTTTTGACCGCCGCAACCCCCTGCAACTTTTTTGAAAAATTTTTTCAAAATATTTTTTTTATGGGATGTTCTCGAAGAATGAAGACTAAGAGAAGTCTCATCAATATAGAGTAACCTGATTCGTGAGAGGCAAGAGGACTCACGCAAAAAAGTCAGCCCGAATTGTGACAGGCAAGGGGACTCATAATAACCAAGCACCTCGACTAATGAGAGGCAAGGGAACTTAAAATAAACAAGCGCCCCGACTAATTAGAGGCAAGGAGACTCACGATAAATAAACACCCCGACTCGTGAGAGGCAAAGGGACTCACAATAAACGGGGGCACCTTCACTAGTGAAAGGCACTATAACCTTCTCGTAGTGGACTTTGAAAACTAGTTCTTTCGTAGGCTGACTACAGATGTCATCATTGCAAAATCTTCAGATTTTCAAACTAGATTTTGTTTGACCCCACAGTTGACGTCAGAGAATTTTTGCGCCACACTTCTTGAAGTTTGATACTGATTTAAATGCTAGGGTTGTAATGGCCGCCAGTGACCGTGGTAGTAAGATGTAGTAATGAATCGCTAGTCTATGTAATAAAGGCAGAAATAGTGTAAATATTTCTTGCAAAGACGAGAATACCTTCCTCCGTCCGTTTTCGAGGGTGTTGAACACGATGCAAATGGAGGGAGAAGTTTTTGACCACCGCAACCTCCTAAAACGGCCACCCCTCTTATGGATCCCTTTATGTTTTCTATACGAGTCTGGGGAGTGATTTATCAACGGGTTATACTTGAAATAACATGGAAGATGGTTATAGAGTAAGTTGAGTCCAGACAGCAGGCCAGGGGGTTAATTAAACCCTTCCGAGGAGTGGAAAATCATTTTTTATCAAATAATTCGGGTTCAAATACGTTTCCCCCGTTTTTGGAGTGGCTGATCATGGGAAAAATATTCATTTTTAGCTCCAACCCCTCTTCATATCTCAAACGGTGAGTGAGGGTGATTTCTGCCCGTTTGAGGGGGTTGGTGCTAAAAATGAATATTTTTCCCGTGACCAGCGACCCCATTTGAACCGAATCATTTGAAAAAAAACTACACTCCTCGGGAGGGTTTAATCAACTCCCTAGGCCTGTTGTCTGGACTCCACTTACTTTATAACTCCCTTCCATATTATTTCAAGTATAACCCGTCGATAAATCACTCTCCAAACCCGTTTATATATGAAAACATAAAGGGATCCATAAGAGGGATGGCAATTTCAGGAGGTTGCGGCGGTCAAAAACTTCTCCCACCTGCATCGTGTTCAGCACCCTCGAAAACAAGGGAGGGGAAGGTAATCTCATCTTTGCACAAAGAAGTCGTCTTATAATGCTTCATTAGTCTGCCAATGATTATCAGTTTTGAGTATGTTGTACCCTTCCGATCGCTTTGAAAATTGGATATGTTTTAAAGGGGCATATGAGCATTTATTTGGAAGAAAATGGTGGGTGTGCCTCTAGAACATCCCCTAAAAAAAATTTTTTTTTATTTTGAAAACATTTTTTTTACCACTTTTTTCGACAAATGGACTCAATAATTTTTTCCCACATTTGCACCATCAGAAGCCATAACATATATTTTTTCATGAAAATCGGTTTATCCGTTCTCGAGAAAAAAAAATTTTTCCATTTTTCTTTTTGCCCCCTTAACTCCAGTAAAAATGGTTTTCCAAAAATAATATTTTGGGAAATTTCATCTAACACTACTATCAACTTGTGCTAAAAATTTCGACCGGATTGGTGCGGGGGCACCTAACACATGCTTATCCTGCTATGCCCTTTTAGACGTATGAGAGATGTTACATACTTTCTCGATACTTGAAGATTTTCATGCCAGTTTATTAGGTATATTAGAGTGTATTATCGTATATTTAGTAGCATTAGTAAAGCAGTATTCATTCCACTGGTAATTCCATAGGTCTTTCAGGTTAAATTTGAGTACACTATACACGTCTGCTTCACTAATTTTGTATTGTAGTGTGCACCTTAAGAAAGCACCTTCTTTAGCCAATTTATCAATATATGCCTATGTGTGCTTTAACCCAAACGAGTATAACTTTTTTCCCGGTTAAGTGGATTTGACGAATGATGTTATGGAACGATTTGGTATTCCCATTTCGACTCACACGAGAATCAGATTTTCTTAAAATATTTTCCTTGACTATGTAGCTATGAAGACAAATAAAAAAGAATCTAGATAAATAAAAAATATCATCAAATAACATGAAATAAGACACTTAAATTTGCATTAATATTCACATTAAAGTGATACGCTCTCGCACAGCATTCCCCATATATGATTTGGTGCATTTTTTCGGTTATATCTGATAAGTTTCTTGCAATTTGATTGATATACTTGTAGTCCTATCAAAGACCGATCCAGTGGGTCCAGTCTGAGCTCCGGAATCGGAAGGAAAATAGCTTTCGGACCATTTTTTAAATTGAGATTTTTCATATTTAATAACCTTCTTGCACCAAAAATAATAAAATAAATATATATAGTTTACTCTTGAGACAATTTCAAACAAATTAATTTTCCGACTTAAGCGTCAGGACCAACATACATTTGTGCAGCTCCCTTTTCGTTTGAGAACATGCACTAACTTTTATCAAAAATAAAATTTTTCAGAAAGTCAATAAAAACAGAGTTTTCCATATGGTGTGGACTTTTTGGCGGGCACTGTAGTTATAGTTTAGAAAATGATACATTTCTAATCACTATTTTCACTGTTACCACATGAAAAGAATGAAACTGAACTGTAAAATGGTTCTTCTTTTCTTTCTATACGATAATTTTCATTGAAATTTTGCTTTATGTATATGTGTTAATTTTCGAGTAAATCTGCTTTACGCGCTGTTCAGGTACTTACAGAGAAACATAACTATATATATACGAAAATCGTTACATTTGGGAAATTAAGTGAAATTAAATTGTACAATTTTTCATTCTTTAAATTTTGTCTGATGAATATTTTGCGCATTCTTCGTATTTAGCTCGGTATTTACATTGTTATTTGCAAAACAAAATGGAGGAGAGATGAAGCAACTGCCCCCATCCCCCACACTTTCTTTATTTCGTTTATGGTACTAACAACTACTTGCATGTGAAATTTCAGATGTTGGACTTTAATAAGAAGTCAAAACCTCTCGATCTGGGCTAGTATTTAAAAATTGTATTTTTAGCAACTATAATATTCATATGTAAATTTTATTAGATGTTTATATTAAATGTTGATTGATATGAAATATGAACTACACTTTTTGTCGGACCTTGCCACATTATTGGCATACTATTATCCGTCATGTCATCTGTGATGTTTTTCTAACAAATTATGTGTGGAAATGTATGTTCTTTTTATTAATGACTCCTAAGCGAGAACTTATAGCAAATTTATTATTTTTGATATTTGTTATGAGTAATAATTAAATTAGTCATATTACTGAAATTTCATCAGACTATATAAATAGTAATTGTAAAAAATATATATACTAGTTTTTAACTATTCAATAAACACCTAAATGAATAAATTTTAAAATGCCACAATTCCGGCAAATTATTCTATCAGAAAAATGACATCGAATTAGTGCTGGATATTTTTCCATTATTCTTTATGTTTATTGCTTTAATTGTTCATCTCGTTATGGATTCTCCAGATCTATTTTACCCTGAATTAAAGGGAAATTTGAATGCCGTTTTCCCAAAGCACCTTCTAATTACTTACCCTCTAACTTTGTCTTTCCAAGTAACATTCCGTATTTTACTTTCACATCCAGTGGAAGTATATAGTAACGCAATTTTTTTTTATTTTTATTGTCCAAATAGGCTTAGAATGTCATGAAAATGTTTTAAGTTTGAGCAAAAAAAATTTCTGTCTGTCTGTAACTTTTTTTGTGTGCTCGATTACTCTGGAACCGTTTAAAATATTGACTTGAAATTTGGTAAAGTATGTATTTTAATGAGATCTGGACTAGATAATATTTTGATCTTATTCCGTTGAAGGGTTGGGGGGGGGGGTAAATTGGGGCAAATGGTAAATAGGTAAATCGAGCCAGTAAGAGTCTATAAAATTGGTATTTAGTATATATAATAGAAGCTAAGGTTTCAAAAAATTTATTAGCATTAACCACCTCCATCCACCCCCACCCATTATTGAAGGGGTGAAAAAAATACAATTGTGATTTAGTGTGTATAAGAACCAAAGGCCTCGAAAATTTTTTTTTACTTCATCCACCCCCACTACCACCCCCCTCCCACTACCGATGTGGCATATCGTTTTATGGGTTTTTGGGGTAGATGATTTTAAATATTATATTATGAATTCAACCTTACATTATATTTTTTATTTCATTCATTTTAAGGAAATTTCAAGGAATAAAATATGCAGCATATACAATGTTTACTTTCGAGCAACACTAGGAGTTAAAACAGTATTGTAATCGTTCAAAAATTCGACTTCGAGTTTTACACGAATTTTGATTTTACATCATTTCCACATACTAAAAAAGTGGTTTAGAAAAACAATGTCTATATGTGTGTGTATGTCTGTGTGTGTATATGACCGTCGCTTAACCTAGCGCCGAAACCAATTGACAGATTTCGTTTAAATTCAATATCCAGAGTCAGTTTACAAATATATCCAGTTATTTTTTCATTTTCCGCGTAACCCTAAATTTAAGTTTAAGTTTACTGATGCGAAAAAAATCGAATATCTCAGTTTGGTCAAAAATGGCTTTTACAATTTTGCTCGAACTATGTACATTAATACTTCATTATTAGTCTAATAATACGCTATTAGTGGTTTTTCCGAAAAAATTTACTAATGCTTACTCAACAATAAATCTAGATTTTCTAGATTTTCTCAAAAACAGCTATAAATATTCTGCTCAAAATTTGTAGGTTAATAGTAGATTATAATCCTAACAATACGCCATTATTGGTTGTTATCGAATAATTCACATAAAGGTAATATCTCGGTGAGTTAAGCGAGAAAGTACCGTTTATTTTTTTACGTGTGGTGATAGTGGCTCTTGCATTAGCTCTATTAGCTCACATATACAAAGAGTGACCCAAAAAATCCCTGTTTTTAGTTCCTTTTGGGGACTTCATGAATTCTACTTTAAAGTAGGCGAAATTTCAAGTTGAGGATAGTTTTTGTTTTGGAGATATGACGAGTTAAACTCGTTATTTGATTCATCCACGCCAAGGCGAATCCGACATTCTCGGTGACCTCTTGCGTTATCTTAAAATTCTCAACAGATACAAGCAGTACCGTTTTTAAAGTAAGATAGAAAAGAAAACAAGACAAAGATTAAAAAAACATAAAACTCTTCCTGGATTAGTACAGTGACGTGGTGAAGAGACTCATATACCGTGTGTGTAGTCGCGGGCTAGGCATGGGGAGTAGAATTATAACATCGCGGGTGCCAGCTGGCTGAAATGAAATAACAGAGCTGGGATGTCCACCGACGGACGAATTTACGGCTGCCGGTGTTGTCAGATCTCTCGCGATACGTGAATGTACATGTATTATTGAAATATATTTCAGTAATATAACCAAAAATCTTTCTTAAAAATATATATTTACTTTTTAATTTAAAGGCCGTCGGATACAAGGTTTGGAGTATCTATTGACATTTGCTAAGTCTCCAGCTAAGTCTCCAGTACAAAAATACCTATTAATCGAATATTATCAGCAAAATCCAGATTTTTTCCTGTAAAATCATAGAACTTAAGTAATATAATATTTAAAGTCGGGGGACGATGCTGGGGGTGGCTGATGCCAAAAATAATTGAGGTTTTTGGTTTTTATAGACACTCTAAATTACAATTTTATTTTGTATTCCCCTTTAACAATAGGGTGGGGGTGGTAGCGGAGGTGGCTAATGCTAAAAAATATTTTGAAACCTTGGCTTCTCATACATGCACTAACTCCCAATTTTATGGACTCTTACTTGCTTGCTTTACTTATTTACTCCCATTTACCCCCTAGCCTTTTAACGGAATAAGATCAAAATATAATCTAGCTCCAGATCATATTATAATACATAGGCGCACCAAATTTCAAGTCAATATCATAACGGTCCCAGAGTAATCGTACACAAAAAAGTTACAGACAGAACGACCGACAGTCAGACAGACCAACAGAACAACAGACAAATTTTTTTACCGTTACTCTAATTCTCCACTACGTGTATGTGGAAGTAATAACGTGTATTCGCGCGATAAATTCAAATGTCCGAACGTAATCATTTCGTAGTAATCCCCCGTGGTAATATACTTTGAAGAGTTGATACTTATATTCTTTGAGAATTCTCGAAGTAGAACTTCTATTAATTCCAAGTTCCTTCGCCAATATTTGTAGGGAAGCAAGGTGGTTAATTTGATAATAACTTTCTCGGACCCACGGCTGAATTGATCTTATAGTTTAAATGCCAGGTGACATAACTTGTACCTTTGGGTCTAAATAACACCCATTGGAGCACCAAATTTTGATTTTTTCTAATTAAGAAAAAAACAAGTATCATATATAGAGTTACTTCGATTTTGTAGCACTACAAATAAAATAATATAGAACTCATATTTTATTAATGGAATTGAGCAAAGCAGTTCCGTTCAACACTCCAGCTTAAAAAAATATTACAATATGAATATTTTAAACTGTGGGAGATGGTTGCTCTCTCTTCTTCGAATTTGTTTGTCCGGAATGGATTGCGGCTTTTCTGCGCTTTCTACTGGGCTGTGTCTCTCACTCGAATTAAAATGTTCTAGTAGTCCATAGTACCTCTTTTTGAGAATTTGCAACCGCAGCATCTTCTCGATATTGTAGCCTACTTGCCACTGTACCGAAGTCCAAAAAATGGTAAATTGCACGATTACGTCAGCTTCTCATAAATACTTTGAAATAACTCGATCAAGCAAGCCTACTCCTCCCATGCTATCATTATAATACTTCACAGTTGAAGGAAAATTTATCTCAATATATTTTTATCAGGCTTTGACCAGCGCTTGCAGGATCCCACAGGTTCTACTACAAATTCTGAGGAAGCCATAGTAATGGGTTTGGAGTCATACCATTTTAATAAAACTAGTTTGTTATCTTCTGTAACAAGCATATCATGCGGAACCGCGTCCAGATTTTTTTCATGTTATTGTCTGTTTTGAAACTCTAATATTTGGTTTCTTTTTCTTGTGTGTTTTTTTCCCTTTTAGTTGCCACTGAGAGCTGGCGAGATTCTATTTTTCATGAGAGTACTAGTGACAGTAATCCTTCGAGCAAGAAGGGTGTCAATTAATTGTGTAGACGTGAAAAATCTGTCAGTAAAGACAGGTACTCCTACCGGTAAAGAATCCACCTTTCCTCCAACACCCAGTTCTTCGGGAGTGGGTAGTAAACTGGATTTCGTTATCTTTCCCTTCCCCCCATGCATATGGAAGTCCAATGGAATCCTTTATTTGTGGTCATTAACACATTTTTAAGTCCTACAGGATTTGGTTTTCCCCCTAACGAACTGTTTCATTGCAACTTTATCGTGAAAGGCAATCATTTGTTCATCCACAGAAATTTCATTGGTCCTGTCATTTTCAAGACATGCTCTTTGAATTCGATCCAACAGTGGCCATATTTTGCAGTATTGTCACTTTCTCGGGCCTCTTTCGATGCAACATTGTCATCAACTGCAGTCTCCAAAACATGCTGAGTCTCGGTAGGTTATAGCTGCCAATTAACATACCGCATGCAAAAAATATTTTCAGTTCTGCCTCAGAAGTGTTGAGAGATTTTCCGGTGGTATTTACAGAACATTCCAACCTCAATAGACAATATTAATGCGAGATATATCGTCAAGTGAGTCGTAAGATATAGGTCGTTATATAAAAGCCGCATTTCCTTCATATTGGTCAAAAGGGCCATTGATTCAAGGAAATCATTTTCGAGATATATGCTAAAATAATGAATTGGATATGGAATGTTTTTTTCTGGCAACAAATCGGCACGCACCGGGAAGGTGAATACTTAATACCAATTCTTGGGTCAAAAGTGGTTCGTTTCCAGTTTCTTCTTAGGACGACCAAGGCGATTGTCGGTGTTTCTCTTATTTGTTTGGACTAACCTGTAATAAAGATGAGAAAGCGGACCTTTTCCACAAGTATACTGTAACTATCCATCTTTATATGTTTATTGTTTTAATCTTTACATCTCAAAGGCTCTCTGGTCTCTGTCTAGACTTATGAATTTAGTCTAAAACTTCTTATTATCGCTGAACGACATTACTAGGGTGAAAAATTACTATATTAAATAGAGAAGGACGAAGCCATCATTCAGTGACTCAGATGAAACCAAGGCTAACGGCCAACATACTCGGCTATCTATTATCCATGTACGAACATGTTCGCCGCTGAACTTGTGTTCGTAGGAACCGTCGCGTCGAGTCGACTCCAAGCAGAACATTCCAACCGCAATAGATAATATTAATGCGAGATATAGGTTGACTACAGATTTCAAAGAAAATATTAAATTCTAATTCTATTTAGTCAGTTTTATGGATATTTATGAATGATCAATAAATTAACGTGACAATACGTATTAGCAATAAAATGTTGATAGGTTACCTATTCTATAAAATATTTTTTTGTAGTTGCTGTTCATCTTTATATACTTTATATACTTCCGTTCCAACTACTCACCACTCGTAAATCACAACAACTATGCATCTCCAGGGACATCAGATTCCAGATATGACGAGTTCTTTTTAAGATCTTTTCCCCGAGTATACACTTTTCTGCAACTTCCGTCATATTTTTTTGGCTTGTCGACCATAAATTTAACGGTCATAAGGAGCTTTTCCTTCAGCATTTTATGAGCTTTGGGTTAAAAGAAAAATTAAGATGGTCAAGTGAGTCGTAAGATATAGGTCGTTATCTAAAAATTCTTAATACTCCATTTTCGTCATTCCTTTAAGATGGGGTGTTACACGTACATAGAATTAGATGGGAAATCAGTATATGGTAGAGGACAATGGTTGCAGAACCTTAGCACAAACTTGGAGCACTCACCTATAAAACCAGTACTTATTTTACTGGTCTATAATACATCTTGTTGCATATGTTGTTTTTGTTTAAGTTCCTTAAAATAAATGAGATATCAAGTAGTATAACACATTGCTGAATTCAATCGGGGGTGAGTGATTAGGGAGTGCTTTTAGATATATTTAAGTTTCCTTTAGATCCCATTTACCCTAATATTTTGCAAAAATCTTTTCGACTAATGAAGATACATCTTGTTAAAAACCTGAAGGTGCACCCGGTATACAAAATTTCCAAAACCTTGTTTCATTTTCAATAATCGTACAATGAATAATTGAGGAAAAGCATTGGTAGCCAAAAAAAAATAATGATTTCTCTAAAAATGAGATATTAAAGTCATATTCAACAGCTTTTGATATTCCAAAATGGGTCATTAAAGTAAAAAATGTTAGCCGAAACTGTACTTAAAAAGTTAAAGATATGTTCGTATACATTTTCAAATATTTGCAATAAAAAATAAATAAAGGTTTGTTGTTGTTGTATGTTGTTGGTACAGTAAACAAACAACTTATAAAAATAAGAACCTGTTATAATCATATAGACGAACGATTTTACAATTCTTAAAAGACTTATATTTATATATTTATAATTTTTCAACTGCAATCTGAAACCATAATAATAAAAGCACCGAAGAGCGAGAAATAATTAATTAAGGAGATGCTATATTAATCTCTGTTTAGACAGGAGTGTCATGTAACAGCAATTAGTCGACGGGATGTATTGCAGGCGATAACAGCTCCCTAGTAAATTTTTGTGTATAGAAATAGAAACTATCTACAATCCTTCCCAATAATGGTAATAGGATATAATAAATAATTTAGCATGTATTTATAATAAAGCATAATTAAAAAGTAAATATTGAACGAGGAATGGATTCTAAAAGAAGTATTTTAACCCCTCCCACAATTTAAAATTGGTTCAAAATCGAAAATTGAGATAACATCAAATCTTTACGTTTTGGGGTTCCAGGAACCCAAAAAAGTGGTTTTTTAAAAATATCTGTGTGAGTATGAGTGTTAGCACGATAGCGGCGAAACTACTGAACGAATTTGGATGAAACTTTGCATTAGGGTTTCCTTAGTGCTCCAGAAGATCTGAAAAGGTTTTGGTTGAGATCGGATTACGTTTAGTGCCGTTTTGGCACAACAAGTTGTTTATTTTATGATTACTTACATTTTGTAATCGAACCATTGAAAAGCAGTAAAAATTCTGATTTCAACGCCATTTAGCTTCCGTGAAAAAAAAAAATTGAAAAACAAAGCAAGTTGAGATCGGATTACGTTTAGTGCCGTTATGGCACACAATTTAGTGCTCTTTTCGGCTTTAAAGATCCACCGTCAGCCGCTTTCCGTAGCTGACGGTTTTTTTTATAATAATCCAGGACCGGGGTATAGCTCTATTAGAATAATTTTAGCAGGGAGATCCTTTTCATAAATGTTTAGAAAGTGTATTGACAAGTATTTTTGACATGGCTAGATATCCCCCACCTA
Source organism: Rutpela maculata (assembly GCA_936432065.2). Taxonomy (NCBI): domain Eukaryota; kingdom Metazoa; phylum Arthropoda; class Insecta; order Coleoptera; family Cerambycidae; genus Rutpela; species Rutpela maculata. The sequence goes on from OW386285.2 coordinate 219,589,468, forward strand.
GTATATTTCCTGCTGTTTATTTTTGCAATTCTTTTATTAATCCCAAAAAATTCCTCGATGTTTTCACTCAGTATCATATGAAATATATTATGTAAATTTAGTACTACTGCTGATAATTTTTTACTCACTAACAAGATAGCCAATGAAGATTTTTGGAATAATTTCTAATTTTTAAAATAACTCTTTCGGTTCATTTTTTTTTTCATGAAACACTTGATTAACAAATGTGTAAAATGAATTTCATTACTGACGGATAACTCCCCAGGACGTATTTAAACACTTCTGCGCTTTGGGTCTTCTTGCCTTCTTCCATTAGATGCTACATTTTTGCATTACTTTTATATTTCTTGAAGTTTGATTTCCATTTAGTGTATCATTGATATCTATCAGTAGTAAGCATTAAATCAAAATTATGATAAGCACATAGATAATCTAATCGTTCCCTAAATCCATTTTATTTATGACATAATTATGCAACATGGCATTGATTAATAAATCATTGAAGCTGTTTTCAGTGAAATTACATCAGAAGGTGAAATACGTATCTTAATATGGAATAGATTTTTTTCCATTAGATGCTATAGCAGAGCAGGAATTATTGAAAATTCATAAGAATCGTGCACAAGTCTTTGAAATTTGGTATAGTCTTAGGTATGGTCTTAAGGTTTTAGGAAACCATCGCAAGCAACTTGTGGGCGACCTCTGGTAGCCAGTTTGCTATAAATCCAATATGGTCGCCATCTGTATTGTTATTTTTAATAGATGGGCTTCTATTAGACACAAAATCTTGAGTAATACCACTTTTATAGGTTCTAGGATGCGAGGAATGTAGTAGTAGCAGTAGTAGAATTTATTGATGTATTATACAATAAAGTATTTACACAAGTTAATGATACAAGGTAAATTTTTTTTATAAAAAATGTATTAAAAAATGTGTGTCGTGTTTTCAATAAACGTAAAAAATGAAAATATAATTTCCCATTATAGGCGAGTCTGCCTGGGATTTTTCCCATAAATTTTCTATACCATTCGAGTTAGCCACTGATTCTTATAGGAGGAATTCCGCTGAACAAGATTTTCATATGAAAAAGTTTCCTAAACCACGAGCTTCATGGTCAAATAATTGTTTAAACAAAATTTTTTTCGTTTTTATTTAATAAAATGAAAACGATTTGACGGATCCGAAAACATCTTGATTCAATCGAAAGTTATTTTCAATACGCGTCGTTTGGCGTCAGGCACAACTCATTTTGTCAACCCGTTCAATTGTTATAACCAAAATAAATTTCTTAATTTACAAATTGATTACTCCGAAACTAATGAGGTCAGAATTAAGAAATTGTAGTGTATTACTACTCATTGGTGTATGTGATTTCTTATAATAAAAACATTCGAGCTGTTATGATATAACTGCTGACTCAGGACAAGGATTAGGACCAGGCAGTCAGTCTTTATATGATAGCAGAGTGAAGTACAACAGTAAAGAGTGTGTTTTATTTAAACAAATTTAAGTGATTGTTCAGTGGCGACGAGGATTAACCATATAAATAAAAGCGAGTGCGCCTTAATTCTTTATTGTGTAAATCCAGTGAAAAATAAGAAGGAACAGAGCATAAACTTTGTAAGGAAAACTTCAACAAATATACATTGGGTACTAAGAAAACGGGCCTAGCACTATTATATCGCAATGTTTATAATATAATTAAGAAAACCAATTAAAACAACCCTTATCATAGGGACATTTACAAGCCTTTAGGAGGAAATAGAAATAATATTTGTCAGAATCATTTATGTTTTGAATCACTAGTATACCATAAAGTTCTTTAATTATTATTTGTCTTTGAGAATCAAAAATTTGTTGGTGTTGGCGTTATTATTATTAAAAGAGCGTACAGTAATTAACACAAAAAAGTGAATTTCATAAAATGTATTAAACGCACTCGCAAAACAAGGGACTCAGGTCCAAAACAAGGGACTCAGGTCTAAAACAAGGGACTCAGGTCCAAAACAAGGGACTCAGGTCCAAAACAAGGGACTCAGGTCCAAAACAAGGGACTCAGGTCCAAAACGAGGGACTTAGGTCCAAAACGAGGGACTCAGGTCCAAAACGAGGGACTCAGGTCCAAAACAAGGGACTCAGGTCCAAAATAAGGGACTCAGGTCCAAAAACAAGGGACTTAGGTCCAAAACACTAAGAAAGGAAGCCTCACGGAATCTGTTCGAATCGAACACGAGGGACAATGGGTCCAGAAAAAATGCTACAACGAATGAACATACGCGGGGGATACGAATTGGTGCGTGGTCATTCAGCGTTGGAAATAATAATAATAACTAATAAATAAGTGTGCCACTTGCGAAGTCTAAAAAATAATAATAGTGATAATAATAATAATGGGATGGGTTTGATGATTTCCAGTTTCAGCTAAGAAAGCGTGTCGCATAAATCTAAAATTCTTAATAATAATATTAATAATAATTCTTATATCCCAATCATAGATACAATTAAGTAATAATTATACAAGTGGCTATAAGGAGTGCGTCACAAATACATAGCATAATAAATCGACTAAACATTACATTAGTATAACAAAATGTAAAATATAAAATCAAATTACACGTAAATAAAAAATGTATAAAGGAGCACACAACACATACATTATAACAAACTACAAATAATATAACACGTAAAAAATAGTAAGACTAAATGAAATTTATTGATACTTTTCTCTTAACAAATTCTTTATCGTCCTTTTAAAAATAAATGACTTGGAATTTTCTATATCAGTAGGTAAATGATTATACATTTTACATTCATTATAAAAGACACTTTTTGATACAAGTGCTGGTGAGGAATTAACTGATCTTTAAATCTTAAATCCAATAATAATAATCATAATAATAATAATGTAATGATGATGATAATATTGGTGATAATAGCAACTAGGACTGGCTAAGCCGAGGAACTAAATTTTTGTATCGTATACAGGATGAGACGAATAAATATGAGCTCCAACTGGTTGGGTGGAACAGCATTGGAACATTTCGATTGCGAAGGAGATGTCTGCTCCGAATGCTTGCTATAAGAAAAATCAACGTACGCGTGCAAATGAACACGATGCTTTTTAAGTTGATAGAGCAATCGCGCACTTGAAAATCACCGCAAAACGTTTCCGACTTTTTGACAGAAGGGTCACTTAAGTTTAAATACTCTGTGTATTATTTTTCTAGGGTATGGGACTGAACCACTCGCATTTCGTTGAATGAATTAAATTCGAAAAAAAAAATGTATATTTTTGTTAATTTTGTAACATAAGAAAACTTAAAATATTTTATTAATCACAGTAGTTAATTACACTTGTTAATTAAATACACATCTGTGCAAATTTGCCGTTTTGTAGTCCGAGGTTTGTTTGTAAATAGATTTGATGATTCGGAGCGAACTGTTTTACAACTGTGTCAAGTGTTTATATTAAAAGTTATTAGTTCTCTAATATTCACGACATGCATCCGAATAGACCAGAAAAGATCTCGGCGTGAAACGATTCGAACGGAAGCATGGGCGGAGAACGGAAATATTTCTGATTTACTTTAAAATTGAAAATAAAATATTTAATGAAATTTGTGACTGTTAACATTTTGAGAATTTACTGTATTAATTATCTACTAAATTTTCATTATTAAATTATTCACAAATAAACAATTTTCAAAAGGTCCTTTGACACAAACAGCGAGTATTGAGGACTGGTAAAAAAAGGTATGAGCGGACTGTGCTTGCAGGAAATATATTTCAGTATTCCAGGAGCGTACGTAGAGGCAACAGCTGAAATAGATGTATATCAAGCTACAACTCACTATTCACCGAAGGTTTGTGGTCGACGTGGAAGCCACAAACATTCTTCTTCAAGTGAAAAGTGTAAGGCCTTAAATCAGACATGCAATAACTGTGGATCCCAAGGACATTTCAGGTTTCAATATAAGACACATGCAAAAAGAAAAAAAACGTGTGAGAAATAGTCAACCATATGTAGAGCCTCCTAGAAAATTCAAGTAGGAGAAAGTGGCGAATGTGCATTCCATACAAGAAGACACCGATGAAGAAGAAACAAACTAAGTCTTCCACATCGATAATGACGAAACAATAACCTACAGTTTAGGAGGAGTTGAGATAGATATGCCCATTTATTCAGGTAGCAAGACCCAAGTAACAGTCTTAATTTTAACATACTCTATAAGATATTCTAAAAGCTTATTTCTGAGACTTCTTATAAACGTAAATGGTCTGGAAAGACTCTATAAAACTGACTTAAAACCCTTATACGGGTATAGAGAAAGGCCTACATATTTTCATTTAAAACTACTTTTAAAGCTTTCAAGTTTTAATGAATCATCTAAATCTCTGCTCGTAGAATATCTAAAGGGTATTATAAAACCATACTTTGTTTAGAATAAGCACTTATTAAAGTTTAAAATGCACACACAAATGCTTGAGAGAATGTTTTGTATTTAAAAAAGTAAATATAAAAGAAAATATATGGGACGCCATGCATAGTTATAAAATGAACATATCGCAAGTACTGAGAAAAATTACTTATAAATGAAGTATTGAGAGCCCTCGTAGTGGGCTAAAATTTTCAACGAGGCAAAGTTTACTGTAAAATCTAGTTAGACAGTTCTTACAAAATTCTTGCGCCCTCCAAAAACGCAAATTTAAATAACTATATGAATAAATTATTTTTCTCCTCGATGACTTAAAAATAAATAAATCAGTATCATCTTTCCATAATATAATTCAATGTTAATAAATTCTTTCTAAAAAACATTTCTCTTACAAAAAAAATTACATTTCTATGTTCAATCTGGAACCTTCCCGGTGTGGCTGACCGTTGTTTATTTCTTGACCTTTGGAAGTGGTGGCAGCTGTGTGCATTGACCATATTAGTTGTGAATAATTCTACTTCAAACGTGTCTTATCTTAAAATGCCTACAAAATAACCAATTGCTCTTTAAGTACGCTGATTTATTCTTGTAGAAGTATGTTTTAAGTCCCATCAGTCTTAATATAGTTATTTCTTAAAACTTGTAGGCTATTTTAAAACCTATGCTAAACTGAGGAGTTAACACATCCGCTTTAAGACATATACGTTTTATGGCCCCTTGTATAACCTAACCAAAAAAATCAGTTTGATTTTAGTACTTTGTCATTTTTGGAAAAAGTGAGTGGTAGAGCCGCTTGCTATTATTATAAATTACCAAGAGCAGGTATAGTAGCACAGCGGGCTAAGGCGTATTAGGGCGAGCATGCTTGGACACACTCTCTATTATGTACTGGGTTTGATCTTCATCTCTGGCACTAGCAATGTCTGCTGGTAATGGATATTGTCTGAGCTTCTTCAAAAGAAAAAAGGGAAAGATTACGGCGACAGGAAGCGAAGATCAGAAGAAACCCCATTAGAACCAAGGTGTACGTGAAACACCTAATAAAGGAAAACACAACTTGCCTCAACTTTAATCAAAGTACACAAGTAATGAGTAAGGATGCCAGTTTAACTAAACATAAACACACCACATACAAATTAAATACGATGTAACAGGCCAAAACTACAGAAGGAACATCGTACATCTAAAGAAGATCGAGGGAGAATGGGCAGTGTATGTTTCAAAATAAGTACATGTGACCGACAAAAAACAAGAGTCAGATAATTACTGATATTTCGTAAGCCTAATTTACTTTAGTATCGTCGTGTGACATGCTACTTTACTATATTGTTATATATATGTTACAGTAACAGATGAGTTGATCCAAGGCAAGTCCATGTCCACGTGACCGACAAAGGATCAGAGGCCGTAGACTGGTATTCTTCAAATTTGCACCTTCCTTTGGTTATGACTTTTATATTAATATATTTTGCTATATCATATTCTTATATTGTTCTATTATTATATAGTTAAGTAGGTATATTGTTATATTTGGTGCACCGCAATAACTCACATTGTGGACATTATTGTTAATTTCATTAACACTGTTGTAAAAGGTAAAGTGGATGTAGTGTATTACTACTCATTGGTGTATGTGATTTCTTATAATAAAAACATTCGAGCTGTTATGATATAACTGCTGACTCAGGACAAGGATTAGGACCAGGCAGTCAGTCTTTATATGATAGCAGAGTGAAGTACAACAGTAAAGAGTGTGTTTTATTTAAACAAATTTAAGTGATTGTTCAGAAATTATGCCAATTGTTTAAACAATCAAAAAGTATTGAAGTTATCGGGCCAAAAAAATATGGTATATTCCTTGGTATAAAAGGAATGTTTTTTGAAAAAACAATATCCTGACCTCATTAGTTTCGGAGTAATCAATTTGTTAATTAAGAAATTTATTTTGGCTATAACAAATGAACGGGTTGACAAAATGAGTCGTGGCTGGCGCAGAACTACGCGTATTGAAAATATCTTTCGATTGAATCAAGATTTCTTCGGATCCGTCAAACCGTTTTCATTTTATTAAATAAAAATGAAAAAAATTTTGTTTAAACAATTATTTGACCATGAAGCTCACGGTTTAGGAAAATTTTTCATAAGAAAATCTTGTTCAGCGGAATTTTTCCTATAAGAATCCGTTGCTAACTCAAATGGTATACAAAATTTGTAAAATCACTTCTTTTTTACCCTAGGCAGACTCGCCTATTACTTCGGCTGGAATAAGAATGTAGCTGGGCGCTAGACAAATATTTTCTTTTACATAAAGAAGGCATTGCAAAATATAGATGCTATATAATGTTGGAATTTTCAGTTTTAAGTATTCCCTGCACTCCTCCCTGCAACCCAAACCCGCGATCACCCTTACTGCCTTTTTTGCATTGCAAAAGCAGTTGCAGCATGTGAAGAGTGACCCCAAACCAATATTGCATAGACGAGTATAGCTTGAATTAAGCCGAAATATGCTGTTAATCAAGTTGTCTCTGAGACACAATTCACAAGATTACGTAGTAAGTAAATATTTTTAGACATGTTACCACAGATGAAGTGTACGTGCTTTTCCCATGTTAATTTGCTATCCACACCTAAAAATTTAACGCAATCCATGGATGCCATGTTATCGAATGTGTGTTGTCTTAAACTAAAAATCATCGTTTCAGTTTCTCATTTCTCAGGTCTAATTTGTGTTTCAAAATCAATTTCAAGGTCATTACGTATTTTGATATGATTAGACAATACAATGCAAGGTAAAGAAACAATTTTTTTATTAATTCAATGTAATTTATTAATTACAAAATATAAAGAAACATGAATGGTTGACACAAATACGATAGAATCTGACGTAAATTACAGCTGTGCAACATTATATGGTACTTGTTACTTCATACTTCATGTATTATGTGAGTTGTTTGACACTTGCATAATGGGCTGCAGCGAATCCCGGCTCGATAACATTTACATCTACCAGTGCATGAGACCAAACAACCACAATTAAGTAGCAATGAACATCCATGGCTTGCATTTGGAAGATCAGTTCAGTAGGGTACCCATTCCTTGGTTCTGTCATTCCATTCCATTTCCAACCCCATTTACTGATATCAGGCGATTTAGACAGCGACATCTTCCAAATAAATGCGGTAGTGAGCAGCGCTCGCTTTTTATGCTGAAATAAAGCATGTTGTGATGGTGGTGTAGATTCAAGAGACTTCAGGCCTTGGGTAAACATCAACTTCCTTGCATCATTGACTGAATCTGGACCACAGTTTTTGCTGTACGTCAGAACTGTAAAGCGTTCAAGATGAGACATGTGCTGTGATTCCAACGTGAAACTATTTGGTGTATGTGTGATGTCAATGAACGTGTCAGTGACTGCCGTCTTTTTACCTATTCCAAACATCAATGATGTTACATCACACCCTGTAAATGAATGAAAAAAGAGAAGGGCTTCGGAGCGTTCAGGTGCAAGCTGTTGACAGATGTGATGGACACGTCTGTGTCCACTCTGATGAGGTACGCTTTGGCATGTCCTTGCTCAGCTGCGTGTTGCAAGTGCAACATCATTCTGGTTGGTGTCTGCTTCTTCTTGGATGGGTATGTTGTAAACGTGACGTGTCATTCAGAAAAACCGGCAGCCAGTGTGAATAGTTTATGTGATCAAAGACGAAAACCCATGGACAAAGTTCTTCGCAGGAAGTCTTAGTAAGTAACCAATTACCCACTGGCTGATCTCTAACGAAACGACAAATCAACAGGAGAAATTCTCTAACAGTTACCCAGTAATGCACGGTTGATGTTTTTGCAGTAAGTGACTTTTCCCAGACCTCCATGGATTCATGCGGGTCAGATACTTTTTGACAGTGCTCTTTGTGAAAAATATTGCATTATTATATATTATACTTGTATTGTGGTATTATAATACTCAATTATTATTTATTATATATTATTGTATTATTCTTATAATTATATACTATACCGGTATTATGGTATTATATTACTCAATCATATATTATGTCTAATAGAAGCCTATCTAATAAAAATACCAATACAGATGGTGGCCATATTGGATGTATAGCAAACAGGCCACCAGAGGTCGCGCACAAGTTGCTTGCGATGGTTTCCTAAAACCTTAAGACCATACCTAAGACTGCATCAAATTTCAAAGACTTGGCACAAAGTGCCAAGAATCCCCCTAAGCTACTACATGGTTGCATTACATTTATATTTCTTGAAGTTTGATTCCCATTTAATGTATCATTGATATCAGTAGTAAGCATCAAATTGAAATTATGATAAGCACATAGATAATCTTATCGTTCCATAAATCTATTCTATTTATGACATAATTATGCAACATTTACATGGCATTAATTAATAAATCATTGAAGCTGTTTTCAGTGAAATTACTTCAGAAGGAATAGATTTTAAATTGTATCGTCGATTGGCAGGACCGGACTAAACAGAGGGGCTACCGAGAAATTCCCTACCGGACTCCCTTAAAACTAAATAAGATCAAACCCTCAAAAAATCAAACTTTCACTGCCGTATCAATACTTTATGGAATTATTAGAATTATATTGTTGAAAATATCAAATTTATCACAAAATCCATTTAAAAGGTTTGGCTGTGGTAAACCAATCATTCTTGAACCATAAATTTTGCAAATAGCTTTTGCACTTTTCTAGGCTATTAGCATGAGTCATATAATAAGGGTTTCAGATGAGTAACGCGTATTAAAGTTTAGACAGAACAAAAGTAAAGTAAAGTACCTTTAAAGTATTAGTAAACTTTGTGTTTGATCTAAACAAAAATCTTAATAATAATAGAGGTCTTAAATATTTCTAAATTTAAGCTGAGCTACTGTAGCTCAGACGGCTAATCTATATTGTGTGGCAAATATGCTGATCACAATGTCTATTATGAGCCCCAGATGCGGCACTCCCAATATCGAGGGGTATGGATTTATGTCTGCGTTCTTCCAAATGTGTAACTTCATTCAGATAGTCTTCGATTTAGATTTGGGGATTGTCTACTATATGTGGTGTTTTATGTGAAGTACAAAGTCATTGTATCGTGATGCGGAGTATTTATGCTGCTCCTCTTTTGTATTTCTTCTTGTTCTGAGTCTTCTGATTCCTCTGTTTCTGATTCTGGCTTTTCTTTCCCAGTATGTTTGGTCCTTTCCCATTTTGTTCATTATCCTCTCGATTGTTGTTCTCCACGTGTAGCATGGTCTTCCTATTTTCAGTTTGCTGCTGTTCCTTGTTAGCGCTTTTTTCAGTAGATGGATATTGGACATGTCCCCAGAACTTCATTGCGAACATTTCTATCCTTTTTGTAATTGCCTTCCCTTTTAGAGTGTTGAAGGTTAATGTCGCCGTTTTCGTCTTGTCTTTTTGCAAGTAGTTGGATGATGTCCTTTTCAGCTTTTCTCAAACTTCTTCTGTTGGCTTTTGTAGTTGCCGCGTTTTTAACTCCACGTCATCGTTTTCAGTATGATGGCTTTGTACAGCCGTCTGGTCAGGTTAAGCATATTTTTTTATGTGTATGGTCGTGTTTCATTCCGTAGGCAGAGCTGTGATTTCTGTCTGTATAAAAAAATACTTCAAGATCCTTGAGGGTCTCGGGCCTTTGAAAGACCACGTTATCTATACTATAATTAAATTTCATGTGCGAGTTATGTTGGGTAGTACCTAACGTTGCATTTGAACCAGGGACCGAAACCGAAATTTATTTCGATTCGGTTTCGGTTACGGTTAACTAACGTACACCATTTTCGGTTTTCGGTTACGGTTTCGGTTTTCCAGAATCTCACATTCCGGTTTTCGGTTTCGGTTACGGTTAGGAAAAATTCGTAATTACGGTGCGGTTTTCGGTTAGGGTTTCGGTTAAAATTAAATTAATGCTTGCAGGCACCGAAAATGAAATTTTTTCTGCTCGGTTTCGGTTACGGCTACCTAACGTACACCATTTTCGGTTTTCAGTTACGGTTTCGGTTTTCAGAGCAGCGTTAATTTGGTTTTCGGTTTCGATTTTCAAAGCAGCGCCAATTCGGTTTTCGGTTACGGTTTCGGTTTTCCAGTTTTGGTTAGAAAAAAATCGTAATTACGGTGCGGTTTTCGGTTACGGTTTCGGTTCGGTTGCGATCCTGGATTTGAACACATTTAAAGTTGACTTCATCTTTTTTATGTGGAAAAAGCCATTTTGTAATAGATTGCAACCCTGTAACAAGCTAATAGTCACATAGTGTTTAAGATCCGAGAATTTATCCTTGCGAACTCCAGATATTGTAAGGTATTCGACGTACCTAAACCCACTATAATCTACATATTGTTTTCTGTATAGAAGAAAATATTGAAAAAGTACCATTAGAGAATGAGAGAATCCAAAACAAGGCATTTCTTGCAGCAATATAATGTGGTCGGGGGTGTCGAAGGCTTTAGTGCATATATTACATCCATATTCTACGTTGATCAGTAGCCATAGAGATGTATTGAGTTATATACATGGTGGACCATTAATAATAGGCCATAGTTTAAGGGTAGATTCTTTGAACCAAAATATGAGGATATAACCAAACATGGTTTAGTAAATTTTTGCTGTGGAAAGATATACAGGATGTCAAAATTCAGGTGGCAGATCTTTGAGATGACAAAGACATCCAAATGAGGCAAAATAAAACATTCTGTTTGAAATTAGGCAGTTTTTTTTTAACATTTTGCCCGTGTTTTCTAAATTAAACAATTATATTTATGTTAAACGTCTTAAAAACAAGGAAAACTTATCTAAAGGCTGTGCTAAATTTGAAAAAGTATACTCACCTTACTCATTGCTTTGTTGTTGCTCAGGAGCTTGAAAAATTATACTAAATCATTGGTTTCTTAGTTTTGATTTCTGAAAATATTCTCAATATTTTGTCTATGAATTAAAATGTATTGTCGATTATTACAATATACTTTAAAATTGTGGCAACTTATAGGATTTGCTGAGCCAAACTTAGCATTTCGACAATACTGTGCAAGAAAATGTAACAATTTTCAAACTAATTAAAATCCTGTAAATACTCCAACAACTGTCATAAATTTATTTGAAACGTTCAAAAGTCTTGGTAAATTTAATTTAGTACTTAAGAATTCTTATATGTCGTTTATAACTGAAATTAATGTCAGTTTTACGCCTCTAATCGTTTCAGGCAAAAGTGCCCCTAAATAATGTTGAATTTAAGGTTAACCGTCATGTTAACTGATAATATATTACCACAAGATAGCGGTGTTTGTTTTTTGTATCATTTTTCAACGCTTTCTAGATCGTTAGCCGTTTAAAATCTAATTTTGTCTCTGGCGCAAATTAGCGTCTTCTTAACGTGTCTGCACTTCCCACCCGACATTGGAAACATAAATTTCGCTACGGCAAATTAAAAACAACTGTTTGGTGTAAAATTTGAAGCTCCGTCACTTCTATAAAGACCTTAGTTATGAGTATGTATCTCAATATAATTAATAATATCCGGTTTCCAATTAAACGATGATATATTTCAGGAATATGTTTCTTTAAATATCCATAAATGTAACATTTAAGTCAAGATTTGTATGTTTAAATGAAAATCATTTTGCAGATCCTTGAGAAGGCGAAGATATCCAAGTGGGGCAGCAAGATAATGAAAAAATAAACCTGTAGAATAAGACATTCTGTATGATTTTCAAATTAGACAAACTTTTTTAAAAACATTCTGTTAAAGTTTTTTCAAACTAAACAATAGTTAGTCAAAATTAATTTGATATGGAACTTTTTTCTGCAAAGATTTTATTGTTTTAATTGGTTTTCAGTGTGACAAGTACAATATAGAAATTATAGTTATAAACAAATTCAAATAACTCTGATGGATTTGTTATGAAACCAAAAACGATAAACGAATTAGGAAAGACGATAAAAAACAATATAAAAAAAATAATGCTCTAACTTCGTCTTAAAATTTGGACTGGTTACTCTTCAATGCCTGCCTATATCGCTGTCTCAGCGAATTGAAAATAATACAGAACTACATTTAGTTCCGTACCTTGCACGGGACTCTTCCCCGTCGACAAAATCTCTTTTTTAGTAATCAGACCTGCCCAATTACAGATTGACTCCATCTTGCTTATTATAAATCACTTCGATTGAATTTACGCTTGTATAGCAAACGTTTTCTCTGTGTCATATACTTGATTAGGCCACATGTCCATATTAAATACCTATAATAGTCTAATAACAAAGTATCGACCAACTACAGCGCTGCCACCATTATCTAAAAATTCTCAACGTGTCATATCATATGTATACTCTCATGTATCATTAGTACTTCTAGAGCGACATAATTTGGTTAATAAAAAGTTCACCATCACAAATTATTTGTATTCACCGACAACATCGCAAAATTCTCAAATTGATATCATATACACTAATCTAGCAAAGGCAATTGATTGAGTAAATCATAATAATATAATAATAATAATTATCTTAGTTTTATGAACTTGGATTTTATTTTTGTTCAGATTTTCCTTAGGTAATCCTATAAAAATTTTTCAGTGTTTTTTATTGACAATATACTTTCTAGAATACAATGAAAGTTATAAATTTCCAATTACCGATAACATCATAACCTCAAGTGACTTAAAATATAGTAAGAGCTCTAAATGTTTGAAGTTATTGACATTTTTGTAAAATATATGAATATATGTTTGTTACTTTACAAAACCAATAAATTACAACTTTTTCAATTCATATTTTATTTCTTTTTTCCAGATTTTTCTTACTCTGATTGTAAATCAGACGAAGAAAGAAAAAAACGACCCAGAACTGCATTTACAGCATCACAGATAAAATCTCTGGAAGCAGAATTTGAAAGAAATAAATATTTATCGGTGGCTAAAAGATGTCAACTATCAAAAACGTTGAAATTGACAGAGACTCAGGTAAATTAACTTGATATTTGTAAAGATCTAAATATTCAGAGATGTAAGTTATGAAAATAAATTTATATCAGTTGTTATATTTTATTGATATTGCTTCTGTATCTAATAATTTTTATTATCTATCTAAGGGCAAGTCGTGCGGCGCCACCTAACTAAAGGCGCCGTAAGGCGCCGCGAGTTTTATTTAAAATTAAAAAAATTAAACATTTAGTTACAATATAGCATGAACCAGGGCTGGATTATCCAGTAGACAAACTAGGCAATGGCTTAGGGGCCACAATGCGCGAGGGGGCGCTCCAGCAGTTCAAAACTAATTAATTTTATCTCCCGGTGGCCGACGGGTGACGTTTATCGTTTACCATTGATCTGTTGGAAAATAAAATGTACAAAGAAATTATTTATTCGCTATTTGATTATTTTATTTTGATAGAATTGTCGCATTTATTACCTCTATTCTGTAGCAACATTTTACAGACTTATTTATAGGATTATATTATAGCGGAGTTCGCAAGCAAAAAGTCAAGAAAATGGATATGTTTTTGAATATATTATTTTTATATTTAATGTTTATATTTAATTTTAGTTCAGGGGAAAACATAAATAACTGCATTTTTTATATAATAAAACATTTTTTATTTTATGTCTTGCGCCCACGAAACCTACTCTTCAAAGACAAAAAATTTCCTAACTTTTAATTTGAGGCTATTTGACCTTGAAAAATTCGAAAATTTCTCCTGTAGCACATTTTGCCATTCATGTAAATAAGAGAACACAAATACTTCATTTGCGCCACTTAAAACTCGCCAGGCTTGTAACTTTCTTTTTTTTAAGCGACGACCATATTGGGCACATCAAATTATAGATATTCTTAAGCCGTTTAAACATGGGTACAGAGTGATTTAAAAAACTGTTTTTTGAAAAAATTGTTAAGAAAGAAAACTTAATTTCCTTGAATATTTTTTTACCTCATCCTGTATATGAACTGCGTTAATGTTTTCTTATAAAGGTTTTAATTAGCTTCAATTTATAGTCCAGGAGCTAGCAACGGATTTCGTTACACCATAGAGAATAGGGCCAAAACTTTCCTAATCTGTCCCTTGTAGCGTAACAATAAGATACTCGGAAGTCTGGCAACCGTCCGGGGGTGGATTTTGCGAAACTAGATTTTTAAAGGGAGAATCAAAATTAATAAAATTACATTATTTTAATAAGTCTGGCACTTTGGGATATCAAAGTTAAAAATATTTCAAGTTAATAAAAAAATCGCCGGACCGGTGGGTGGGTGGGTTGCAAGAGGGGGTTGAAGTGGAATAGCTCGGTGCATAAGGTTCTCGCTTGGGATGCGAGAGGGTCCCGGGTGAGTCCTGGACCCACTAAATTTTTTTTTTACCGATTAATGTATTTTTTTACTAATTCAGGTTTTATTTGACGGCAGAAATAATATTTTCCTTCCTCTTTCTTGTAATATATTAATTTCATTTTTTCATGTATTTTATTCAGGTTAGTTATTGATTTTTATTTTGCCATTTAATTATTGATTAATAATTATCAGCTCTTCAGGCAGTAATAGCGTCGCAGACAAAGAAGGGGGGTGTCCTACCGATTTTTTTCCACAAAATAACTATTATAACTGACATTTTTGACGTAGCCATCGGCAGTTTTTAACCTCCTGATCGACCCATTTTGGGGCCTTTTCAGGTATAAAATACTATGAGTGGGTGTTTCTCCAGGCTAAAGAGAATTTTTCAATAATAATACAAAAATAATAATTAAATGGCAAAATAAAAATCAATAACTTACCTGAACAAATCACATGAAAAAATGAAATTATATTACAAGAAAGAGGAAGGAAAATGTTATTTCTGCCATCAAATCAAACCTGAATTAGTAAAAAAATACATTAATCGGTAAAAAAAAATTCAGTGGGTCCAGGAGTTGAACCTGGGACCCTCTCGCATCCCAAGCGAGAACCTTACGCACCGAGCTATCCCACTTCAACCCCCTCTTGCACCCACTTTCCACCCATCCACCAGTCCGGCGATTTTTTTATTCACTTGAAATATTTTCAACTTTGATATCCCAAAGTGCCAGACTGATTATAATAATGTAATTTTATTAATTTTGATTCACCCTTTAAAATCTAGGGGCGCAAAAGCCACCCCCGGACGATTCAGAGTTTCTTATTATTACGCTACGAAGGACAGATTATGAAAGTTCTAGCATGATTAAAAATGACGTAACGAAACCGTTGCTAGCTTTTAGAGTATTATGTTATTACGTCATATTCGAAATTCTTTTTGGTTTGAGAGAAAAAAATTAAAAACACTCTTTCCGACTCCAAACTGATTTTTTTGAAAATAACTGAAAAAATGCAAATAATAATTTTATGCTTTATTTGTAAAAGACATATCACAAACAATACTCAACGTAACAAAACAGCAACAAGAAACAAAATAAGTAAATATTTTTAAAAACAAACTTTATAAAATGTACTAAAATAATAGGAAATTACAACCTCGATTACAACATTGTTATTTTTTAAAAAATTTTATATTAATAACATAAATTTAAGCTAATTAAAACCTTTATAAGAAAACATTAACATATTTCATGTACAAGGTGAGGTAAAAAAATATTCAAAGGAATTAAGTTTCCTTTCTTAACAGTTTTTTCAAAAAAAATTTTTTTGAATCATTTTTTTTTTATTTTTATGTTTTTGAAATTGAATAGAAATCTGATGAAATGATATTTTATTTTAATATATAAATATTTAGATACTTTACAAATAAACATTTCATAATGTAATATACAACCCTGGAAATATGATTTTACCTCGTCTCTTATAATGTAAAAATTTACGTTTTTTTTACGTGTTAGGTGGTGGTGTAGTTCTTACGCTTTTGACTCGGAATCCAAGGATTCCGGGTTCGAAACCCAAATGGGGTATGGTATAGTTATTTTTTTATTTTTACTTTATTTTACACTGAGTCTTTGAGTTCGTACTATAAAATTAAAAATACCTAAAACTAACATTATTTACAAACAACTGCGAAGAGTACGTTTTTAGCTTGTTTTGCAAATAACATACAAACAACCACACTTTATTAAAAAAGTAATAAATATGATGGAATAATGTTATCAACATATACTGTTTGTTTATAATAATAGTATATTACATACCGAGGTGGAAAGTGTTTCATTGTTGTCGAGAGATAAGATAGTTGACCGAGGCGCGCAGCGGCGAGGTCAACTAATTCTCGAGAGAGCAATGAAATGTTCCACCAAGGTATGTATACTATTTTATTCACAATCATCTCCATTAAAGAACAAAAAGCCAAAAACATCGTTTACTAAATTTTTAAATAGCATTTTATGTTTTTGTTAAGCAGGCAATGAACAAAAAATTCTTATGTCAGATGACAAATGTCAAAGTCTTTTGTATTTGTCCCTTGTTCTATTTATAGAAAATGTAGGATAATAATAGGAGGAATGCATAGGTTTAGTAAAATATTTCGCTGCCAGGCGGTTACCGACCGGCTTTGGGTACACTATTCATTGTGTTCCGTGCTTTGTAGTTTTGATGTGTTGAAATAAGTTTGTTTATTTGAAACCTACAGAAAATGGATAGTTTAGGTGAACTAAAAGAAAAGCTTGGCAATTTTAAAGAAGTAGTAAACAAAGATTCGCAGAAAATGAGGTTATGTTGCAGTACCCAAACGCGACTCTGACGCCGCCTACATGCATTCGGTCTGTGAAATGTTTTGAACACACTGGATTGGCTTTTTTGTAATTTGAGAGCAACTATCCACTTTCTTCTAAAATTGCTGCATACTGGAAACTGGTGAAACTTTAAATTTTTATTTTTTCTATAATAGGAAGTGCATTGAGGCATACAATTGCTTGGCATTTTTAAAGAAGTAGTAAACAAAAATGCACAGAAAATGAGGTTATGTTGCAGTACCCAAACGCGACTCTGACGCCGCCTGCATGCATTCGGTCTATACCGATAGTGAAATAAGATGTACTCCTCCTAAACTCAGGGAAGTTGCCGAGCGAGCAACAGAAAATTTATTGCCAGAAAAAAGTAAAAAAGTAAAGAACACAGGTTGGCAAATGCTCACTTTTCAACCCGAAAACTGGTAAGAAAGTGGCTACTTTCCAACCTACAAATGTCACTTTCCAACATTTCAGTTCAATTGTCGAATGAAGTAGAAATGTCATACTTTCCAACTTTTGACATGTAAGACAATTGATTATTTCTGTATGATTGTGAATAAATAAATATCCTTACCTATTTCTTAGAATATCAGCTTTTACGTATTGTTACAAATTATCAATGTTTCATTTGTTACTTTTTTTCAACAACATGAAATATTTTGAACTAAAATTTTCTACGGATTCTATTGAAATATATACAGTTTGGGAAACACTATCTTTTATTATTTTAAAACCAATATGGATATTCAAATATCTGAGAAGCAATAATATTTTGAATTGAATTAAATTTATTTATAGCTTATAAAGATGGTTAAAAATAACTCATAAAAAGAATTGAACTTGCCAGGAAAATAGCTAGGCATATTGGGAAAAAAATGGGGGTTCAGAGGAAAGTTTTGCTATAGTTTTGATTTTCTCACCCTCTATGTTTCTTGAGTCACTGAACATGAATTTGAAGTTTGCAGGCAAAAATTTGGCCCGAAACTTTGTTTTTTTGGCACTTCTTGCCCAAATGTTGGCACTTTTTTCAGTTTTTGGAATAAATCTCAGAAAGGAAGCGTTTTTTCGATAAGCCTAGTCTATACAAAATTAAAGTAGACAAAATTTCCTAAATTTTTCATGTATAACGTTTTTTTTTTTTTTGGAAGACTAACCGTTCCGCCGCTAGAGCGCGCCAAAAAAGGGCCATATTCCCATATCTAGTGAAATTCACCGTTTTCGCGGAAATCGCCCTTGCTATGATACTTAACTGTTGATCGTAAATGATTTATAATGAACTCGTGTTTTGTATGAGTTGCCATGATTGCTGAATATAAAGTTCTAAATTTTCAAAATGAGTGACCGAGTCCAACCTCTTGCCATAATGAATAGTGCGATCAAAGTAGGCGACGACATTCTCCCTGCTAATCCGACCACACTGTTCGAACGCATCAGTGTGGTAAAGAATTGTAATGAACAACTGGAATTTTTCTTGTCTTACGATCTGGGTCCTTCTCCTTATTTGAAAATGGTTTAAGAAAATGAACCAAATCTGCTCTATACAAAGCATTTGTACCCACACAAAACTAGTTCAGCGGAAAGTGCAATATGTTAAAAACGGTGGGCTCTTATTACACAAAGTTGTCTGGCCCGAGAATCAATCCTTCTCTGCAATATGCAACAGGTATGTTGACTACGTCATTAATATCTATGGGCCACAGACAGTAGTTGTCTTCGATGGATATCCTGAAGATACGAAAGGTGGAACAAAAAGTGCTGAACGGTGAAAGAGGTTTATGAAAACGATTTCCGCTGACATTCTCTTCGATGAGAACATGATACCGACCATAAAGAAAGAAAAATTCCTGGTCAATACGAACAACAAAAGAAGATTGATTTCCATGATCATAGCCAAGTTACACTCTCAAAGAATGACATGGAGACAGGCCACAGAAGATGCTGACACCGTCATTGTGAACGAAGCTCTGTCTTTGGCTGAACGTACTGAGACTGTGGTGGTGGTTGGAGAGGACATCGACCTGTTGGTCATCCTCACGGGTCTTTGACAACAAGAAAACGTATTCATCCTGAAACCAGGAAAGGGAAACGTTCCTCCAACCACCTACTCTCCTGTGCACGCTCTGCAAAACAAAACCATTAAAGAACACATAATGTTTATTCACGCAATGAGTGCGTGTAATACGACTTCAGCACCTTAGAACCAAGGGAAATTGAAGTTTGTGAAAACTCTCACCAAAACCCTCCACCTTGCCGATGTTGTAAGTGTGTTCAAAAACCCTGAGACAACTCCAGAAAGCATTGCAGCAGCATGGGAGAGATTTCTGGTCAACGTGTACGGCTACACAGGAAGGACTGAATCGTCGATAAACCGTCTGAGGTACATTAATTATAAGAAGGAGCTTTCAAGACCTCATCAAAAATAGCGGCACTACCACCATCAGTTGCTGCAGCCACACAGCACAGTTTTAGGGTGTATCACCAGGTGCAGCAATGGCTGCGGGTTGAGAAAAATGCCGAAGATTGGTGTTAGAAACGAGCAACAAATTGCCTGGAACCGATCACCTCTCTACAAGCCCCTCCTCCTCCCGAACTGCTGCGTCTGGTGTCATGCAAATGCGTCAAGACCTGCGCAAAAAAATGTAGCTGCAAAAAGCAGGCCTCGATTGCACCAATCTGTGCATCAACTGTGAGGGGTCCTGCAACAACGTGACAATCGAGACAGATCTCACAAATACCCTTGAGGACGGACCATTGGACGTCGAAGTACAGGACGAACTGGGCTTCACCTTCTTCCCGGTTGTTGAGACTATCGAAGAAAATGTGGACAAGGAGGACGAAGGTATGTAACATTTCCTTCCCCAAAAACGACAATCACACACTTGGAGCATAAATGTACCTGTCTGAAGTAGTTATTATGAATTTACAAGCTGACCCACATCTTCTGTTCATTACTCACTGAAAAAATAAGAATAAGTGAACGGACTGAAGAGGATGTGACAGTTCCTTGAAAAAAGAAGGTATGTACAACAGTATCTTCAACAGTAAACGTGTGCAGATTACTACTCACCTCGTCTATCAATAAATCCATAAAATAGATAGATAGATAGACAAATTTATTTCAAAACGAATTTTGTGTTACAAAAGTTTGAAACAAGTCAAAAGGTGCAAATCTTAAAGCTAACATTAAAGTATTTTTTTTTTAAATTTTCACACATACACAAGTTAAAAACTGTAAATAAAATAAAATAATTTAAATATATAAAAGATGCAGGGAGAAACAGACAACAAGTAAATTGTTATATTGATCTTAAGTACCTATTCATCAACAGTGTAGGGTTCAATGTTACAGATGTACTTAAAAACTTCTTTTCTAAACTTTGTGAAATATGAAATAGTTTTTATATTTCTAGGTAGATGGTTATACAGATATAAGCATGCATATTGTGGTCCTTTTTTAGTCAAGGATAAAGTATGAGCGGGATAATTGTAATCATGAGCTCTTCTCGTGAAATACTCATGGCAAATTAGGTTATGCTCAAATTTATCTGGATATTTCCTTAAAAATAAAATACACAGAAATATATAAATTCCGGCTAAAGTTATCAGGTTATTTTTCCGAAAAACTCCTCTACAACTGTCACTTAAATTCATCTTGAATATTATACGGATAGCTTTCTTTTGTATTTTAAAGATTTGTTCAGAATATGAATAAATAACATCTTCTGTTTGTTCCAGATGATTAAGGTAATCCAATTTATGTCGGCAGCGACATTCATCATTCGCAACATTTATCATTATAATGATATGAGTATATATTATACTACTGACTATAATACACTGTACATAACTACTTTAGTAATAACTGCATTTCATTCGTTTGTCTCCATTTTTTCAATTACTTTCCCTACATTCATTATTCATATAAGGTATACTGGGTCCGGGAATATGTTATTTTTTGGCGCGCTCTAGCGGTGGAATGGTTAGTCTTACAAAAAACAGTGATATATGAAAAAGGCAGGAAATTTTGTCTATTTTAATTTTGTATGGAGTGGGCTTGTCGAGAAAACGCTTCCTCTCTGAGATATAAGCCAAAAACTGAGAAAAGTGCCAAAATTTGGGCAAAAAGTGCCAAAAAAAACAAAGTTCCGGGTCAAATTATTGCCTGCAAACTTCAAATTCGTGTTCAGCGACCCAAAAAACATGGAGGGTGAGAAAATAAAAACTATAGCAAAACTTACCTCGGAGAATCCTAATATGCCTAGCCTAGTATCCCAACAAACACAAATTTCAGGTAAGTTAATGGTCCAGTACTGGAAACGCTGGTAAAGTGATGGCAGTGGTAAGTCGATACTGGACCATGTTTGATAGGATATTAGCACGCCATGATATACATGCCAAACAATAAACTTTCCCGGGCCGTTACTTTTTGCCTTCACGGTATCACTATCGGAATTACTTTACCGGCTTCTTAATGTTCACTTTTTGCTAACCGGCGTAGTGGTACGGAAGCGATAAAACATGGCAAGGTGAACATTTGCCTTCAATTACCCTTTGCCTTTATTAGTTGAATTTTGAGTGTTGAATAAGGCGGTTGAATTGTTTTAAGTTCGTGTCATCAGAAGATATGATAATCCGTAAGTACCTACTTATTTTCAATGTTAACTTGGAGAAATTTGTTAGTATTTATTATATTGTCACTTGTATTGGGATGCACAAGTCAAGGGACGTTTCCAGTGGCGACGCAACGGCGTGGCGTGATCGCTTGCAGCCGGCTAGTAGAAAATAGGTGTCTGTGCAGTGTTTCCGATTAATTTTTATATGCCTAGAGTCATGGGCGCAGCCAGGGGGGGAGCCATGGGGCCCCCCCCCCCCCCCCCAAGCCGTCTTCCATGAGCCAAAAAATAAAGAAGCAGTACAAAGCAGTATCTAAATTATCTCTTGAAATAAATATTTTGTAATTAATGCCAATATTATCTAATAGAGGAATCTACATACACATCCGTTTTCAACCATTTTCTGAAAAATTTTCCTCATCCTCTGAGGAGGCCGGTTGTATTGCCCCCCCTAGATGAATTTTCATAGAGTGTAAAGATCAATAGATTATTTTTAACGTGATTTTGATTTTTACCAAACTATGATGCTTAAACTAAAATTTTCATTTAGGAAATACAAAATTTACATAATTTAACATTTTTAAATGTTAACTATACACACTAAAAAAAATTGTTTGCAGCGAACCAAAATTCTGTTGCGTAAGTATATACAAAGCAATTTCTTGGTTAATGTTAAGACATTTTTATTGCTCCAAACAATTTTTTTTAGTGTAACAAAAAATTATTAATATCAACCAAGAAATTGCTTTGTATATACTTACGCAACAGAATTTTGGTTCGCTCCAAACAATTTTTTTTAGTGTGTATGACAAGCTTTGTTTACGTGTTAATCGTCAATGCAAAATGGTGTTTGTTTGACGTTATTTTATTTAAAATTGTTATGCGTAGTAATATCAATGTAACGACAAATAAATATTATGTTGGTCATCAAAATATTTGTTTGCCATCCACTTTGATCACATGTTCTGGAATGTCCAATAACTAATTTGCGAGTCGCGAAATTTTGTTTTTATTATTTGTACTATTTTTCGTAAACCCTTAAATAAAACTTAAAATTTCAGCTGCTGTAAGGAAGAACCCGTTCAGCAAAAATGCCACGGAGTCGGAGGTATATGATATAATAAAAATTTGGTGTCAAGAAGCTTCTGATCGAGAAGGAGAAAAAAAAAAAAGAAGTGAAGTGAATAAATAATTTCTTGGTGAATTTTTTCATATATTTTACTACGAGTTTTACTACTAAAATGGCCAGGATATGTTCAGTAATTAGGAATAAAAATCTGTTTTTTTAGAAATCGACGTTTTGTTTAAAACATTTGCTTTTCTCCTAATTATTGACCATACCCTAACAATTTTTACGAGTCAAATTAATACGTAACAGGCCTGTAGCTAGAAAATGCTTTAAGAGCGGGCAAACAATTTTTCAGGGGGGGGACCGTCGGCCAAACATTTTTTTATTATTTTTTCCATTTACAGATAACCCCGTAAAAAATAGCTACCTCATTATTTTTTGCGGTCGCCGTAGGTCGGGCGAAAATTATTCTAGGACGGGCTACGCCCGTCCTGGCCCACCCCTAGCTAGATACAGGCCTGATACGTAACATAACACTGGTATATTTTGTGTAATGTTTTTGTTGATTTTTAAAGTGTATAAAAATGTTTTGTTTGAAACTAGTTTATATAGAAGCTCGATTTTAATTTATTTTTATATTTATAATGTATAAGAACTTTATATAGTAAAGAATCCTGCACTTTCTCTACGAAAAATGTCCCTTGGCCAAATTGGCCGAAGCTGCAATATGTGATAGTTTTTGAGATTTACCTACCATAATTTAATTTATTAAAAATTTTTCGCTCTTAAATGATTAACTTAACGTAAAAAGCGCAAGTGTTAAAGCATGTTTAATAAAATTCAATAAAGCTTAGTTCGTTTTCCGGGCTTTGTGCCCAGTTCAAACTTTTTTAATCTATATAATGAGAACTATCACACTCTAGTTTCAGCTCTAATTTGGCTGAAGGCCGTTCTCTATAAGGTTTGTGCGAAATTATTTAATAAATAGTAAAATAATAAAAGATGTAACACATTTTCATATCTCGTCATTTATATTCAATGTCCTTTGGTGATTACTGATTATAATGTACAATGTGTCCCTAGTTTACTGCATGGAAAGGAAAATCTTTATTATATTTGATTTTTCATAAAAAAGTTATTTTGTGAAAACGTTTATCTAAAAAATAAGCTTGGCATATAGATATTTGATTACATATACAGGGTACTTAACAATTGTAAATATCTGAGGAGATCTTAAAATTGAAAATTTTATTTTTCACTTCAGAGAAAAATGTTCAATAAAAACGTTTATTTTTGTTGTATCACATATTTCTTCATGTTTTATAATTTTTGAGTACCCTGTGTATTGGAATATATATCGAATATTATTTTTTGGGCAAATAAAAGTTTTTACTAATAACTTTTTTTCAAAAAATCAACAAAAAATATTTCTATCCGGGCAGTAATCGGAAAACACTCTGTATGTATAATTATACATATCAGCTCAATCGTTTCTGGCATATTGAAGGTTAGATACAGGGTACCACTGATTAACCAATGCTGGCACAAAGAAGGTAGACTGTAGTTTTCTACAAAGGAACATTGAGGTGCCATCGGGTCCACATTAATGTAAATGCTGGTTCGCCGTCTAAGGTTCAGGTACTGGCCCGGTGGACACCGGCTTATCATGCCAGTAATGGTTGCCTTTGAAGGTCCACAATTCCACTAATGGCAAAAAAAATGCATCGGCCATTAAAGGCCCTTAAATTGCGTGTTTACTGGGATGGTTCTAAAATTTTAAATCGTCCAGTACATTGAAGAATTCAATAGGAAAAGATGTGCTGAGCTCGACGCATACCGCTCCTCGTCCTACAATTAAAGTTAACTAGATACTACGAAATCCTTATTTAAAATCTCTGTTACCTAAAGCATATCTGATGAAGTAAACCAAACGCTTCAGAAGATACTCAGAGAAAAATGTGTGACATCTTTTCACAATTGTAAAAACTGCACTCCAAATTAGTCTTTAAAAAGGGATAGAATTAATTATGCAAATAAATAATATACAGATTCGGCAAATGTAGTTCGTGATATGTAAACGTGTATCAACGCAGATAAACCACGCCTTGTCGTAGATCAACGCAGGGCATTGCTATTCGTTCATACCACTACCGCATGACCGCGTCGACGACCCCACGCATTCTGTAGCCCAGCCAATAGTGCATCGAAGTTTATTACCTATATCACGAACTATATTTGCCGAATCTGTATTTTTAGAGAAATTCGCGCATTACAATGTCCACTGATCAACGCCATACCAGTTGATTAACGGAAAATATTTTTTTACTCTAGTTTCCTTATCCTTGTTTGGAAAGTTTATATCTTAATACCTCATGTTTTGTTAGTCTGCATTGTTTTTTACTCAATTTAGTAATTGACTTATATATTTTTTTGTATTTATATTTAGTTGTAATTTTACCAAATTTGACTATGTTCCGATACTTATAAAGTCTATGAAAATAAAGTTTATTATTGTTATTATTATTTTTAAATAATTTTGCTTAAAAAATGCAAAATTGCTTAAAAAAATGCAATCACAACGTTGTGCACAATTTGTCAAAACAATTTCTCTCTGTGTATGGTTTCGCAGTTATTTCTGACCTTTTCATCTCAGAACTGTAAAATTTTGGATACAATGTCTATAGTTAAATTGTCATAATTTTATCCTAGGATGTAATTTTCAGATATTCATAATATTATATAATGAATATTCTCTCTCGAAACAAAACAATAATAAACTAATAATAATATTTATTCGTTATGTATGTCTATGTATGTCTTTAAATTTAAGTATTCTTTTTGATTTTAGATAAAAATATGGTTTCAAAATAGACGAACGAAATGGAAAAGAAAATATACTAATGATATTGAATTATTGGCACAACAGTACTATAATTCAATGGGAATTTTAACACCTAGGCCAATATTTCTAGGTGACCGGTTATGGTAAGGACATGACTAACGATTTCGACACCCAAAAGTCTCTTTTTAAAAAATTATTAAATTCAAAAATTTATTTTTTATAAAAATGTTTTAAGTACAATGTATGTATTTAATCTAAGAAAGCTAGTTACAGACTGAATCTAAAACAATGCAAAATAGGAAAGAAGGCACAGCGCCTTATCTTCTAAGTATCAGGTTACAACTGCTGATGCTGGGAAACATAGTCGTCCCCTTATAATTTAAATGGGGGGTCGATACATAATTCCTCCCCTCGAAGATTCAACTACGGAGTGCAGCGAGGAAGTTGAACGTTTGGTGGGATGGCTTCTGGTCGATTTCCCTCGATGTCTTCATTATGTTTCCTTCGTCTGGCTAATATACATTTTTTATATGAAAAATATGAGATGATTAAAATAACCATAACATAGAGGAGTACTGTCCATGTACTGGGAATATTGGAGATTCCAATTTCGTCATAAGATATTTGGGGTTGATTTTCAATTATTTGTTTTTGAATATCCTGTAGTTCGTCTAGGTTGATATTCTCTAAGTGGATGGTAAAGTTTTGGTTTGGTGTAGGATTTTCCTCTTGGTCTAGTTCTGGGAAAAATATCGGCTCGTTTTGATTTATGGCTTGCTGTTTATTGCTGATCTTCTCTCGGGTGCTAATTATTTCGCACCCTATTGGGATGTTGATTAAATAGGTACCAATTAACTTTTGGACCTCTTCTTGTTGTTTACATTTCATGGTGATTGCCTGCTTGCTGGAAAATATACCAATCCATTGTGTCGATTCTTCTAGTTGCTTGATTACTGCTCTTGTAGTTTTGATCTGGGTTCTTTGACAGCTTGCGGTGTTCTTCATATCCAGGAGTTGTATTTCACAAGGGCTGTCTTCGTCGATTTCTTTTATGTCAAGTTTCTTACAAGCATAATATTGTGGTGCCATTTTGGTGCATATGTCACTTTCGAATGTAAAGTACAATTTGTCTTTTAGCAAATATCTATTATTTGGAATTATTGCCTTGAATTGACTCTGACTATACACAGGAATTGGGTACAGGTGATAATAATTAAAGGTTTCAGGGTACATGATTGGTAAACGAAGTAAGTAGGTGATTTTATTATTAAGGATATAACATTCAATTTCTATTAATTTTTCTATTAGTAGGGTATTTTCTAGTGTTATTTCAAAGGGCAATTGTCCCGGTTGTATATTTTTTTCCAATTTTAATAGTTCTTTGAACAGATCGACAGTTTTTATTATACTTGGGTGCATGATATTTAATCTGGTGAACGTAATTGAATTTTCTATATCTTGGAGAATAGAGTTAATTATTTCATACATATTTATAATTTGATTTAAAATGTCTTTCATGAAGTTAGTAGTTTTGCGTTTTAAGTCTCGTTCAGCAATGGCGGCAATCCGTTCGATTTCTGATTGTAATACTTTTTCATTATGAGATATTTGTTGAATGGTTAAATTAAATTTATTAATTATGTCTATAGAGATTGAGTTTTGTTTTGTAATGCTTGCAGCCAATTTATTTTGGTTATTTTGAATTTGCCTAATGAGATTGTCATACCGTTCTCCGTCGGTGGCATCCAAATTACCAGATATTGATTTAAAAATAGAACCTAGACCGTTTATTAAACCTCTTTTGGTTCTTTGGGGATGCGGAAGAATTTCTTTTAACTTGATTTCGACCTTTTCTTCCGTCAACTTTAATATTTTAACATAGTTTGATGTATCTTGGGAGTAATTTTTATTCAAATTAATGCTATGCATAAGATTTTCTGATTGTTCATGTAGCTTATTAATTTCGGTGATAATTGGGTTTAAATCATAGTAATGGATCAAGGTGTGACTATATTCTTGTACCTTTGCCAGTCCTAGTTTAAGTGGTATTAATCCGGGGTTGTTTTCTAAGCTTTTGATTGTTATTCTCTCTTGTAATCCGAGTACAAGGGGAAATCTGAAATATAACAGTTTAGTTATTTAAAATCGTAAGTTTTCTTTAGTGGTCTTTTTAAGTTATCCATGTGGATTTTGTTTTCGGTCGATACGGTTTTTGAATTTTTGTCTACCGTTTTTATTACCGTTGGTTTATGAAATTTATTCGCGGTCTTTTGCCTTTTATGTTTTTTAATATAAGTGGTTGATTTAGACTGAAATAATTTTGGATCATCGCGATTTTGATTTAGTTTCTCTATAGTTTTTTCTTTATTTTCTATAAGGTTTTCATTTATTTTTGAGTACATTAATTTAGTCCTTTCTTTATGTTCGTTAATATAATCGTTAACGAGTATCTTTTCAATGTCCATATCGAATGGATTTTCATTATTTATGTGTCCTTTAATGATGTCTATTGGTTTTAACTTTGTTGTCGAATGAATCGAGTGGTTATACGCTAGTATTGCATAAATCATTTTCATGTGTACTGGAGTTTTTAAAAATCCTCTAGTATTTAGTAACCGTACATGCTCTATTAATGTTGAGTGTAATCTCTCTATGGGACCATTAGATTGAGGGTGATTGGGTGAACAAAAATGCAATTTTATTTTGTGCAAGTTAAGAAGTTCGGTAATAACTGAATTTTTAAATTCTGAACCGTTATCAACGATAATTTGTTTTGGAACGCCATGATGAGAGAAAAATGTTATTAAATTGTTTACGATTTCGGTAGAACATAGTGACATTAATTTGTATGCCTGTGCATATTTAGAAAATGTATCTATGATAGTCAAAAATTTGGTTTGTTCTAAGGTAAAAGCGTCTATATGAATAATTTCAAAAGGTTGAACCGGGGTTGGTGTAATATTCATTTTCATTCTTACGGGATGCCTTTCGTATTTTCCTTGTTGACAAATTTCACAGTCGTTTATATATGTTTGAATTGAATTTTTCATTTCGGGCCAATAATATCGCTTCCTGATTTGTTGCTCGGTTTCATTTATACCACGATGGTTGCTTTTGCTTTCGTGATAATTTTTTATTATTTCCTGAACATCGTCCTTATTACTGACATCGATTAATTTTAGTTTACAATTTTTTAATTTTAGGTACGGCCATTTAAAGTTCTTACGTATAACTTCACAAAATGGTTCATACATATCAGGGTCTTCAAAATATAAATGATAAGGTGTTTTTGGCACTACATAGTTTTTGAAAAAGTTGATTATATCTTGCTCGAATTGATTTTGAGATATTTGACAATCTAGGCGTTGCTTTTTATTGAATAATATCGTCAGTTTTGGTCTAGCAGGGGAATGTAGAACCGATTTAATAATTATTTGATTTTGTCCGTAATTAACGGGTGTTTCCACGATGGGAATTTCTGCTATGGGATGGTGCTCGGCATTTGTGTGTACAGTAATATTATCATTATCGTTATCGTCCTCGGGGTTATCAGTCTCTAATCTGTGTTCATCTGGTAGTACCCGAGTGGAAATATTGTCGATTTCCGGATCTGGAGGTTCCGCGGGTTCTGGGGATTCCGAGGGTTGAGCTGAAGTGCTAGCGCCGATTTGCTCATTAAACTTGTCAATATATTCAAATATATCACTCGTCTCTTTTGCGTGTAATTCTATGCGGGATAACGCGTCTGCGTTCGTATTTAATTTACCCTTTTTATATATGATATTGTAGTCGAATTCTTCCAACTTGAAACGCCATCTTATTAATTTAGAATTTGGCTCTTTTAACGAGAATAGCCACTGTAGGGGTTTATGGTCAGTTATTATGTTAAATTTCCGTCCAAAAAGGTATGGCCGGAAGTATTTAGTAGCCCAAACGATAGCCAAAAGTTCCCTTTCTATTACGCTATAAT
This sequence comes from Rutpela maculata, assembly GCA_936432065.2. Classification (NCBI taxonomy): domain Eukaryota; kingdom Metazoa; phylum Arthropoda; class Insecta; order Coleoptera; family Cerambycidae; genus Rutpela; species Rutpela maculata. The sequence continues at coordinate 219,619,106 of OW386285.2, forward strand.
TTTGCTCGGAATCATTCAAAGTTCGAGACGCGTACGCGACGGGTAAGTCTTTCCCAATTTGGCCCTGGGACAAAATGGCGCCAACGGCCACATTGCTCGCATCAGTGGTTAAATTGAACGGTTTTGTGAAATCGGGGTATTGTAGGATAGGTTCGTTAATCAACAAATTTTTACAAACTTCAAAACAAGATAAGAATTCTTCGTCGTGGGTGATTTTTGCATTTTTCTTTAAGCATTTCGTCATCGGTTTGGTAATTTTGGCGAAATTATTTATAAATCTCCTATAATAACCCAATAGTCCCAAAAAGCCTTTAATTTGTTTAGTTGTCTTAGGGACTGGGTAATTTTTTATAGCTTTTATTTTATCAGGGTTTGGCTTAACCCCGTTCGGTGTAACAATGTGGCCTAGGTAGGCCACTTCCTTGCGTAAAAATTCTGACTTGTCTAACTGAATTTTGAAATTTGATTGTCTAAGTCTATCAAAAACTGATCTTAACCTTTCTATATGTTCCTGAAGTGACGTAGAAAAAATTATTATGTCGTCTAAGTAAACTAAGCATTTTTCGTTTTGTATACCACGAAGAATATTGTCCATAATTCGCTGAAACGTCGCGGGCGCGTTTTTTAGGCCAAAAGGCATTCTTAAATACTCGTAATGCCCGTTTTCTGTGTTAAAAGCTGTTTTGGCTATGTCGCTTTCGTTCATCTCTATCTGATGAAAACCACTAGCCAAATCCAAGGTGGTAAAGTATTGACATTTACCTAACTTGTCCAATAAATCGGTAATATTGGGAAGTGGGTATCTGTCGTCGACCGTCTTTTCATTCAGTTTGCGGTAGTCCACCACTACACGCCACTTCTGTATTCCCGAAGCATCGGGTTTTTTGGGCACCACCCAAATAGGTGATGACCACGGTGAATTGCTAGGCCTTATTATATTTTGATCTAACATTTTTTTCATTTGGTTTTCTACTTCCTTTTTGTGGATGAACGGGTAACGATATGTTTTCGTATATATCGGTACTTCGTCCGTCGTATTAATTTTATGTTTAATTTGATTAGAAAAAGTTAATTTAGTGTTTTCTTGATAGAAAATGTCTGAATATTCTTTACATAAATTTTCAATTTTACTTTTTTCTTCCGGGTTTAGATGGTCGGTACGAATGTTAAGTATGATTTTGGTGTTTCATCAAAATTGTTTAAGTTTATTTCATGAATAGATTTTTTTTCGAATCTCTCAACTACTATAGGTTCGGAAAAGTCTAGAGTGATGGGATTGACCGTATTATTTAATATTGTAGTAATAGCTTCGCCATTGTTGGCGGTGGCTAAACATTCTGGTATCTCACAATTGTGAATTTTTTGATAAGGAATTATTATTTCTCCATTTTCTAGAGACGTTTTTATTTTTATTACTTGTTCGCTGCGAGGTGCGATTGATATTAAATTTAATTCGTTTTTTGTTTTATAGTAAGATAAGGTAATTTTTGTATACGGCGTTATCAATAATCCTTTGTCGAAGTTTAAGCTAGCCTGAAGTATTTTTAAATTATCCAATCCGATTAATCCGTGAAAACTATTATGAAATCTAAATAAAAAGAATTTTAAACTTGTTGGTTGTGGTAAATTAAATAGTTTTGAAGATGGTATTAATGCACTTTCTTTGTGAGCGGATTTTTGAAAAACGGTAGAGACTATAAATGGATCATTTTGAATACAGTTAGGGTATAATTTATGAGCAAGATTAGGGTCGATAAATGATTTCGTTGAACCCGAGTCGATTAAAAATTTTAGGTTATGTTCAGGTAGTATAATATAGGGTAATTCATTAGAATTGGTGGCATTGATTGAGATAATTTCAGGGTTTACGTTTGATCGTCGACCGGTGGGTCTTGCTGAAAATTTACATTTTCTTGCTGAAGATTTATATTATCTTGCTGAAAATTTATATTATCTTGCTGAAAATTTATATTATCTTGCTGAAAATTAATATTATCTTGGTAATATGCCTCGTTTACGTCTCCGTAAGTTTCAGGAAGGTTTTGGTTGTCGTACTCGTAAACACCGCTAGAGGTTGGTTCAATTTCGTTTACTTCAGTGTTATGAAGTTCATGGGAAGCGAAATTTCTTTGAGGGGGGCGATATTGATTTGAGGTCGATGGTCCCGGTTGAGGTCGGAAATTATTCGAAGTTTGCCTCGTTGATATACTCATAGGAGTGGGGTTAGGCAGATTTTTGTATGGATTTGGCCTGAAAACGTTTTGGTTTTGGTTCCTGAATATTTGCGAATTTGTGAAAAATCTCTGCTGTGGATTGTTCACTCTAGGGTGAAATTGAATCGGTTGAGATGGGAAACTATTTTGTTGACGAAATTGATTACTCTGAGTTTGATAATTGAATGAGGGCATTTGGCCATTGAAAGGGTTTCTGGGGAAATGGTTCATTGGTCTGCTGAAATTATTTACTGGTCTATTAAAGTTATGCATTGAATTTTGTTGATGAATGGTTGGGAATATTGGTCTTGGTTGTACAGGAGCCTATTGTACGAAATTTTTGTTAGTCAAATTTTGATAATAGTGCGTATTATCTTCTTGAGTAATAAATTGCATCGCCTCTTTCATGTCTTTGGGGCGCATGCAACGAATAGTTGTGCCTAGAGGTTCTTTTAGCCCTGACAAGAATGTTTTTAGAGTAAGATTGTTATAGAGAGCTCGTTTTAATACTTTGGCTTCTGCTTCTTTTTCATGAATGTCTACATATGAACATATTAAATTTAATAATTGTAAGCAACGGTCGTAAAATTGTTGCGGTTTTTCGCTTGGAAGCTGTTTTAGCAAAACTAAATCTCTATTTAGACAAGCTTCGTCGCGTTGATCTGCAAAGTTTCTATATAAAGTGTCTTTTAGTTCTTGCCAAGTAGTAACACTCTGTATATTAACAACTAATTTAGCGTTATCTGTTAATTTGCCTATTAGCGAGTTTAATAAAAACACGTTATGAAAACTATCAGGGTGAGCTGTGTCGTAAAATTCTGATATAATGCTATCACAAATACTTAAATATCTATTTAATTCGTTCGGATTTCCGTCAAATTGCGGAACGCATTTTAAATACTCTGGTTTGAACTGAGTCATTTTCGTATTATTTAAGGTTAAATTAACTTCTAAATTACTTATTTCACTAGAATATTGAATGTTATTTTCTGGTTTATGTGAGGAACTAGAAGGCAAAAGAGAATTGTTATCTTCTACGTCTGAGTCAGTTAAAGGTGATAAGCTTAAGTTTTCAAAAAGTTTTTCGAGTGACATCAAACTGTACTTACATTAATATTATTGTGACTTTGAGCATCGTTTTTCACTAACTATAAGGAGCCCTCAAATGGATGAGCGATTTTGTCTTCTCCAAATTACGAGTTCCTTGCAGAATGGGACGATGTAGTTCCAATTCTCGTGAATTATTGTTGAAAGAGTCTTGCACAGGTTTGCGATAAACTGGGTTTCCTAATGTTCGAGGAGCCACTCTGTTTTAGGCACTTTCGCGAATTTTTCACTTTTTTGTCCGATAATCGATTAATCGTTGAAACGAAAATTATCTGTTCGATACACGATAATTTCGATAATCCTTAGACCGACTGCGCCACTAACGATTTCGACACCCAAAAGTCTCTTTTTAAAAAATTATTAAATTCAAAAATTTATTTTTTATAAAAATGTTTTAAGTACAATGTATGTATTTAATCTAAGAAAGCTAGTTACAGACTGAATCTAAAACAATGCAAAATAGGAAAGAAGGCACAGCGCCTTATCTTCTAAGTATCAGGTTACAACTGCTGATGCTGGGAAACATAGTCGTCCCCTTATAATTTAAATGGGGGGTCGATACATAATTCATGTCAATTTTCATAGATATCTACTATCGTTATTTTGTTTATATAATATTTTCAAAGTTAGTAAATAAGACTTATTGTCGTGATTGCTTTTATGCCGAATAGGTTGTGACATGTTAAACTTCGCCTCTTTCATACAGAATGAGTCAAGAGTGTGTGGACCCGTTGAAAACCGTCAGCCCCACAAACCCTATAGAAATTGGCTCTCAGTCGAATTTTCTGAACTTTGGATCTGTTGTAGCTATTGTTTTTCTGAGCAAAAGTTCTCTTGGGCACAAGTCTCGACTATAACTGCTTTTCAAGTATGAGGGCTTAAACGTCACAATAAGAATAAAAATATGGCGGATTGAAGACAGCAATCTGTTAGCAGTCCTCCATATTTTTCTTTTTTTTACGTCGTATAAATTATTTTCAGTAGAAAAATAGCTTTATACATATATTTTAAGAAAACAGAACAAAATCCGATATAGATAGGGGCCGACGGCCGATAGCAATCCACAAGAAGTAATATATTCTTTTTATAACTTTTTTAATACCGTTTGTGAATTAACCATTTTTGGTGGAATAATAGTTATATACACATATTTCAAGAAAACAGGTAGGGGCCGACGGGGTAGCAATTCCACAAAAACTAAAATATTCTTTTTGTAACTTTTTTAATATCGTTTGTACATTAACTATTTTCGGTGGAATAATAGCTATATACATATATTGCAAGAAAATATAACAAAATCCGACATAGGTAGGTGCTGACAGGACGGCAATCCACAAAAACTCAAATATTCTTTTTGTAATTTTTTAGTATCATTTGTGCATTAACCATTTTCGCTGGAATAATAGCTATATAGATATACTTCAAGAAAACAGCACAAAATCCGATATAGGAAGGGGCTGACTGGATAGTGTAATATGCCCGATTATGTCTCACTTCACTTATACTGTTAGAATAAGACACTTCACTTAGTTTCACACCACCGACCTACTCGTACCGCTGTCCGACATAAACCGCCTTCTCCTCCTGCCGTCAGCTGCACAGCGCCACCTGGTATTCGGTAATACTTTATTACTCATCAACATTAAGTACAAATAATTCCAATACACTATAAAGGTAGCAATCCACAAAAAATCAAATATAATTTTGTAATTTTTCTAATATCCTTTCTGCATTACCAGTTTTGGTGGAAAATTAACTATGTACTTATACTTCAAGAAAGTAGTATGATAATGAAAGAGCTGGTGGTTCAAGGTTGTGTTCAAGGTTGTGTTCAGGGTCAAAACCTATGAGAGAGAGCTGGCAGAGCAACATTTGTATTCAATTTCTAAGAAACGCGAATGGCCGTTATAATGAACACCTGCTGTGAATTCCAAGAAAATCAACGACCTACTTTTCGCAATAATATCTGGTGTACACGTGATCAATTTCTAAGAAACGTGAATGGCCGTTATAATGAACACCTGATGCTATGAATTCCAAGAAACGATGGCGCCTAGATGGCGAATATCTACAGACTTGTCTGGATTTGTCTAGGAAAGGTTATGTGAAGGTCAGCGACTCTTTATTTCTGAGAAGAACACCTGCGGTAAATTTTATTTTTTTATTTTTTACATTGGAAGAAACATTTCGATCACTCTGTATATGCTAGTGACACGTGACCTGCGGTAAATTTTATTTTAATTACATTGGAAGAAACATTTCAATCACTCTGTATATGACACGTGACCCGCGGTAAATATTATTTTAATTACATTGGAAAAATATTTCGATCACTCTGTATGTGCTAGTAACACATGACCTGCGGTAAATTTAATGATATACCTATAATTAATTGGAAGAATATTTCGGCACATGAATGGTCCTATATATTGCATTGTTTAATTTAAATAATACATTATCAAGAACTCAGATATTCTACTTTGTTATAGCAGGAAATAAAATATCTCGGCGGTCGACATACGATACTCGCAAACATGTGATAAAAAAAATCGTCTTATTTCAAAAATATTTCTCAAGTTAAAAAGATTACATATTCTTACGTTCTTATAATAGCAATTACGAAGAAATATAGAATAAAATGTCACAGGGCGTCCTTTTACAATCCGAACAAGGCTTTCTAATGGGATGTAAAGTGCAAAGACATTTTAACGTTCTCATATAGAAAAAAATTTCAAAGAATTGATGTGAGGAATATATTTCACAGAGCGTCATGTACTATCTGGACAACGCTTTATGATTCAAATACCTGTGCATCAGACACCTTTGTATCGTGTTATAAGATTAGATAGGAAAGTCACATTATTCTTCCATACTCGAATTAAAAGATAACAGATTCTTAGGCTGTCATATACCAAATAATATTATATTTTTTACAGAGTGTCATATGCAATCTGGACAATGCTTTTACATGCGATATCTCCGAAAAAAATAATGATGTCATAACATGATGCAATATATTTTTTTACAGAGTGTCATATGCAATCTAGATCTTGAAATAACAGAAGGTTTCATTAACTTGTCTCGACAGGTTTAGGATTCCGCGAATAACATATGGTACGTAGTTGTTGCCATAGCAACAGATTTTTATCACCTCTCCCTGCAAAAAATGTATGATATATAATGCCGAGATAAAACATATTCTACAGTATCGTATAGTTTCTTATACAACAATGAAGTGTGAACAATGCAAGAAAGTTTTCTCGTGCAAGAGCTGCTTAGTTCGGCATATTCGCCAATATTGTCCGGCTCTAAATAATGGAAGGTATCTTGTGAGCCTCCAAATAAAAAACAAGCTTGATAGCATGCCTTCTACAAGTGACATTAATAGAAGGCAGTCCTTCTACAAGTAGTAGCAGTTGTTCGCGAGATCCAATAATTTGTGAATATTGTGAAAATAACTTCTTACTATCTTCTAGCCTACAGCGTCATATTAAGAATAATAGATGCCCTGCCCTGAATGATATGTTTATGATTGACAGAAGAAAAAAAAATCGTTCTGTTCTAAGCAGTTCGGGATATGGTGTCGATAAACTTCATTGCGCCTTTAAAAGCAGGATCGCTAGTTACCGTTTTAGCAATCCTAGAAGCCATATCGATTATTCTGATTTCCTAAAAGAAGTTAAACAAAAAGTTTTAAACAAAATTGAAGAATACTTGCAAGAATACCAGGCCCTCAAGATTAATTTTAAAATATTTGGGATTTACGAAATACCAGAAAAAGAATTGTCTGATATTAAGTCATTCAACAAAAGGAATAAAATAATTACTATGTCAACGGACTTTCATCAGATCTTTGAAGAATTTAGGGAAGAAATGACCGTACAAGCATCCGATTTCTAAAAAAGGACTCTAGGTGGACACTGAAGCGTATAATGTTCCTTGACGTAAAAATAAATGTTTACACCAATGTGAGCTTCATCGTTTATTAAGTTACCTAAAGCTATAGAAGCAAAGAGAGCTGTTTTAAATATACAAAACAAGGATAATGCATGCTTTGCATGGTCGATCATTGCATCCATTTTTCCCGCAGAAGGTGTTCCAAAAAAGATTAGTTCGTATTCACATTACGATACTTTGCTGAATTTTAGAGGCTTGGAATTCCCTATGAAACTAAAGGATGTAGTCAAATTTGAAAAAATGAACATCTGTGTTTACTCTTGAATCAGAATTCAAAGATGGGAAAACTTTTGCTGAACTGGTTGGACCATTACATTTTATTTCATGCCGACAAACCGCGCACATTAATTTACTACTTATATCAGACAACGCAGGTAACACACATTACTGCCTTATACAAGATTTATCAAGACTAATTTCAAAACAAAAGTCGTGTCATGATGGACGATTACATATTTGTGACGGATGTCTACAATCTTTTAGAAAAATAGAACAGCTGAGAAGACATGAAGAAGACATGAAGACATGAAGAAAACGACTGTAACTACACGAAACTACCATCTACTGATTTGAGAATTAAGTATGGTGAATCAGTGCCAGAAAATATCCTTAAATTCATACTTCATTCTTTCGCTTTTTATGTGAAATGCAATTTCGATGATAAGTATTCAAAAATTGTAACATATCGAGGACTTGTTGCTGCTGAAGTATTCGCTAAAAAGTTAGATGAAACAGTTCTGCACTTGTATAATAACCACTTGAAACATGTTAAAGAAATGCTACCTCTGGCAGATCAATAGAAAGCTGAATTTGAAAATGCGGCTTGCTGTCACATTTGCGAGAAGCCATTCAGAACTTGGGAAGCAAAGGTCCGCGACCATTGCCACTTAGAAGGCCAGTTCAGAGCTGCTGCTCATTCTGTCTGTAATTTGAACTATAAAGTGTTAAAATTCATACCAGTTTTCTTCCACAATCTAACAAACTATGACAGTCATTTATTTATTAAGAAATTAGCGTCCAAGAAGGAGTGTGTTTCTGTAATAGAGCAAACCAAAGAGAAGTATATATCATTCTCTAAATCAATTCTCGTGGAAAAATCTACAAATCCTCAAGAACCGGACACATACCGTACCTGAGACTAAAATTTTTAGTCTCTTTTCGATTTTTATCCAAATCCCTCGATAAGCTGAGCCAGAGTTTAGAACAACGCAGACTTATATCTAAAATCAGACATTTTATCATCAGCCGACGTATTTGAAAATTATCGAAAAGTGTGTTTGGAACAGTACAAATTAGATCCAGTTCATTATTTGATGGCACCTTCTTTGAGCTGGGATGCCATGTTACGTCACACAGGTGTTGGACTTGAACTTTTAACCGATGTGGATACTGTGCATTTCTTTAGAAAAGGTATTCGAGGTGGCGTGACCCAATGTAGCAAAAGAAAGGCTGTGGCAAATAATAAATTTTTACCTAACTATGATCCTGGTAAACCAACGTCATACATTATGTACCTAGACGCCACAACTTTATATGGATCCGCAATGGAAAGATACCTGCCCACAGGTGATTTTAGGTGGTTGGAGCAAGAAGAAATCGAAAATTTTGATTGGAGAAAATTCACCAAAAGGATATGTTCCAGAAGTGGACTTAGAATATCTTTCAAACTTGCACGATGACCATAACGATTTACCATTCTGCCCTGAGAGAATGATTCTTCCCAAAAGCAAAACTGCCAAATTAATTCCAAATTTACGAAACAAATATAAATATATCATCCACTACAAAAATTTGAAATAATGTTTAAAATATGATATGAAATTAAAGAAAGTGCACAGGATAATAAAATTTTCCCAATCACCCTGGGTTAAGTCATATATCGATTTAAACACAAATCTCCGAAATTCTGCCAAAAACGAGTTTGAGAAAGACCTATTCAAGTTAATGGTGAATTCAATTTTTGGCAAAACCATAGAGGCAAAACATTAAACTATGCACATGCTGGGAAAATAAAAAATGTGTACTAGGTGCCAGAGCATTAATAGCCAAGCCACATTTTAAATCATGTTCAGTATTCGATGAAAATTTAGTAGCAGTTCAATTAGAGAAATTAAAAGTTGTGTATGATAAACCACTATATGTAGGCTTTTCCATTTTAGATATTTCCAAGACAATAATTTATGAATTTCTGTATGGTTACATCAAATCCGTGTATGGAGATGAAGCAAATGTCCTCTACACAGACACCGACAGCCTAATTTTAGAAATATTTACAGATAAAGTTTATGATGACATCAAGAAAAACATCCAATATTTCGATACTTCAAATTATAATATCGATAACATCTATAATATACCCAAAACAAAGTCTGTGGTAGGGAAAATGAAGGACGAATATGCTGGAAGACCAATTGAGAGCTTTTACGGTACTGGTGCCAAAGCGTACTGCGTTAAAGCCGGTGATGTAATGAAAAAAGCGAAAGGTGTTTCTAAGGGTGTCGTTAAACATCAAATAGATTTTTCAGACTATGTTCAGGTTGTCGAAAACGGCGGCTTAATATTCCGTAAAATGTCGATATTTAAATCCACTTTACACACTATTCATACTGAACTTAAAAATAAAGTAGCTCTATCATCTGCCGATGATAAAAGGTATATTATACCTGGAGATGTGAGAACTTTGGCTTGGGGGACATCATCTAATGCCTGACAGTAGTGATAAAAATTTAGACATTTTGCTAAAATATGCTAGATGTTTGGACTTGGAAGAACCTGAAGCAGGATGGGATAGTGTTAATTTTGATGAGTCTGAATCAGAATGTGATAATTGAGATTTAGATAATTTTGATTTATTAGATTTGTAATTTATATTTAAAAAACATACATTATTGTTTACTTATAAATAAAACACATATACATTGTTAATTGTTTTTTATTTTATCCACCGCATATTTCCTACACATGGTTTATAATAAATATAAAGATATATTAAAATTATTTAATATAAATCATCCGCATCTTTGAAGGCCCCATTTACATACGACATCTGGATTGCGAGTTTGATGGACCATCCACGTGACTATTCCATTCAGGACGATTGTGGTGTACAAAACAAGGTAGTTGAATCGTTAGTCTGAAATTTTCTCTATATTTCTTGGGTAACTTGGGCCAAGTGTAAAGAAGTTCCATGGGACCAGCTTTGTCAATCAGATAATTTAATGGAAAATTCCGAAGTTCTTCCTCAGTAAAGTCATATAAATTTTTACCATACTTGTGTTCTATTAATAATTCGACTGCTAGACAGAATGACCTCAGTTCTGAATCCATATTATCTGTATAAGTCCGACAATCGATTCAGTAACCAACAACGAGGAACACAGTGCGATGTAGTAGATCAGGTAAGAAACTGCACCTAGCTCCACTTTACAATCTGTTTTTATACTATTAGCGTTTAATGGTGGGGGGCATTTACTGATGTGTTGATTCCACTTTGTTTCTATAGTAGAGTTATCATTCAGCCTTAGTCGTAGTTTGTACATAGTACTATTTTTGGGTATTGGAGATGTAAGGACCGAGGAGTCATTAATTGTTGTGGAAGGTATCATTCTTTTCCATTTTGACGACCTTTTCTATCGAAGCAAATAAATACCTCTTCAGTATTGTAAGATTGTTGTATGTAGAGAATTCCATGCCAAATGGCGTGCAAGACCATAAATTGCGAGGCTAGCATCGTAATATCTTTAAGGGCACTAATGTTCTATTAAATTAGCATGGATTTATATTCTATTACATATTGGAGAGGGGGGAAAACAACTGCAAACCAGATAGCATCCTAGAGGTTTTGGGAACCAATTGAAACTGCTGTTCCCACGATAACATCTGGTGAACACGTGTTCAAATTCTGGAAATCCGACATGCAGGTATTTGATGACTTAAGTAAACATCCACAGACAAGACTTGACTTGTCTAGACATGTTTAAACTTGTTTGATAAATAAAACACATGGAATATATTTTATTTCTTTTATTTCTATGACATTACAAAATTTTCATTCAAGATTAAACACATTTGATAGAGAACACATACGGTTAGATTTTAAATGATGAAAACATCGTGGTTCCGAAAATTGGAGTAGTGAATGTTCTTCCAATTCATACACAGGATTTGAAGAATACTTTTCTATATATGCAGATTTTTCTTTCCCCTTTACATAAATTTCTTTTTCATGTTCGGTTAACTCGGATAATTTGTACACCATGGTAATTATATGTCAGCCAATTAGCTTGCTTTTCTAAATCAGGTGGTAGAAGTTTTACAGAAAACGGCGGTTTGAAAATATAATGAGCTATTTTATAACCATTATATGCTGCTAGTTCCTTGACAATTAACTTATTTTTTTCTGCTTTGAATCCCTGCACATCCAAAATTAATGGCATATTTTTATATTTGCCAACTTTCTTGTCACAAAAACTTTTAATCTATACAATTCCACAGCTCTCTTTAAATCTCTAATTTTTTTCTGATGCTCTCTCAGCGCCTTCTTGTACTTAGAGTTCATTTTAAACTAACTCGGTAGCCTACATTGACACACTTTAAGTACGCTAGACCTGTCTGACAATTTTTGTTAGTGGATTATATCGGAATAGATGATCATGTAAAATTAAACACTATGCTGTGGTATCATTGGGAATATTTTCGCTTGTTTCGAATTCAATGCGCATAACGACCGATCCCGATTGAATAGTTTCTTTTTGACAAGAACACTCGATGTGGATTATGGGCGAAATAGATTTGAATTCCTCGGGTGTGAATATAGGCTCATTTTCAGTTTCATAATATGAGTCTTGAAAACCCGAGAACATTTCATATAATGCCGCATATTTATTGTCTTTAAAGTCTAAATATAAATCATTGTAAATATAAATCATTTCAGAATTTAAAAATACTCTTATATTTGCAAGACTACAGTTATCAAACGTACTCATATTAGAAGTTACTTTATTCTTTTTATTAGTTTGGAAAGCCACTACAACATATCGAAGTGCTTCTAACTTAGTGATAGTTTTCACAAGCCAAGTATGTCTTGTAGTCTGAGGCAGTGTGGGATATTCTACAAGTTCCCAACTTCGAAATTAAAGTATTAATTCTCCATTATTATCTAAAATATTAGTTAAAGCCAGCTGCTCTGGTATTCCCACGGAAACATGTGGTACTCTCCAATAAATCTTATCAATATTAATTTTAGGTTTCTCTGTATCATCGATACTAGTTACTGCATCTAAATCATTACTACTTCGAATTAAGACCAGTTCTTGTTTCATTTTTAATATAATTTGTTTGTAATCTTCGAAAAAGCCCATTAACATCTTAAGTGGAATGAAAACATTAATTTTTTCACTATTCGGTAATGTGGTAGCTTTAGGGAACTAACCAGCATTTTGAAGTTTAATGCTTTTACTTTCATTAAAAGATAAATATCCCTTAAGAGTAAATGTCAGTCCCACATTCCGATTTGAATCAACGGTAACACCATTTAGCTCATAGCAAATTTCTCTAAAGAGATAACTGAAGGCGTTATTTATTAATTTTAATTTGGTAGCTGGTGATCCATAGTCTTTGGTTAGGCTTCCCTCTAAGTATAGATGACTTTTACATGGTAAAGTATAAGCATCCAATTCTTGGATTGGGATTCTAATTTCATCATTATAATCAAATTTGCCTGCTACGAAAGGTTGATAGTTGTGGTACTCATAATTAGAAACGGAATTGTCTATGAAAGGCTGTTGAGTAACATTTAAAATATCCATTATATAAGTAGCTCAAAACCAAGCGATTTTAAGAAAATCTTGTTCTCAGGTGTTACTAGACTAACGTTCTTCGTATCACTAACTAAATGTTTGTTTTTAGGCGGTCTTTTATAACTGCGCTTAGTCACTACACTTGGAATGTGATATTTATTATAATGAACCACCATCTTTTAGGATAACTTTTTTAAATGCAGTCTAACCGTGATGGTTTATTTACGGAAATTGACAAGATTGCCGTCTTGATCGAGTATTTTGATGGTAATCGAGTTGATTATCCTAACGTTTACTGGGAAATACAGAATGTTTAAAGGCGATTCCACTATTTTATATTCTGAAGCAACGGTTGGGAAAAACTGGTGTATTATGTGAACAGGTAATCCATTAGAATAAGAACCAGTGGCAATATTACAATCAATACACAGAGCATTCACCTTAATGATTTGTACTGGAAAGTCAGACTCGTTTATTTCATTAGCTTTAAGAATCCTTTTCTCAAATCCCAAGGGACATCCTATGGAGTTTTCAGATGTAAAATCGATATCTACATTTGTCTCTATTTTAACCATCGAAGTAATACGATTTGGAACAATATTGATATAGCAGGTTCAGGAATTATTTTTTGCAGATAATTATTAATATCGCTAAATTCGTATGCCCCAACAGGAATGGTCGTGGTAATGGCACTATGAGTAAATTTGTTGTTTGTTTAATCGATGTTTGGTATGACATTAAAAGTCTCAAAGTTCGATAAACCGATAACGTAATCGGAATTATCTTCCAAATATATAGGTGGATTAAAATCTGCTGTCAAGATGGAGGAATATCCCAAAAGTGAAAAAGTTAGGGACATGTTGTACAATTCAATAGTATACACGTAATAAAGAGATTTCCTTTATTTGCATTCATTATATAAAAATTCCAGACATATTTGCCCACAATTAATTGAATTATATTTCTGAATTTGATCACGATTATAATTAACCTTATTCAAGCTACTATCGCTATAGAAATAACTTACTTTTTCTGGTGACCTTAACTATCGAAATAGATTATTGAGTTATTTTTCTTCACATACGCTGTCCAGTGAATGCCAGGTCCAGATGAATCATCTAAATTAATTATACCACAGTCATTTTTTCTTATCTTCATTGGCAACGCATCTTTCATGAATACATTGAGAAAGTTTGGAATATGTAAATCTTTAACGTATTTCGCTAATTCTATATTGGTTAATGCTAGCTTTATTGGAAGTTTTTTTTAAAAGGTGCTAGGTATAATCCCATGCCTTTCTTGTAAGGTCGTAAACACAATCCTTTCCCTATTACAGCTTGCTCCATAGCTATGTTGTGTCTTTTATCTTCCTCGAGTTTTTCTTTTGCGGCCTTTGCATCATTAGCAGCTTTTGTAATTCCTGCAGCACCACCTCCTATACTTCCTAAAGCACCTAATTCTGCAAATATAGGTAAAAGGAAAGGTAGAAAATCATCTTGTTTTTGGTAAAGGAATAATCCGTTTCTTTGGTAAAGACAGTTTCGTTGTTCCTATTGATGATAAAGCTTGTTTGGCGACTTTAATAAGATTATTAGAATTACTGCTTTGAATGCCGCGTCGCGCTCGTTGTACTGCGTTATTAAAACTTAACGTATTCTTACGCAATCCCATACCGTATTTCTGATTGGAACTTTTTCTGCGTAAGCCCATTCCAAGTTTAGTTTTTGCTTTCATAGCGCCAGCTACACCTAATGCAGTAATTTTTTGCCAACTGAAGAATCACTTGCTTTAAACCGCTGATAAGCTATTTCTGCTAATACTTTATCTGCTCGTTAAATCCTTAGAACGTGAATATGCGATATCATGCTCCTTACATGCCTCGTCTAAAAGGTTGACACCAGTATCACCTCTAACAAGTCGTTTAGATAGTTTTGTTCCTGGACCACTATAGTTACAACCTGGTATATGTAATTCGGAAGGTAGGTTATTAATAAGACTATTAACAAAGCCTGACCCTGTCTTTGCACGCCTTTGTTTACGATTAACTGTTGGTGTGTTGTGTACAAGCATTGTATAGCCTGTTAAAAGTTCGTATGTAACTGGTATATTCGGAAATGTGCAATCTTATAAATAGTGTTGATGAATGATTGGTGGTACAGTTCCATATATGCAGTTTTACGATGAAGATTGAAAAGCAAAGTGTTACGTTACCAATCGTTAACCAGGATGTATCTTCACTAGAAAATAATTACCAAAAACATGGTAAACTATTTGGAGGCTTATCCAAGCGGGCATTGGTTGTGGGGAGTAGTGGCAGTGGAAAAACAAGTTTAATAGTTACTTTACTTTTACACCCCAATGGGCTCCGATTTGAGAATGTTTACATATATTCAAAGTCCTTGCACCAGCCGAAATATGAATATTTGAGAAATATATTGAAACCCATGAAAGAAATAGGTTATTTTGAGTTTAATGGTGGAGAAGATGTTTTATCAGCTCAAGAGATCAAACCCAATTCGATTATTATCTTCGATGATGTAGCTTCTTGTAATCAAAATATTATGCGAGATTACTTTTTGTTTTGGGCGCAATAAGAATACTGATTCTCTTTATTTATGCCAGACCTATTCATCCATTGAGAAAAGGCTAATTCGTGATAATGCCAATTTAATAGTTATGTTTCTTCAGGATAACATATTTATGATGATCACGTAAGTGTCGATATGTCATTTCAGAAATTCAAAGATCTTTGTTCTATTTGTTACGGGCCTCATGCATATAGTAGTGTGATACGGGTCACATACCGTTGTAATATAAGATCACATACCGTCGCAATATAAGGTTCTGCCTCTGCCCGCTTGGAGCGCGGGAGTCGTCCTTGCGAAAATTTGTCAGTGGACAATTGAGAGGTTAGCGATTAACCGTTACACGCCATTATTCCAACCAATTCTTGTTTTATTCAAGCCATCCGTGGGATTATGGAATAACTGGCAATAATAAAAATGTCCTTCGCTTTAGTGAATCTGTTCTGTTTGAGTATTTTTGGTATTCATGAAGGAGTTTTATCTGCTTGAGCAGGATTTTGTGTAAAGGTAAGCTAATTCCTTCTCAGCCATTTTGTCTGTGCATTGACCTCGTATCTTCGTAAATTTATAGGCTGGCTAACAACTCTTGGAAATGGTTCGTCGTATGGGACAAGGGTCGATCCGTTCGTTCCGGAGATTGTAACCTTACTTGGAATTTCATTCCCATCGTACCCTCGAGAGATAGAGGTAAATTATTTCTTTTACACGTATTGCAGCACGCTTTACGTACATTACTAAATGAGCCACTAAAAGTGTATATCTTTAGGGTCCAAGTCCAGGGTCTGGGTTTAATATTATCCAAGGTCTGGGTTCAATATTATCCAAATCCACGGTTTGCTATTATCCAAGGACTGGAGTAACATTGTCCAAGGGGCTGGAACTTTCCAGGCACCGTCCCGCCACCGTCCCACTGTATCACGGCCCCGTAGCGCCGCGATACAGTGAACGTCTGGTACCGTACCCCCAATTAAGTTTAGTATTTGTTTAGATAGCTTAATTTAGTATTTTGTTTAATTCCCCGCCGGGAAAACTACTGTTGTATATATTTGAAGTTCATGTAAGATATGTTTTTCTATTCACGTACTATAGAGTTCTTCACTGAAACCATGGCGGCTGTTTGTTAAGTTTTACTACACATTCCCGTACACCGAGTGTAGCTACACGAGGGAAATTTTCCACACCTTTGCGGACACCCTAATTTAGTATATAAAGATTAAATATATAAATATAATAAATTACCGGTCGCCCGGTGGAAACTGACAGATAATTATTTGTAACAAAACACAATATAGTACGTTTCTACTTCAGAGAGTGTGTCATTATTTCGATTGCGACCACCAAGGATGTAAACCTCCATGACCTTAAGTTAATAACTTCTGTAATTTATGTTAAGCTTGGGCTTAACGCCCTGAGATACCTGAGCTAGAGTATTTATGTCGTGGGCACGATATACCACTTATCCGGGCTAAGGAGTGTCCACGATCTGCTACACACAGCAGCCCAAGATTGATCTGTTTTCTTTTAATTATCTCGCGGCCCCCTCCGTTCCACTTAAGGGTCCAAGATTCGTAGCACCACATGGATTTGTAGTGATAGATAAGGACTGTGCAATAAATAATGGGAGGTATAGAAAAGGATTTGACAACTACATTACACCATAAGATGTATGATACATACATGCATTGCGTGAAACACAGTGCTTATCAATATTTCGCAGTACAAAGATGGATAAAAAATTAGCTAAAGAGCTAATAAAAACTAGAAAATCAGTGAGACAAAAATATATCTCTAAAATCTGATATCGCACAGTCACAAGTTCAGCTGGAAAAAGGTTTTATAAGCCCATTACCGAACCATTACAAAATTTTTTACAAAATATAAAATCTGAGGTAGTACTTAAAAAAGATCCTGAAGAAACTGAACAAACCAAAACTCCTAAACAAAGGTACAGCTGTACACCTAAAAAATCTCCAGTTAATATTTTAAATAAATATATGCCTGCATTACCTATGACAGGACTTACTTTTTTGGAGGATACTTATCAATTTGATCCAACCAATGCACAGAATTCTACTGTTGATGATGAGCAGATTAATAGCGATTTAATTAATGAGGAGGTTGAAAGATGTCGCATATATATGCAAGAATTGTCAAGACTATCTTGATGCATATCATCCCTTACCTAGAACATAATATATTGATGAGTCCGAACGAGGAGATGAAGCGGAAAATGATCGCATATACGGTGTAACGCATGATCATGTAACTGAAAAATTTCAAATAGGTGATTCTGAATTAGAGATTGTCGGTAAAGACAGAAAGAAATAGTATATCCTGGCACCGTTGGACTATATGAATTACTGTTTAAGAAAATCCTAAAGCGTTTAATAAGACGGAATTAGATCATTATATGGATATATTAAATCGTACTAATACCTATCGCAGAAATTTTGATCCTAACGGGCAGGTTCAGGCCACGAGTTCTCAAAGATATAGAACTATAATTAGACCCTATTTAGTAGATGAAGGTATACTGAAATCTATGACGAAGACTTTTCAAAGGACATCATCATTCTCCAAACCAGCACCTCCAAATACTAGATCTCAAAGTAATATTCGTCCTAGAACTCAATCATTTAAGCAGCCTACGAGAGGTGAAATGTTGGACTTGTCTAACAAAAAAATCGATTACGTATATTATGATGATCCCAATGAGTTAATAGACAGATTAAGGCTTTTAGTGGCTTCCCAAACGGCTGGAAATGATGGACATAAAAAACGAAATTCTCACAATAGTGTCAGAATTACGTGAATTAGGTATTATTAAATAATGGTCGCATATCATCTTCTGTTCAACGTAAATCTAACCCGTAAAGCTAGCACAATGCCCATAGCTAAATTTGGTAGACATATGTTTGCGCACAATGTTAAACCTTATCCTACAACGTGACTGCTTTTAACTGCACCTACAGATGCTGCTAGCACTCTATCTAGCCTAGGTCTTATACAAATTCGAAGTGTGGCACAGAAAATACCAAAAAATTTTCGAACTTATACATTTTACGTGTTAGATGACGGTACTGTAACATATACGTTACCTATTTCAGGTATAATTGAAAGTATAAATTTACTTAATGCTGTTACAATGTTTTTAAACAATGATAATTATCATTCAGACAATAAAAGCTTCAGTAAAGGAGATAATCTTTCATTTTCGCTTCCACGATTAGACCCAACGCCACCACTTTTTGTAGAAATTGTACTTCGCTGTCCATTAGTGAAGAATGAATAACATAAAGTTAGAAGTAGTTAATGAATTACATAAACCAGCCAGAACAAATTTTCGAAGAAGACGTGATTATTAAAGGACTAAATGACTTTATTCAGCTGATCTGGTTGAAATGATTCCGTATGCTAAAATTAATGAAGGCAATCGATATATTCTTGTTGTTATAAAATAAATGTATTTAGTAAATTTGTATGGGCTCGACCAGTTAAGAGAAAAAGCGGTAAAGATGTAACAGACGCGATGCAAACAATTTTATTAGAAATAAAAATCAAACCGAAATAACCTCCAAACAGATATGGGTAGAGAGTTTTACAATAAACAATTTAAAGAATTAATGAATAAATTTAAAATTAACCACTACAGCACTTTCTCCAATTTAAAAGCTGGTATAGTAGAACGAGTAAATCGTACCTTAAAAAATTTGATGGGCGACAGTTCAGTTCACAAGGAAATTACAAGTGGTTAAATCTTTTACCAGATATATAGTTAATCAATACAATAACACAATCCACGGAACTACAAATAGAAAACCTGCAAACGTTACTGAAAAAGATGAAAAATATTTATTACAACGTGCGTATGGGTATTTAAAACTGTAGATCCACGTAAAAAGAAATTCAGTAAAGGTGTGAGAATAAGTAAATACCGAGAATCCTTTTCGAAAGGATATACTCCCAATTGGTCGAATGAAGTTTTTAGAATATGGAAAGTACGTAATACAAATCCCACCACTTACATTTTGGAAGATCAAGAAGGAGAACAAATTGAAGGAGGCTTTTATGAACATGAACTCCAGAAAGTTAAATATCTAAATACTTATTTAGCTGAGAAGGTTTTAAGAAGAAAATGAAATAAGCTATATATAAAATGGCTTGGGTTAGACAAGAAACACAATTCTTGGATAAATAAAAATGAATTCGTATAAACATGTAAACATTTGTATGTACTAAACTTAAATAAACAAATTTCATTTATTATATGTTTTTTATTTTAAATCTTTCATAAATATTTTACATCTATGATTTTTATCTAAAATAGGGTCAAGTATATATGAGGCTTCCTTTATTCTTCTGTGAAAGCGTAGTCTATCCGCCGCCATAAATTCCCAATATATTTTTCTAGAGGAACTGTATGCATAGCTCCACGTTATAAGATAATGAACTTGATTACTTCTTTCGTTAAATGTTACTTTTTTCATTACACTCATTTTGAAAGATATCTGGATATATGTAAATTAATTCAAGAACCATGCAGATGTTTTGACTATTTGGATTGTATATTTAATGCATCTTCAAAAACGTTGCCACTTTGGTTTTGTAGTCCGCCTTGTAGAATCTTGAAGTAATTTGCAAATTGTTGGTTCCTAATCATTTCAAGTCTGATGTACTTCACTAGCGGCAGAATTTCTCGTAAACAACACATCGATTCATAGCCCAAGTATATGTAATTATTTTCCTTTGAAATCTTTATTACTAGAGCATTTGAGAACTGTTCGAAATTTATGGAAAATTTATCCTCATATATTGCACCCGTTTTCCACTGTTCCCTGATGAGATAAAAACCTCTTCCAATAGGTTTCATCGAAAACCACTCGATTTTTGTTTCCGGAAAACTTTATGCAGGGACCATATCCAAAATCATATGAAAGTCCGACCGAAACAAATTTGCACTCTGATTTATTTAACTTATATCGATGTTCACCAATCACTCTTTTAGAATGTGAATGAAATCAGTCTTTTGGAATGTTATCTTTGGATTCGTATAAACTCGATAGCGTGTATTGATCAGTCACACTTGATGGGGTGTACTGCTGAGGCACATAATCGGAGAAACTGAAAGACGTAGACATTTTAAAGAACTAATGTGTCTTAAGCAAATCACTGGTTTTATATCACACCTCCCACCACTCAAATAGTCGCTATCTGGTGACCATGACCTGAAATAGTTCATTGACCTCTTACCGTTATTTACAAGTTCAAACTTGTCTAGACTTGTTTGCCCATCCATCCCCACCTAAGAAGAAAAAAGAAATATCCTTCACACGTGAGAACAGATGACGTGGATGCATCAAATTCGGGAATATAAACGGTATAAAGGTTTTCAAGTAAATGCTAATGAATGGTAAAATATATAATGTCAGGTGTGGGATTCGAACCCACGCTCCCATAAGGGAATCGAGGCTTAAATACGACGTCTTAGACCGCTCGGCCATCCTGACTTACATATCTCATAGGCCTTTATTTAAGAAACTGTGACGAGAAAGTGTTTAAAAATAAGCAAATATTTTCAAGTAAATTATAAGGAATGGTAAAATATATAATGTCGGGTAAGGGATTCGAACCCATGCTCCCATAAGGGAATCGAAGCCTAAATACGACGCCTTAGACCTCTCGGCCAACCTGACCTGGATATTGACTTATTTAGTTATATATCATTAAATTTGGTACAGGTCACATGTCACTAGAATATACAGGGTGACCTAATGATTAATGCACAAACGATATTAAAAAAGTTACAAAAAGAATATTTTACTTTTTGTATCGGATTTTGTTTTGTTTTCTTGAAATATATGTATAAAGCAATTTTTCCACTGAAAATAATTTATACGATATAAAAGAAAGAAAAATATGGAGGATTGCTAAAAAGATTGCTATCTTTACTCCGCCAAATTTTTATGCTTGCTGAGTCGTTCAGGCCCTCATAATTTGAAAAGCACTCATAGCCGAGACTTGTGCCCATGAGAACTTTTGCTCAAAAAAGCAAAAACTACAACATATCAAAATTTCAGAAAATTCGACTGAGAGCCAATTTCCATAAGGTTTGTGGGGGGGTCCTTCGAAAAATAAAAGTTGTGGAAGATCAAGAGTGGCATAGGTAGTAAGCGAATACTAGGATTTTTTATACCTAATATTTTTTTATATATCACCTGTATTTGACTCTTAATTCTCTATCCAGGCATGTATTATGTTTTATACATTGCAATGTTGCCATGCTATTCTACTTTTTTCGAAAAATAATGCATTTGCAGAGGACAAGCAAAATCTGCAAAAAACGTAGTTTCACAAATTTTACTGTGGTTATGTTAGTCAAGATCATGTACTAATTTACAGGTCTCTCAGAGTTGATCCTAATTCTACAGAGTGTTCCTCATGATGATTCAACTTTTACTTTTGTAAACTGTCAACTCAATTTTTTCAAATGAAACACAGTATAATTTTTTTTATCTACATGCTGACAGAAAAATTATATAATGTATGCGTATACGATTTTTTAAAGAATTTTTATCAGCAGTTATTTTCTGTTAAGAATTGCTTAGGTATATTATCTTTTAATGAAATCTAAAAGTGTTTAGGTTCTTAGCTATGTAGCATTACGCTAACGTATATTACTGGTATTCTTGTTTTTGTCTATTAGCTCTAATTTCGTGTCTCTAATTAATACTTTATAAAGTACTTGTGCTCGTACTAATTTTTCGATGAGTACCCTCAAAATTTTGCAAAAGTACTAATTTTTTTACTACTTCTCAAATAAGTACTCGTACTTAAGTAGTTGTAAGTACTTTTTAAAGGTAGCTCTGATGTAGGTATAGTAGTAACTATTAATGTCGCACGTTGACGGCTGGCCAGAGATTTTTTCACCTGTTTCCTCTCAATTATATTTTTCCCCGAGAAAGTTATAAGATATATTAGATTTGGAAATTTTGTCATCATCTTTGGATTTGTTACATTGAACCTTTCTAAAAATTGTCCGAGAGTTTTGATAGCCGTATATGATTTGGGTCCCATTTTAGATTTAACGTATTTGACTTGAACTAAAATAATAAAAAGAAATTTTCAGCTATAATATCCCAAGGACGTTGATAATACGAAATAATTTTATCACAGTTTCCGAAAGCACTTGCTTGGTAATATCCCGACGCCGTAGGCGGAGGGATATTACCTAAAAGCAATGCGCTTGAGGAAGTTGTGATAAAATTATGAGCTGTTTATCAACGTTCGAGGGGTATTCGCATAGAAAATTTTTTACAATCTATTTTATTTATTTGTTCAAAACTACTTATTAAAAACATAATTATTAAAAGAGCAATTTGTAAAATTAAATGTAGATTATGTATTATGTATTATTTGGTGTGTTTTCCTCCATTGTTATATTCATTAAATCATTATTTGCAGTTCTAAATCGACATTGTCAAAAAATAAACTTTAAATTATTGAACTGTCATTACTGTCAAACTGGATGACATAAGTGAAAAGATCCCTTAGGGATATTTTCAGTGTAATTCTGTTCTGATTGGCTGTTTCAGCACACGTGATTAGAAATGGACGAATTTAATTCGATTGCTATTTGAGCTAAAAATTTTCACCGAAATAAAAATTTTCAACTTATTTCTCAAATTTTCAACTTTTGTCAAGTCTGACAGAGTTGGGAGGTAACATATCCCCCATACCTCACTTTGCTATGCCCTTGATCCTCGTTCTAAAGAACGTATTTTATTTTTGCCCGCCTTCAGTGGATGCGATACAACATCTGCGCTGTTTAACAAAGGAAAACTGCAAATTATAAAAGTATTTGAGAGACACCTCGATTTGTATCAATCAGCTCCATTATTTCAACTGGAAAACTTCCCTCCAAATACATTATTTGAAAATGGAATACTTGTTCATTTAGCAATGTATAATGCTCCAAAATCAGAACATAGTATTGACAATTTTAGATACACACAGCCCATCAAATTAACAAGACTCAACAGACCGGTGCAATTATCTTCTCTTCCACCTACAAGTGCAGCTGCTTGTCAGCATATCTATCGGATCTACTTCCAGATCCAAAATTGGTTAGGGAAGGATTTACAACCTGAGAAATGGGGGGTGGGTTTTACAAAATGAGATCCTGAAGCTGACAACAACATTATTGCCACCAGCATCGGGCGAAATATTGAATAGGATCTTCTGGCGCGAACTGTGGATATAGGAAAGCTCCACAGTTTGTGGAGCTTATGTCACGACGTTTGAATTTAGGAGTTAAATTAATACTTTACAAATAAAACATAGTGGTAAAAATGATAAGGTACAAGTTTATTCAACAACAACGCAACGAAACAAAATAGAACAAAACAAAATGACTTTACTTACATGTATTACCCTCTGGGGGCCACCCCCGGGGAGGGGAGCTGGGCCACGCACCTCACAGCAACTGGCTGCCCCAAAACCAAAAACCCAACTAACTTTTTAAACTCAAATTTGTCCCAGTTACTACTTTTGCCAAATCAGCATTTCATCATTATTATAACGTCGCATGAGGTGAACGTGCCAGCTTCTTGCTGACTTTACAGTTCTTTTGTTCACCAAAGCCACTTTGTTTCAAGTTAATTTCACTTATCAAATATTGTAATAATTATTTATTTAATGATGTACTGGGTGTCTCAAACAAATTCTGAATAAATTAAAATGGCTGCGTGACACATCAGCCCCACCTAAGAAAGCTGGCCTCCAGCTTTAAAACTAGTGTTTAATGAACAACAAAAAATCTATAGTGAATGGCATTAGCCACATAAATATAACATACATTGGGGAAGTGTTAAATGCCAAAAAAAAAAATTTGAAAAATATATCACATGGAGCAAAGTAATAAAAAATAAAATCCAGATAGATTATAATCCTATCACTTGCAAGTCGTTAAGTCTCTACTTGAAGTTGCATTGTATCTCAGTTAAATCCATTAAATAGTTGCAGTGACAAATTATAAACTAGCGGATGCAATATTATTATCACATAACGTCATTGTCAGTTTAAAAAAATATATATCATTTATAAATTTAAAAAAAAATAACTTTTCTCTTTTACTTTAGTACTGCAAGCCCCCTTTACCCCGTAACTATATAAATCGCTCTTGATTTAACAAAAAAAAAAAAATACGGAAATATCAAAAAAGACAAAAAAATAAATCGTTGCAGTAATAAACTAAACCAGGTTTTGAATAAAATGAACAAAAAACCATTAACTGAAAATCTAGGATGAACCAAAAATTTCTAACTAGGGCACGCGAAAATGTCTCGCACACTATAACTTTAAGTCAGCACTGTTCGATAAATTCAATTCTTAGATCACACTTACACTATTGTCCTCCCACGATTCCAATGTGTTCCAAATGTCTATTATTCCCCCCTGGCTGGTTTGAGGAATTATCATTTTCACATCTGGGACCGTCATGTGCAACATGTAGCTTCTCAGAACTGAGGGAAGAACATCCACACCCGCATACTATGACCGCTGGCTCTCATCCTGACCATCCTCCCTTTACGTAGGGTTGTTGGGGCTCCCTTTTCCCTTCTTCCACAGCTGCCACCATTTTTCAGGTATGTGCTGTCTGCTTGTCATCCCGCCATTATTTGATCCTTACATCTGGATTTGATTATCAATCAGGTTAAGGCTAGGAAAAATTTAGGCGAAGAGGAACCACTCGCAATGTGGCTGCAAAAAATTGCCTTTTTGACATGTGCCTTTTTATTGCCTGACTGATAGGGGAACTCGTTCAAGAAACAGTTACCATTTTCATTATGATTGGTTTCGGGAAAATTGGGAAAGAATTTATAGAAAATTTAACAATGGATGGGCCTCAGTCACGTCTAACAGATGGAGTTCCAAATTTAGTTCTATTCTAATCCTGGGGCTTTCGACTAGGGTTGTCTTCTTGTGCTATGTGTGCCTCGTTGCCATGGTGTGATTACATAAAACAAACACATCCGAATAAATTCTTATATAGTGCAAAAAAATAATAAACAAAACATTCATAAAATCGTGAAAAAATAATCCTTACAAGTGGTTCACCTAATCAAATTATTATTATTATAATTTGATAATAGAACATCATCTACCGGGTAGTACAAAAAAAATGAATCCTTTACTAATTACCAAGAAAAAGAAAATTTCACGGACAAGCATGACTCAACGCTTCATCAATATCGAATGATTTTGATGGAGAAAGTGAATTTGTTCCTGAGACCCTTCAGGTTTTAGAGTCAGATATGACGGAAAACGAGGATGACGATATTGATCTGGAAATTGAATTTGGGCGATCAGAAGAAGAGGACGACGACGAAAAATGGGAATCTTGAGACGCATGCCAACTGGTGATGGTATTCAGAGGTGAACCAATTCACTAGAAGGTTGTGCAACCAATTACATCGGTACAACATGGACTAGGCCTATCGAGGATACCATATCTAAAAAAATTGCGCCTTGCTTTCTACCTCAAGGGTGGTGTAGAAAAGAATATAACTTTTTTAAATGGAACACTCTGTATTTATTTAGCGCCAATTAAGCCTCCAAGGGTCCTCTTTTTTTAACTATTTATTTAACGTCGCCCCATTTTCGCTACCAGGGCCGATCACCGACGCCAGGGGACGAGCTACCCCCTAACCTGGAAATTTTGCTGAACCTCTTCCCTTAAGAAGAGGAGGGATCTTTTACTTGCCTAACATTTAATAGACAAGGGACAGCCTGCTTTACATCCTCTCCGAAGGATGGCATATCCACTACGTAATCTTGAACATAGCTTTCGCGTATACGCTGATATACAAGCCGCTAGAAGGTGGGACGAGATCGCTGTGTTTCCCAAGATGATTTCACCCATCCAAGTACTAACCGCGCTGAATGTTGCTTCATTGGAGTATCGAAATACAGCACAGTGAAGATGCCTCTACGCTCGCCCCACCAAAGGTCCTATATTTTGCCAATCAGATGCAGAGTTGTCAGGTTACGATTTTTTCCTGTTTTTCTTTTTGGCAATTTACAAACTTTTTTTGTCTGCCAAAACTACCGACTCGGTGGCGCAGTGCTTAAGGTGTTAGGCTTGCGATCACAGGGTCCCAGGTTCGAACCCTGGCTAGGGTATGGATGTGTAGTGGCGTTTTTCACGTGTTGCCGAGATGGTAGCAGTGGACTAGACTGCGGTTGTGTGAGAGACAACACGGTCTAGTCGCTCTCCTCTCCTGAGTTCGAGTCTCAGCTGCGGCAGATGGCAACATCGCAGGGAATGGGTGTTGTGATGTTGTCTATGTGTGTGTCCGTCCTGGTTGAGTGGTAGAATAGCCATCGGCTAAACTCCGCCAGGACATTAAAATAAATAAGGCGATAAAAAAAACTACGCGATTTATTAATTGTTTTTTCTAAAAATCTAGGATGTTATTTGATAATGATATATTTACTGAAAAATATTTTTGAAATAAATTATTATTATATAGGGTATCCAAAATATTTGTATACATTTCTTGATATTTAATTATTATTTTTCTCAATTTTTTTAAATGGAATGCTTATAATAATTGTTTTTACATAGATGAATAAAGCAAAAATTCTCCATATTTTAATATCATATACCTACTTTATTTTTATTTTAAACGGTTTTTGAGATATGAATATTTCAAATAATTTTTGTGTAAATTGTGGTGGTCTTTATTTTAGCATTAAAATCTAGTATTATTCACAAAATATTTTTTAGGTCGAGGTGAAGAAAGGCCAATCCAGGGTCAAGCGTAAACAATTTACATTCTAGTGTGGCTTTGGTCTTTGGTAAATATCAAGAAATGTAAACAAATATTTTGGACACCCAGTATAATAATAATTTATTTCAAAAATGTTTTTCAGTAAACACATCATTATCTACATTTTTAGAAAAAACAATTAATAAATCGCGGAGATATGGCAGTCAAAAAAATATTTGTAAATTGCCAAAAAAAAAAACAAGAAACATCACAGCTTGGCAATGCTGCATCCGATTGGCAAAACATTTTAGAGTGTAATACAGGACCCTTGGAGGCTCAACTGGCGCCAAAAAAAAAATAAAGGATTTTCCATTTAAAAAAATTATACTTTCTTGTGTAATTCGTTTTTGTGACACCCTGTATAATTAAAAATAATTTTACGTTGTAGTAGTTTTTTTATAAAGTTAGCCGTTTTGTACAATCTTCTGAGAGACTGTTGCAGAACTCTCCAGAATCAAAATTCGACTTAGGCAAAAATTTCATTTAAGGACATTTTTAAGAGTCTGCAGAGGCACAGACCAGTCCACAAGGACCGTTATAAGTTCTATAAGGCGTTAGAAATGACCAGGTGAAAATTCGAAGAAACACCGAATTTTCACTTAGGAAAATCTATTTTGGTTCAGGATATCAGAGCGAAAGTATATAATAACAAGGATTTAAAAATAATATACTTTTTCAGAGGTGCAACAAAGTTGAACTTAGAAAGAATAATAATATTTTTTAAAAGTACGCCGAGATTCGACTTGCAGATTATTTTATCAAAACTGCGTCGAAATTTGGCTTGAAAATTGATTTATCAAAAAGTACGCCAAAATTTCACTTGCAGATTATTTTATCAAAACTGCATCGAAATTTGGCTTGAAAATTAATTTATCAAAAGTACGTCAAAATTGGACTTAAAGATTAATTTTTCAAAGGTACTCCGAAGTCAGTTTAAAAGGTACTCGGAAAATGTACTTTAAAACATATTGAAATATTTTCCATTTTTATTCCTCCACCAAAGACAGTGACCATTGAGGTACGGTACGGGTAAAATTTAAACGATGCAATGCATCTAAGAGGTGAAACCGACGATTTTGACAAAGACGGCGTAGCGCCGATAAGCAAAATTTGATAAAAATCAATGCACATGCACAAGGCCGGTTTCTCGCATAGAAAGAGTTTGGAATCACTCAGCGGCTCTCAATTTGGTTGCGCGTTGAGTAGTCCATACAAAGAGATGGTAGGAAAGCCAATAGCAGAGCTTTCCAAATAATAAAGTTATAGAGAAAAACGCCTTGTGCATAAAAAACCAAAAATTCAATTTTGCCTAAAAGTCACTCGGAGGTGGGTCGTTGTAATTTTGCTAATATTGCAACAACTGCATAGGGGCAAGTAAGTTGTGGACTAATCGAACGCCAAACAAACTTATGCAGTCAATAAGTCCTCATGAATGTGTTTGAGTACGTGAACCGCCACGATACAAGAACTTTAAAACTAAGTAGTCTCTAGCGAAACTAAATTTATTTAGTAAAACTTTTTTAAGTTAAAATCAGTCAGCCGTAATTATAAAATTACAAAGAGTCTAAGACTTCTCTAAAGCTCTAAGCTCGCATTTTAATTCTGAGAAGGTATGCATGAATCTTTTCTACCTAATCGATCGTTAGCGTAAGCGCTCTCGCTTGTATGGTCTGAAAGCCGTTTGTCTTAATCAGGCCCGGCGACAGGAATTTTGTGGCCCCTCACACTGATCGGTTTTTAAGCCCTAGTACCTAGATCTAGTACGGAGTGCGGCTGGTGCTAGTGGCCTGAACATATCCAGATAGGCTACTGATGTGATTAATGTATATTAGGTGGTAGGGGACTTTTACTGAAGCAAACTCATCTATAACAGCATTGAAATTAATTTGTTATGCTATTTGATGCTCTATAGATACAAATGTTAAACAATTTATCCGTTCTTTAAGCATCGTTCCTCGCAAGAAGTTTTTTTATTAAGACAAGCTTGCTGAATGCTCTTTCACCTTCTGCGACTGGACTGCAGAAAATACGCAATCTAATACAAACTTCTCCAGAAATGCTTTCCAGCTGCAACTTGTAAATTGCATTCAATAATACAAATGGACCTGAGGCTGAGCCTGTAAGTTCTGTAAAGGTCGCTTTATAAATAGTTTTAGATGAATCATTTCAGTTTCCAAGTTTGATGTAAGGTCCTTCGGCTACTTTTCAATCAACATTTTACAGTTTTCTTCTATCTGATCTTCATTCATATTGTGTTATTATACTCTTCGCAAAAACGAAGAGTATATTGTATTTGATCGGCACATTTTTAAAATCGTAAATATCGCTCGTAGAGAAAAAATTTTCATATCACTGTGTTAGTGAATGAATTTTGAACAACTTTCAAAATGTCCGTCTGTCCGTCCGTCCGTCACGTTTCTTGTAAGCACGATAACTTAAGAAAGAAAAGTCCGATTGTATTGAAATTTAGAAAGTAAGTTAGTGTTAGCTAGAGGAAGAACCCTATTGAACCCTTTTTGAAGAAAATCGATTAGTAAATAAAGAAGTTATTAATTATTTAATTTAAAAAAATATATTCTCTTAATTTTTGTCGCTTGTACTAAAATGGAAATCTTGTGAAATATTATTTCCATAATATATATTTTTTCTGTTTATGAATTTTACTAATACAGAAGTACGTGTTGAAATATGTGTATGTTTGTCGAAAGATATATATCAGAGACAATTAATTTTCGTAGCAATAGGTGGTGGTGCAGAGGCTAAAGCTTTGCGTTGCCAATTCAAACTGGGCGAAAGTCCGCTAACCCGAGACATCACACGAATCAGACAACATAATGCCATACATTTCAACCTGAAACACCCATTACTATACCAGGCGTTGCCTATCTTTCGGCAACCTCCCTAGCCACATCTTTCCTATACCACAATTTACTTTCACCATCTTTTATTTTCACCACCTTTTACTTGTATCCCCTCTATTCCCCCATTAGTTGCATTTTTATTATTTTTGTCAATTTTTGTTCTTTTGTCCCTTTTTGTTCTTCCAAATTCCCTTTAGACCAATAACTGCTAGTAAACCCCAACTTTTAAAATCATAATCTCCCCTCACCCCATCCTTCCAGAGGCAGGTAGACCACTGGATAAATCCGTGACTCTTGAACGGGTTTTTTCATTAAGTTTTCCCGTATGGACAACAAGATTTTGTTCATAAATTTAATACGCGCGTGCGACAGTGCGCGAGTGTTAAAAATGCAATTGTTTCTTCGTAGTTTTAGCTATTTCTAAGTATTTTAATATCTTCCCGGATTATTGTTCAACGAAATTGTTAGGTTTAAGTTTGTTATATATGTTAAACAGGAGCCCAACGCCCAATTGCATCTCTCGTTACAGCCGAAGCTAAACCCCTCCACCCGATCACCTACTTACCACGACGTTGCACGCCGCGGTGGGGTGATCGGCTCTAGACTGGACCCAGCTGAGGCGCATTCATATCTTTAGACTTTAATAAATATCTTTGATTGATTTGATTTGCGTTGCAATCCAAAAATCCCGTGTTCGAATCCCACAGGTCGGATATTTTTTTTTAATTTTTTTTTTTCATATAATTTTTTTCACAACAAAGATGGTATCACAAAATTTAGAATGTCCAAAAACTAACATAATTTACAAGAAAACTGCGAAGAGTATCCTATAGAATGTGTAACAATTATATATAAAAAGCTCAGGTTGTAAGACAAAACTTCCCTTTAGAAACGTCAAATTATGAATTTGTTTCGACGTTTAAGTTAATTTTGAAACGGCATAAGTATGTAAAATCTGCCCCCAAACAAAATTTTGCTTGTTATCAACTATTTGAAAGGGTCTACCCTAAATGTGATTTCCTCAAAAATTCAAGCCTGCAGCCGCCATATTGGAGGAGTGCTGGAGGGTTTTTTGATTTTCGTTTTTTTAAATTCTCTCGGATACCGTTGTGCGAAAAAATCCGAAAAAATTCAGAGTTGTTGCTTACATGTTGGATAATTTTTTTCATAATTTTTAAATGCAAATTTCGTATGAGAAAAAAAAATTAAAATTTTTGCATACAATTTTTTGGCACTTTAAGAAAGAAAACCACTCTGAATTTTTCATCATAAATTACTCATTTATCAAGGCCTATTCTCAAATTATTTTCATATTTTTAAAAAGTGTGGAAGACAGTTTAAAAAACGAAAAACTGCATTACCGACCATTCTCTTATACGCGCCTCACTAACATTTGGACGCATGTCTTGTTAACAAATATATCCTGTATATTTGTTAACAACATTCATAATTGGACATATACGCTAATTGGAGAATCCTTAGTTCAAAATATGAAGATTTAACCTGAAACACTTAGATAACATGTGCCTCCTTACTGAGATACAGGGTGTCAAAGTTTTTTTTCTTTTTTTTGTAATATCTCAACTACCTTCTTGACCGATTTTCTTCCAATTTGGTAAGGAAACATTTTTTAAGCTAAGAAACAATAGTTTATGTATTACATCACGCTAGCCCGTGGAGAGCGCCTCATGAGCTATACCTGATGATGAATATTTCTTCTCCTTCAATTGTGCACTTATGGATTCGGCTACACAAAAGAGTGAAATAATGTTACTTTTTTTTTAATGCTTTTTACTTATTACCATAAACATATGATTACGCTCTAAAATTGATGAAAAAATTCAGTTTTTTTTAACAGTCATAGAAAAATACATATTTCGTATAAGGAAAGTTAAAGTGAAGAGCAAAAATTAATTTCACTTCCAATTTAGTTTCTTTTTTGATTGATTTATAATTTTGCGAGGCAGTTAGTAGGGTATATACAGACATCCTGAACGGTCACTTATTGTGTCCTAAGTCTTCTCTGTTGGTAGAATACTGAGTTCTAAAATAAGTTCCAATTTATATTTTACACCTCTACCTTAACAATCTATTATATGTACAAGATCTCAGCTTCACAAAAATTATGTTTTCAGGTTTTTTAATTATCCTGGACAACCTGGACTCTCTAGTGCCCCTCCAGTATTACCTAATATATTGCCAATGACTTCCAATACTCCACTGGTCCCGCAAATGCCAGTCAGCAACCATCCAAGGCCATGTGTTCGAAATTATGTGGATTATTCACATCAAGAACAAACCACAGATACTTCTCCAATACTACAGTTACAAAACTTTGGAAGACATTTTGAAAATTCATAAAAATGGTATATTAGCTGTAATAAACAAAAAGCAACAAAACTTATTTATATTTGATCTAGACTGTATTTTTTTAGGCAAAGCAATTTTTATAAGCTTTAATATTTTATTTAATAAATTTTATTAGAAAAAGACTACCTATTTAATATTTTTTACGAATTTCTTCTTTCGAGAACATTGTAGTGAATACCTATTTATTTTTATTACAAAAGGAGCGTACGTGTATCCCGTTTTCTATATCACTAGATTCATTCCATTAATCATTAGTTTGGCTTTAAAATCGATACAATTGGGATTTATATTCTTTTACATTCTTTTACCTAAACCCTAAACAATAAACGCAGAGTATACTCTTATATAGTGTAACCATATTTATTTGACTAGGCATGAGAATTTATTTGGTACATTTTGTTTAAATGAAAGAAGAAAGTGTCTATTTTTGAGTAATTATTTATTTTACCTACAGGCGACCGGTTTAGAGAACTATAAAAAAAATCAGATCAGGCCAACTAGAACTTGTATATTAATATGACAAAGTTTGTTTAAATATATAAAATACTTTCAACAAGAATTTACTTTCGTAGATCGGATAGCTTTCAACATGCAGTCATAAAGCATTCAAAAATTTGTTTAGCATAATATAATATATTTATCTTGTATCTTGAATGCATACTATTTCTAATAGAGGTAAGTTTGTTCTTTCGTCTTGCTCTCACACATAGTTTTCTGTTGTCAGAGGTTTTAATTTTTTTTTAAAATTTTATTCATTTTTTTAATTGATAAATTGAAAAAAAAAAACTAAAAATTATGAAATGATATCCCTGTCAAAAAAATCTCATCAATCCGTATTGAAAATTATCAAAAATTAATAAGTATCTATGAGAACCTATATGGTCAATAAGTTTCTATAAGAGTTAGGTAAAGTTGCTGTTGAAATTGTTATCAGTTTATATCCGCATTGACCAGCAAAGTGAGTCAAGCCATATTCATTTGTTAATCCAAACATTTACTTATACTATATCAATGAGAATTTATGAGCACAGTATCTAATGTAATTCGTGCGGCTTTCCGTGATTAAAAGACAAGTGTTTCTTTAAGAAACGAGCTGCATTAGGTTAGAACAGTTTGGATTTGCAATTGAAGATTACAAATTATAATGTTTGAATAGGGATTTATGAGATCAGTTTCTATGAGTATTAATGTTTTTTTTCAGTAATATATTAAATGTGTTTTCATTTGTTTGAATGGGTAAAAAGAAAGGTCAGTTTTCAACTGCAATTACAAATACAAGTTTAATCGCTTCGCTGGGATTATATGCGATCAATTTCTAAAAGTATTTATGCTGTTTTCCGAATATAGTTATGATGAGGTTTAATCAGTAACAAATTGTTAACTACTTGTTATGATATGGTCGGAAATTCCAAGTACACATTTAGTATTCCTTCAAGAGGATTGATGACAGCAGTTTCTACGAGTATCTATTTGTTGTTCCTATAGTAAATTATATAAGTCTTTATCAGTACAGATTCGGATTTAATTTAAATATGAAAATTATATCAGAATAAAGCAACCAAATATTTTAAACAGTATCTATTTGTAAATCCAAACATTTACTTATACTATCTCAATGAGAATTTATGAGAACAGTATCTAATGTAAAACGTGCGGCTTTCCGTGGTTAAATGGCAAGAGTTTCTATAAGAAACGAGCTGCATTAGGTTAGAACAGTTTTGATTTGCAATTGAAGATTCAAAATTATAATGTTTGAATAGGGATTTATGAGATCAGTTTCTATGAGTATTAATGTTTTTTTTCAGTAATATATTAAATGTGTTTTCATTTGTTTGAATGGGTAAAAAGAAAGGTCAGTTTTCAACTGCAATTACAAATACAAGTTTAATCACTTCGAATGGGGTTATATGCGATCAATTTCTAAAAGTATTTATGCTGTTTTCCGGATATAATTGTGAAGAGGTTTAATCAGTAACAAATTGTTCACTACATGTTGTGATATGGTCGGAAATTCCAAGTACACATTTGGTATTCCTTCAAGAGGATTGATGAGAGCAGTTTCTACGAGTATCTATTTGTTGTTCCTCTAGTAAATTATATAAGTCTTTATCAGTAAAGATTCGGATCTAATTTAAATATGAAAATTCATATCAGAATAAAGCAACCAAATATTTTAAACAGTATGTATTTCTAAATCCAGACATTTACTTATACTATCTCAATGAGAATTTATGAGAACAGTATCTAATGTAAAACGTGCGGCTTTTCGTGGTTAAATGGCAAGTGTTTCTATAAGAAACGAGCTGCATTAGGTTAGAACAGTTTTGATTTGCAATTGAAGATTACAAATTATAATGTTTAAATAGGGATTTATGAGATCAGTTTCTATGAGTATTAATGTTTTTTTTCAGTAATATATTAAATGCGTTTTCATTTGTTTGAATGGGTAAAAAGGAAGTTTTGAACTGCAATTACAAATATAAGTTTAATCACTTCGAATGGGGTTATATGCGATCAATTTCTAACAGTATTTATGCTGTTTTCCGAATATAATTGTGATGAGGTTTGATCCGTAACAAATTGTTCACTACATGTTACGATATGGTCGGAAATTCCAGGTACATATTTAGTATTCCTTCAAGAGGATTAATAAGAGCAGTTTCTACGAGTATTTATTTGTTGTTCCTACAGTAAATTGTATAAGTCTTTATCAGTATGCATTCGGATCTAATTTAAATACAAAAATCATATCAGAATGAAATCCCAAATATTTTAAACAGTGTCCACCTGTAAATCCAAGATAATATTATAATATGAGAATCCATCACAACAGTATCTAATGTAACGTGTGCGGTTTGCCGTGGGTAAATTTTAAAATTATTTGCAATAAATAAGCTTTAACGGATTCGAACAGTTTTGCATTTCCAGATGAATAGTTTTAATTGTTAGGGATCTATGAGGTCAGTGTAATGTTTTTTTTTCAATAAAATGTGTTTTTATTGGAAAATAAACATTACACAAAGACACTGATCTCATAGATCCCTATTTAACAATTAAAACTATTCTTCTGGAATTGCAAATTAAAACTGTTCAAATCCGTTAAAGCTATTTATTAAAAATACTTTTAAAATTTAGCCACGGAAAGCCGCACGCGTTACATTAGATACTGTTCTGATTGGTTCTCATTAAAATATATCTTTAAATGTTTGGATTTACAAGTGGATACTGTTTAAAATATTTGGTTGTGTCATTCTGATATAATTTTTGTATTTAAAGTAGATCAGAATGCATACTGATAAAGACAAATTTTCTATTGGAACAACAAATACATACTCATAGAAACTGCTATCATCAATCCTTTCGAAGGAATACTAAATATGTACCTGGAATTTCCGACCATATCGTAACATGTGGTGAACAATTTGTTACTGATCAAACCTCATCACAATTATATTCGGAAAACAGCATAAATACTGTTAGAAACTGATCGCATATAACCCCATTCGAAGTGATTAAACTTGTATTTGTAATTGCAGTTGGAAACTGATCTCATAAATCCCTATTCAAACATTATAATTTGTAATCTTCAATTGCAAATCAATACTGTTCTAACCTAATGCAGCTCGTTTCTTATAGAAACTCTTGCCATTTAACCACGGAAAGCCGCACGTTTTACATTAGATACTGTTCTCATAAATTCTTATTGAGATAGTATAAGTAAATGTCTGGATTTACATATAGATACTATTTAAAATATTTAGTTGCTTTATTCTGATATAATTTTCATATTTAAATTAGATCCGAATGCATACTGTTTAAAACTTATATAATTTACTATTGGCACAACAAATACATACTCGTAGAAACTGCTATCATCAATCCTTTCGAAGTAATACTAAATATGTACCTGGAATTTCCACACGTAACATGTAGTGAACAATTTGTTACTGATCAAACCTCATCACAATTATATTCGGAAAACAGCATAAATACTGTTAGAAATTGATCGCATATAATCCCATTCGAAGTGGTTAAACTTGTATTTGTAATTGCAGTTGAAAACTGACCTTTCTTTTTACCCATTCAAACAAATGAAAACCCATTTAATATATTACTGAAAAAAAAACATTAATACTCATAGAAACTGATCTCATAAATCCCTATTCAAACATTATAATTTGTAATCTTCAATTGCAAATCAAAACTGTTCTAACCAAATGCAGCTCGTTTCATATAGAAACTCTTGCCATTTAACCACGGAAAGCCGCACGTTTTACAATAGATACTGTCCTCATAAATTCTCATTGAAATAGTATAAGTAAATGTCTGGATTTACAAATAGATACTATTTAAAATATTTGGTTGCTTTATTCTGATATAATTTTCATATTTAAATTAGATCCGAATGCATACTGATAAAGACTTATATAATTTACTATTGGTACAACAAATACATACTCGTAGAAGCTGCTATCATCAATCCTTTCGAAGTAATACTAAATATGTACCTGGAATTTCCGACCATATCGTAACATGTAGTGAACAATTTGTTACTGATCAAACCTCATCACAATTATATTCGGAAAACAGTATAAATACTGTTAGAAATTGATCGCATATAACCCCATTCGAAGTGATTAAATTTGTATTTGTAATTTCAGTTGAAAACTGACCTTTCTTTTTACCCATTCAAACATATGAAAACATATTTAATATATTACTGAAAAAAAAAACATTAATACTCATAGAAACTGATCTCATAAATCCCTATTCAAACATTATAATTTGTAATCTTCAATTGCAAATCAAAACTGTTCTAACCTAATGCAGCTCGTTTCTTATAGAAACACTTGCCATTTAACCACGGAAAGCCGTACGTTTTACATTAGATACTGTTCTCATAAATTCTCATTGAGATAGTATAAGTAAATGTAAAGACTTATATAATTTACTAGAGGAACAACAAATAGATACTCGTAGAAACTGCTCTCATCAATCCTTTTGAAGGAATACTAAGTGTACTTGGAATTTCCGACCATATCATAACAAGTAGTGAACAATTTGTTACTGATTAAACCTCATCACAATTATATTCGGAAAACAGCATAAATACTTTTAGAAATTAATCGCATATAACCCCATTCAAAGTGATTAAACTTGTATTTGTAATTGCAGTTGAAAACTGACCTTTCTTTTTACCCATTCAAACAAATGAAAACACATTTAATATATTACTGAAAAAAAACATTAATACTCATAGAAACTGATCTCATAAATCCCTATTCAAACATTATAATTAGTAATCTTCAATTGCAAGTCAACCTAATGCAGCTCGTTTCTTATAGAAACACTTGCCATTTAACCACGGAAAGCCGCACGTTTTACCTTAGATACTGTTCTCATAAATTCTCATTGATGTGGTATAAGTAAATGTTTGCTGCTACATTCTGGTAGAAACTAATAGAAATTTCAGAAGCAACTTTACTCCAGGCTCCAGTAGAGGGAGCTGTATACGTGTAGCTAATTCATATCTAATCTAATGTGACCTAAGGAACTGAAGTGTGTTTGTTAAATTAAAAACAAAGCAGTCTCTTTCACTGCTAACTCATTCATTGCTTCTAGGCTAGAACAAGAACACCCGAGGAAATAAGGACTTTGCAGAATTTTGTGTTTACCACAATATTAGTATTTCTATTTGAAATATGCAATTTAAACTGTACATTTGTCGGCATGCATATCCAAATTAATACTAATAAAAAAGCAAAATGGAAGTTTACAATAAAAATACATCTGTAAAATATACAATTGAAACTGTACATTTGTTGACATGTATATCCACATTAATACTAATAAAAAACAATGTTGAAATTTACAATAAAAACATGTTGATAAATGGTGTGTTACATACGATAGATACTGGAGAAAGGACGGACTGGAACTCTTATGATATTACTTATAGAAAAGTTTAGAATCTCTTTAAAGTTGTATCTGTAATTCCATATGTTTACAGATATAAGGGCAAGGGTGCATTTGCAGACACTAAACTGTAGACTTGTTGATGTATATTTCATATAAGTACTCATGAAAGGGCAACATGATAATTCCAAATAGCTCATTCGGAATTACTGTTTCATAACCGATTTAAAACTTAATAAAACAGATAAAATCCTGTCTGTATAATACTTATAGGAACGATAAAACCGCATCACTTTTTTTTATAAGTTTCTATGTGGAATTTTTGGCAGGGATTTCAACTGCACAACCAGATGACTGAACCTTATTATACCTATTATTGTTATTGAAGTTAGTTAAAAATCCGTTTGGTTACGTTATTTGTGCATTTTCACGCCAAATTTGATATGATATTCCGTAATATAATAGAGTGAAATTTCATTTCATTATTTTAGTGATCATTTGTATTGAAGACAGTTAATTTTATTCTTTTTCATCATTGGGAGAGTACTGGCAAGGAGCGCTAAATTACTGAATAAAGTGCAACACAGGCCAACGCTCGGCCATCACATACTTTGCCAATAAGAACCCTAATAGCACAACATTATCCTGTGGACATCTGAAGGACGTCCTCGACGGACATACAGTACATCCGATGGACGTTTATTTTTGGTCCAAAGTACATCCGACGGGCAGCCGAAGGATGTGCAAATGTCACAACTTGGGACAATATTTGTACATTCTAATTATTTAGAAAAAAAAACCGGAATGAGCAGGGATCGAACCGTCGATCTCGTGATTTGTAACTCAACAACAACAATAACAATTTATTAAACATTTTTATATACATTTATGCGCCTCGCCGGAACCTGCCAGACAACCACGGCGCTGAGTGCCGTGGTGATTGCAGGGCTGGGCGAGGCAGGTCCGGTTTGGCTTAACGACGGATATCTTATAAGTTAGTACTCCTGTCTGTCACAGGCAGACTTAAGAACTAAAATAAAATTAAAAATGTGTCCACACGGACCTAAAGCTAATTAAAAGAAAATTGTAAAAAATTATCACTCATTAGGCAAAGCACTTATTTAATTTTGGTTGTTGGCACGGGAAAACAGAACTCAACGAAAAAACCCGTTTGAAGTAATTCCATCCTGGTGGTCTTCCTGCCGCCAGGAAAATGTCGTGGAACTTTAAAAAGATATGGTAAGAAATATTTTGGTTTTTAAGAATTTATAGGTCAAGATGGAATTTAGAAACAAAAAAGGACAAAAGAACAAAAAGGATAAAACAGATAGAGAAGGTTGGTTATAGGTTTTAGTAAAGATTAAAGGTGGAGAAATAAGAAGTTGTCGTATAGGAAAGTATGGCTAGAGAGGTTGCCGGAAAATAGGCAACGCCTGGTATGGTAGGGGGTGTCGGATATCGAAAAGGATTTCATTATGCTGTCTGATTCGGGTTATGTTGCGGGTTAACGGACTATCGCCCAGTTTGAATTCGTAGAATTTTTGAGAAATTTCTTGGACGTAGTCCGCTAGTGGGGTTATGTCGTGGCAACGATCATATAAATCTCTGAGGGAGGTGTATCTGTCCGAACCAGAGATGAGGCGCATAAATTTATGTTCGAGAACTCGAAGTTTTCTCATTGTCGTGGCCGGTATGCTGCACCACCGGCGCCGCGTATGTGATGGCCGGCCTGATCACCATCGTGTACAACAATTTTCTATTTGTCCTGTTTAACTATTTATTTGAAAATGTAGAAGGTCTACCTATTTGAATGTTTAATAAATATTTAGTATCAAATAATATCATTAATAATTTACAAAAAAGATTAAAATTAAATTATTAATGATAAGTTACAAATTACTATAAAAAATAAACTACAAATTTTACAGAAATAACGGTCAAATGTAAACAAAAACGTTGTAAAATTGAAAAACCAGTTTTGTTAACGTTTTTTTGTTTTTATATTAAATAGACGTCCTGCTGCTGTCCCTATAGGGACCTAAAATGTGCGTACTTGCCGAAGGACGTCCGCTGCGGCACATATGTTGGACGTTAAGTGTGCTATTCGCTGGTATGTATACATATTTCGGAAACGTGTTGGAGAGAAAGCAGTATGGAGATATATTATCATTTATTGCAAAAATATAATATTTAAAACAACGGACACGAAAAGGACGTCCATCTCCTGTCCCTATATGGACATAAAATGTACATACTTCCCGTACATAAAATGGACATACAGAGGACGTCCATTCCGTACAATTTCAAAGTAAATCCGATGATAAACGTCCGGTAGGCGTCCAGTTTATGTCCATGGACGTCAGTAAATTAAATGGACATAAAACGGACGTCCGGCGGACATCGTGTGCTATTAGGGAATGCCGGTACACTGGATTTTTAGCATTAACTTATTTTTCACGTACCATTAATGAAAAGTATGAGTATTTTACTACTATGGTAGCATACTCTGATATACGAGCATTGCAGATATAGTTTGTCATATTCGCAGAGAATGGCGAATGTATCCACTGCATAATACAGTAATATACTATTTTAGAACATTGTATGAACATTAATTTCTGCATCTTCATATACTTGAAATATGTTTGCACATCCAGTTTTACTGTAAACCTATATAAAATAGTCACAAAAGACAAAGGGGCCTGCCTCACGAAGTATCTAAATTTTAAGAACAGGTTATAGAATTTAATTTGAATATTTATTTTTTTGCAAAATTTCAAGATGGCAGAGTCATCAACAGTAATTATTAGTAGTTGATACATTGATTTAGTGAGTTAAAATATGACTTTGGACAAGCATTTAATTAAATAATATAAATTTTACTAGGTCATCTACTTTTCGATCGAATGGAAACATGGATGCCTGCCATCTTGTCTGAAGGAGGTTAAACTGATTATAGACAAGTAATTTGTATTCGCTTTTCAGGTATTGACAAAAAAGTGCTTTTATATATTTAATATACCAGTGATGGTTAAATATTTCCAAATACACAATAACAAAAGGATGTCTTGTTGAACATCAATTTACCATTACAACACGCTGGGAGCTATAATGGTTAGACAGTACTTTGTATTAGCTTTTTTGGTTTTGACAAAAGAGTACTTTTATATATTTAACATACCAAGTATGCAATAATAAAAAAGGGCGTATTGAACACATAGGGCCATCAACTTACCATTACAGGACAGATGATATAATGCTAAACAGTACTTTTGAATTCGCTTTTCAGGTATTGGCAAAAGTTGCCAACACTTTACCAGTCATAAATCTAACGGCCCATGACTTTGCCATGTATAGTGTATTTGCTGAGTTAGTTTTAACTGTTAAGAGAACTTCAATTGGACTCCTGATCTTTTCTACTTTACAGAAAAATGTTGCCTGGTCTTTTTGAAGAACCTGTTTTATTTCTATGAAATTAAATCTATCGGATATGTAAAAAAACATGTGCCCTAAATTGTATTTTAACATTTAATGGAAAACCATAACCTATTTATAAGTTTAGGACATGAGAATTTCTGCTTTCAGAAATATTTCTGTTTTATATATTTGTTTTTTTTTTTAACGGAAATGATGATTGGCATATTTCCATATCTACCATTTTATGTAGCATATAAATCGTAAAATGTTTGGCCTCGAAATAGTCATGTTCCTTTATACATATATACTACCTACCTACCAAAATGTAGAGCCGAATGGAAAAATAAGGTGAAAAGATTAGAAAATTTATGTTTTTAGTTCAATTCAAAGTTCCATAATATAGGATTTTCTTTAGACAGGACAAAAAAACAGCAATTTTTTCTTCAATACAAAATAATCTACTCCATGCACTGTGTAGAAAGCTAAAAGTCAATTACATTTTTGAAAATAGAGAGCTCTGTAACTTCTCCCAAATTTGACAGAGATTTGCTCAACAGGATTTAAAAAAGTGTCTTATTTCGGACTATGGGACTATGGGAGTTCTATCATTTTACTATTTTTTTACGAAATGATCGACTTTTTACTGGTTGTTAATCAATGTTCCATACACACGAGTATTAAAAAAAAATTAAATAACCATACTGAAAACTAGATAAAGATATAATTTGGTATAATAAGATATCATCATCTATGCCAAGTAAAAATTTACACACATACTTGAGACCACCAGCATTAAAATGCAATTCTATGCTCCTAGGCTTGACTTCTTAAACTAGATTTTGGCAGGTGATCTACTATCACAACATAAATTTTGCTTTTGACATTAAAATTTTTATACAATTAACTAATATCATAAAAAATTTTATTGTTCATCAAGCATCAATTATTTACTTGTTCCTTTTCACTGCATTCATCCAGTTATCTTGCTGGTTCACATGATTACTTTTTACCAAAAAAGGCATTGGATGTAGTACCAGGCAAATATAAACTATTATTATTATTACAACATACCACTCAGCCATAACCACTTGGGTAATATTTTTTCTTATTTTCTATTGCTGTGTTTAAATGGACACAAAGTTCTTAGTTCCACCGCCACAGGTCCTTGAAGCCATCTACTCTCCCTTGACATAGTCTATGTTGAAGCAAATCTGTTTGAGAAATAAATTGACAAAGTTCTTAATTTTGTGTCATATATTTCGCTAAAATTCTCCATTGATTCCTTCTAAGGGAAATCTATTGTTGATTTTATTGAGAGTTAAAGTTTTTCTTATCGTTTTCGAGTATTAAATAAGGAATCAGAATATCCGGATATGATGGATTTAAAATTGTTTTTTCTAGAGAATATTATTATATTATTATTGATATTTTTGTTGTGGCTTGAAGAAGGTTGGTTGCATTATGGAGAAGTAGAAATGCTTTTGGAAAATGACAGATATTCTAGGAACTTCCGTGAGGCACCTTCTAATGAAATCGACTCTTTACCATGGATAAACAATTCTCCTGTTCTGTTTTCTAAACTTGTTTATTTATTAATGTACATTTTTTCTTTAACTTATCATATTTTTATCTCCTTGTATTTTATAGCAAATTCATGCTAATAAAGTTTATATAGTATTATGTTGAGCACCCTAGCTAGATGCAAAACCTGACATGACATTTTTACCAAAACCAAGATGTGTGTCATTTGTTCTGTACTGCATTAGGTATCTATTTTCTAGAAATGTTTTCCAGGTGTAAAACAAGTCAAATAACCCCAGAATTTCATTGTATATCTCTGTGTTAGGTGCAAAACGCGACATAAATTTATGTATGTAAGTTGCAAAATGTGACGTTTACTTTTTGACCAATCACCTAGCAAGTTTGTAGTCATGTGCTTGTGATACACTGAATACAAGTTGCCGCGCTTACACTGTTATTGTTACCGTTCACTTTAGTCCCTTCAAATTAGTCAAAAAATCGCTGTCTTATGGAAAATCATTATAGATTTTTGCACCTTTTTTTTAGATTTTGAGCCAAAATTATGCATTTTTATGAAAAATTAAATAAAAAAAATATTATTATAGATATTATTATTGTTCTACACAGGAATAGAATGTACTTTTTTTTGCCAAAATTTAGTTACGCATCTATAATAATAATTATAGATTAAAAATAAATTTATATATAGCTTTTTACTATAATAGTAAATTTTGTTATGCTCATGCATGCATTAATTTTAAATTTAAATAAACCAAAACTTTCCACTGAATTTAATTATCCTGATTTAATTATGCTCAATAACATATTTATATATATATTTTTATGCAATATGTTATTGAGCATAATTAAATCAGGATAATTAAATTTAGTGGAAAGTTCTGGTTTATTTATTAAATTTAAAATTAATGCATGCATGAGCATAACAAAATATACTGTTATAATAAAAAGCTGTATATAAATTTATTTTTAATCTATAATAATAATTATTATTACAGATGCGTAATTAAATTTTGGCAAAAAAATTCATTCATTCATTCATACATT
This sequence comes from Rutpela maculata, assembly GCA_936432065.2. Lineage (NCBI taxonomy): Eukaryota > Metazoa > Arthropoda > Insecta > Coleoptera > Cerambycidae > Rutpela > Rutpela maculata. Next base: position 219,663,747 of record OW386285.2, read on the forward strand.
CTATTCCTGTGTAGAATAATAATAATATAATTTTTCTTTATGTAATTTTTCATAAAAATGCATAACTTTGGCTCAAAATGTAAAAAAAGGCACAAGTCCCTAGCGGCGAAACTAAAAAAAAAGTAGAGACAAAAATTATAGGAAATTTTTTTGCTCTACAACTTAGCTCTCTTGATATTTTTCACCAAAATGCATAGTTTTTCCTCAAAATAGATAAAAAGGCGAAAAAATACTAAAATTCATATATTTCTCAAAAATCACCATTTTTTAGAACTGCGGGGGGTGAAAATCATGTATCAAATACTTCACTTTTTACAAGCCTCAACTGTGGGAAAATTTTCTTTAATCTTTCCTAATTTGAAGGGACTACTTTAAGTAAAGTGTGTTAACGAGATTTGGATGACATCATATCTTGAAGGATGATACAGATGATTTTATATTGTTTATATTTTACATTTATCATTACAAGTTTTATTTACTTGTATGAATGAAATTTAATAAATTACATTTTATTTACAGTGTAGTATTCCACTAGATGCAAAAACCGATATCTTTTAACATTAGATGCAAAACGTGACATTTTAGATTTTACTATTTAATTTCCACAAAAACGCTTGTTCATTTTTATATAATTTTAACAAGGATCGATTCTAGCAGCAATTATGAATAGGGTTAAACAAAGAATTTGGCAATGTAGGAAAAAATAAAATTACCAACAATTTCTTTTTTGGTTCCCAAAAAAAAAAAACAAATTTTATAAATGTCGGGTTTTGCATTTACGGGGCTCAATTATATGAGTATAAAATAAGTAAATAAGTCTGGTGAAACACTTTTTAATTAAGAAGAATACAATTCGAGAATACAATTCTTATAACAATTAAATATCAATTTCTTACAAATTACAACTACGCTACCTCAGGTGAAGCTGGAATGGACATATTTAATGTTGAGTTATCCATTGAATGATTTTGTGCTGAAATAGCATGATATACATCATCATCTTCATCTAACATGGCTTGCATCCTCTTCTTATATCTACATAAACATACAAAAATTAATGCAGTCACTTACTGTAGGTCATAATTACTGTAGCTACCCAGACAGCACTCGATAACCTTAGGACAACCACTGGCCATACTTGGAGGATAAGCAGGACGTCCTAAACTGGGTTAATCCCGATTTCGGACCTCCCGTGGATATCCTTTTGGTGCAAATCGGGTTTGCCCATGGATGTCCTCAATGGGATAGCCCATGGCCGTCCATAGGAAGAAAAAGGGACCAATTTGGGTTAAAATCGGGATAACCTACAGATGTCCACAATAGGATAGCCCGTGGTTGTCCACAGGAAGAAAAAGGGACCAATTTAGGTTAAAATTTGGACAGCCACAGACATCCACACATAGTTGCATTTGGTATCTACTCTGATATCTACACAGGATCAAAATTGATCTTGTGTAAAATCGTGATTACTGTAGACAATTTAAAATTTGGGGTATACTCACCCTCCTTACGTAATAAATAAATCTCATATTGCAAAAAAATTAACTCTCGTAAAAGAGGCATTTGCAAGATATGTGCATTTCCTGCACTCCTGGATAGATTACACAACCTGTAGTTTCAGGCTTACTAGGTGAGTATTGCAACAGAAGTAATTTGCACCTTGCAAGGAGAGCCATCTAACATGAATTATTAAATCTAGCGCTAAGAATGAGCAAAGTGCTCCCCTAGACCCCCCCATCCACCCTCATGATGGAGCTCCTCTGCCGTGGGGTTCATATTGAAAAATTAGGGAATTTTAGTAATTTTTATAAAAAGTCAGGGAATGTGAAAAATTTTGATTTCGCCTCACCGCTCATTAAAAAAAAATTCTTGTCCTATTTTGCACCTCCCCGCTCATCAATCGGGGAATGCTTAACTTTTTCATACCGCCTTTTAAATGGACTGCCCTCCCTGCTCCAAAAAGCTGGGTATGCCACTGCCTATAGGTGTATATTTCTCATGATCGAAGTATATTATCTTCTTTACCTAACCAAACATATGTTAGAAAAAGGCAACATTGAGTCTGCAACCTCGCCTGCTAAAATTCTTGAAGATTCAGATAAGTAACCTTTTCCCCCACTCATGGATATTTGTTTTTTTTTTATCTCAAAATCGAGTCCTGTTTACACAATTTAAAATCATTAGGCTCGGTACTTTCATCTACAGATAGTGATATTTATCCTGCAAAATAAGGTTTATCCTGGAGATAAGCAAAAAAATCGGTATTTTCACCTACAAATGACTTATCCCTAGGATAATCTATCCGGCACCTAAACCTTCAGATAACCGTTTTATCTAACGGATAACTTTTTAAAAATTCGGTTTGTTTTGCATTGTGTTTTAACTTAAATTTATAATTAGTTACAAATAATCACATTTAATAAAATAACATTTGTAAAATGATATTATAGAATACTACTTATACTGTAATATGCATATTTTAAATACATTGTCGTAACAAAATAAGACTATTTTTGTAGGTTGGGCATCTAATCTATTAAGCAATCCAAACCACGTGACTTTTAACATGGCGTAGTGGGCAAACATCCGGCAAACGTTTGTTTTTATTCGTTAAAAGTTTGTTAAAGAGTTTGTTTTTCGGTTGCCTTGGCTACGTTTCCGCGAGTTAATTAAAATAAACCCTGTGTTTGCCCACCACGCCACATTGCCAAAATAATTTGATACGTTGTTGGATTGCCTAATAATTAGCAATCTGTTTAATTAATCATCAATATTGAAAAATGATTTAAGTGGATGTTTAAATGTTCGCCTGGAGCCAAGCTAAAAATGCATTAAAAATGAAAATAAACTTAAAAAACTTAAAATTTCATGTTGTTAGTTACATGATGCCAGTGGCGGATCCAGAGTAGTAGGGGGGGGGCGCGCGTCAATTAACAATAAGTAAAAGTAGAAATAACCTTTATTCAATACATACAAAATGAAAATTAAAAAAATGTCCATTTGATGCGAATTTTTTGAAAAGTGCTGTGTAAAGATAAGAAAAGCACTATTAACTAAAAGAAATAAAACGTGAAAAGACACATTCTTAATAAAAATAAAAAACATTATATCACAGTACTAAAAATACTCAATATTAAAGTTTTAATTTTGTTTTTTTGTTTTGGCCTTTATTACTATATTACTTAATAACCACAACATTTTGCTTGATTTAGAAAAATATATAAAAGAACCCTTAAATTCGGTTTGGGTAAAAGTAAAATTTGAAGTACTTGGCTGTTTGTTTTAGATTTATTACACTGTGGGAGATGACACGGACACATGTTCTTTAGAAAGAGTTTGCCGGGGACTACTGGAATTCGTCCATTCCTAGAAACAGACGCTTAGGAGAGACAGTTACCTACCAGTTACAAATAAATAACCAGATTGATTATTAAACTTCAAAAATTCGTTACAGGTCATAAGATAGTTTGAGATTTTTAAGCATTACGGAAATGCCATGAAAGGAAGTCACGCCTCGGTTTAGATATTAGCTAATTGAATATATTGTATTCAAAATTATACTCTCAAAGCTGTGGTCATAATTAAATATTAATTATTATTTAAGTGTGGTGACAGGTAAAATCCTCTGAAGGTCCAGGGGGGGGGGGCGATGGCCCCAGCGCCCCTCTCTGGATCCGCCACTGCATGATGCTCAACTATTTCAAACAATATGATAAACAATCATGAAAATGACGCAGTTGTCATAAACCGGCAACAAACCACAGTAGGGGGATCTTTTCTATATCTATTTGAAGCATAAAACTTCCTTACTGTACAGTGTTTAAGTTGGCAACACTTACGTTGGGAAGTATCTAAAGTCATATCTACCAGATAGTTAAAACCGATGGTATATTTTGAATAAAAGTAAGCATGAAAGTTATCCTGCAGATAGCGAGCTCTGGCTATCTTATCGGTCAGATAGTTACTAGCCAGATAAAGTCTATTTATACTTAAGTGAAAGTAGTGCCCCTTAATGTTGTAGAGAAAATTTATTATTATTTATTAAATCTGTTATTTTTCACTTGAAAAATTAAATTACAGAGCGATAGCGAGTTTTGCCATCATATGAGTAAGTGGAGAGAGGGTTCCTGCACTTGTGAACAATATTTTTTCTGCAACCGTATGAAAAATACAAAAATTTCTACATATTCAAATATTTTGCCACCTCGTATTTTCAATATTTGTGACAGTTGTTAAAATTAGAATTTACATTTTAACTATCAAGTGATCATAATATTCAATTTAATCATTTTCACTTTCCCACACCAGTTTGGGAATAGGCACTTCCCAGACAGTCGTTTTGCCTTCACTAATGACTATTAAAGAAAAATAATATGACATACATAATATATGATTTGTTGTGCTCGTGTTGTTTTGTTGTTCAGTCACCAATCCTCTTTAAAATCAGTAGTGAACATGTGATGCGACATGTGCTGAAGGTGAAGTAGCTATAGGCATAATCAAGATTTCTAACTATTGGGGGCAGTCTTCAGACAATAAGGTCAGATTATGGTCAAAGTGTAAACTATAACAAAACGAAAATTATGATTGTAGACCGAGCAAATGATATAACTACCCAGACACCTTAACGATAGGAGACTGTGAGGTAACAAATGATATACCTTAGCACCCTTGTGGACAATAATGGCAGTTACGAATATGACATTTGGTGAAAAATTCAGATAGCAAGATCGGCAACTTGCCAGTTGACCAAAATTTAGCGTGACAAATATCACAAGACGCAAAAGATCAGACTTGTTAACACCCCATTTTTCTTCACCTATCTTTACGCCTCTGACCCATGGACCATTATGGAAACAGACAAGTGATATATTTTGATGTTTTCAAGATGTCAAGATGTGGGTCTGGAGATGTTTGTTACAAATTCCGTGTACAGCCCATCACACTGATACCTCGATTCTCCAAGAAATACGAAAAACCGACTTTGCAGCATTATGTTCTCTCAAATCCTGTCATTTTTTGGCCACATTAACCAGAAAGGACCATATGAATGGTTGATAGTTCATGGAAAACCAGATGGCATGAGGCGAAGACTCTCTCCAAAACGTTAGATGATCTCACCAAAGAGCTGATGGGGAAAAGCTTTAATGAGGCTGTGCGTCAGATGGCATGATGCCGCTAGGCGTGCTATACAGCAAGTGGAGGCCAACTAGGCCATGAATCACAAAACTATCTGGCAAGATATTGTGAATAAGAAAATATATTATTTACTTATCTGCTTATAATCCTGATGCAATGGAAACTCTCAATATTACTTGCAATATTATTAACCTAATTTTGAAAGGTAAGCAAATTGCGATGTTCCAGGTATTTTATTAACAATCACAATATGCTTAACGGGCCTAATTTAGTTGACATATTTTTTGTATTTCTAAATTATTTTAAAGCGTTTGAATTGACCTTTCATAAGAATCATCTGACATGTATGCGATTTAAATTTTTAACTTGATTATTTCCCTTATAAATTATAGACCAATGACAACAGTTTTACACTGAATAAATAAAGCTAGCTTTTGCTAAAATTTAACAGCGACTATTTCATTCCTATAAATTTCGTCCAATCAAAATTGATCATTTTAATCAAAAAATAGTTTCGCATTGACAATATTTAACATTTAAAATTTTGCCAGGGTTGCACAACCAACAAAAAGCCAGAATGAAGCAACCAACCTGTTTTTCAGTGGCAAATTTTCCTGTTTTTCGAAAACATAGTAACTGATTCAACAAATCGGCATCATTACAATAATTTTTGCAAATGTCAGTTCGCGTCAGTTGTAAAAAATGTGCGAAAATAACGGCCCCAAATATTCAAAATTTGGTGATTTATTTATTTATTTTTTTAAATTTACTTCCTGTATCTAATAAACTTGTTTTCCTTTGCCTAAATTTTTATTCATGAAATAGTCATGATGAACACCATTCGTGATATAATTTCGTCTGGCAAAATTTAATGAATTTTCTACTCGAGTTTGTTGCTTTGGCAATAGGAGGAATGCATGGTATAGCGACTATAGCAACTCACTCACTTCCAAAAGCGAGAAGTTTCCATGGAGTCGCTAAGAAACAAAAAGGAAAACTCGATCCATAATGGAGAAGTTTCCATGGAGTCGCTAAGAAAAATAAAAAAACATTCGATATAAAAATATAATATCAATATACTTTTAATACCAAAATCACATAAAATATGAACATGTATTAAAAACAAATATACGTATATTAACTTCAATTTTAATTTTATTTATAGCGATAACGCTATAAATTTGGTGACCCCGACGTGATAATTTTATGTCCAACGTGATAAATATATGCCAGAAGTGAAAATTTTATGTCCAACGTCATAAATATATGCCAGAAGTGAAAATTTTATGTCCAACGTGATAAATATATACCAGAAGTGATCGATATATATGTCCGAAGTTATCCTATAACTTACATGATGAAATCTATGTTATTTAATTAATTTGAAGGAGAGATAAAATCATTTCCACTTCAAAAGATAGAAGAATATCTCAGATATAATTACCGAAGTATAACACTTTCCTGTTTTGGAACAATTATTATCAATAATTTCAAGAAGAGTTTCAATATATCAACTACCGTTATAAATTGACCATTTTATGAAGAGAAGAATTTTCCCGATGAATTTTGAATAAAGGTTCCAAATTTGAATAGATGTTCCTATAATTTATGGTAATTTCCTAATTCAATCAACTGAAGTTGTACATTACAAGTACTGTCATCTGTCGGTGAGTGAGTTAAAGTACATTCCTTTTTTTATCTAAGAGAGTAGTCAATCAATCAATCAATCACAATCGATTAGTTATGCCAAGACAACCTTCAGACGAGGATTTTCCTCAAACCCATTATGTCACGTCTGTCAAATTACCCCCATTCTGGAAATCAAAACCAGAAATTTGGTTTACCCAGATCGAATCACAGTTTTCTGTTGCAAAAATTGTCAATGACAAGAAAAAGTATGATCAGGTTATAGCTAATTTGCCATTAGATGTGATAGATAATATATACGATATAATATCTAATCCCCCGGAAACGGATCTCTATATAAATTTAAAGAAAGTTTTAATTTCACGTTTATCATCGAGTGAGGAAAAACGTCTGAATGATCTGTTATCAGGTTCCCAAATGGGCGATCTGAAACCTTCAGATTTCTATAGATCCATGCTGAATATGGTTGGAGGATTCAGCATGGTTAGTCAAGATTTATTGATAAAGCTATGGAAAAGACGTTTGCCTCAAACAGTATATATTGCCATTACAGCTTCAGGGAAAACAGACACAAAAGAGATTCTAGATATTGCGGATCGGATCTGGGAGTCCTGTCAAAATTCAATGGTTGCATCGTACTCCAAAAATCCTCTTGACTCTGAGTCAACCCCGTTATCAGATTTAACCACCACTATCAAAAATTTTTCAATCACTTTCCATGATTCAATTAATCAAGTATTACAAAAAACAAGAAATTTTTAATTCTCGATTAAACTCTTTAGAATCCAGACTTTCCAATCAATCCTTCGAGCCTCAACCTTCTACTTCATGCTGCAACAATTGCAAAAGTAGAAGCAATTCACAAACTCGTACCACTAATCGCAATCGTTCACCCAGCCGTAATAATGTTTCCAATAAATTTGATCGTACAGACAATACTATTTGTTACTACCATCAACTTTATGGTGCCAATGCCTATAGTTGTGGAGGTGAATGGTGCAAATTCAGTAAGAATTGTAAAAAATCTGATAATTCTCAAAGATGACTGAAGTTTGATAATTTTATGACGTCTGATTTTGACATTTCTAACAACAAACGTCGTCGACTTTTTATTTACGATAGATCTAACAACCTGAACTTCCTAATCGACACTGGTGCCGATTTATCTGTGGTGCCACGCAATGCTTTCACAGATTTAAAAAAGAATTTTGATACGATATTAACCGCGGCTAACGGTTCAACCATTTTTACATACGGTAAGAAATTGTTAAAAGTCAATCTAAACTTACGTAGATTATTTCCTTTCGTTTTCAATATAGCAGACGTTGACATACCGATAGTCGGAGCAGATTTCTTGTCTCATTTTGGTTTAGTTGTTGATCTTAAAGGAGCTCGAATAATTGATAACAAGACTAATTTGTCAGTTAATTGTTTTATTAAAAATAGTCCTTTAGACAGTTTATAGATTAGATACACTTAAATTATTTCCTTTGACAGATAAATATAACAAATTACTTTTACAATTTCCTAATTTAATTAGTTCACCAGATTACAATTTACCTATTAAACATTCTATTGTACATCATATAGTTACTGAAGGTCATTTACCTTTTTCACGACCTCGTAGATTAGACAATCTTAAATTTAAAATAGCTCAAACAGAATTTAATAACATGGTAGAATTAGGTATCTGCATCATCTTCTCAAGTTTCCTCTCCACTCCATCTAGTGGCGAAAAAAGAGAAGAATGACTGGAGACCTTGTGGAGATTATCGACAACTAAATACGATTACCATTCCAGACAGATATCCATTACCTCATATCCACGACTTTAGCTCTCAGTTGCACGGCTGCACTATTTTCTCCAAGGTTGATTTAGTGCGAGCGTACCATCAGATACCTGTCGCTGAAAATGACGTTTATAAGACAGCTATAACAACTCCATTCGGACTGTTTGAATTTTCCCGCATGCCTTTTGGTCTACGCAATGCCGGTCAAACTTTCCAACGTTTTATGAATGAAGTACTTGTCAATTTACCTTTCGTTTTCGTCTATTTGGATGATATATTAATCGCAAGTCAATCAGATGTACAACATTTGGAACATTTGGAAAAGGTTTTCAAGAGATTAGACACATACGGATTTAACATTAAACCATCTAAATGTATCTTAGGAGTTGACAATTTAACCTTTTTAGGTCATCACATCTCTTCATCAGGTAATTTACCATCAACTGAGAGAGTCGAAGTTATTAATAATTTCCCTTTACCGACAACTCTCAAACAACTACAACGTTTCATAGGTATGGTGAATTTTTATCATCGTTTCATACCTCATTTTGCTGAAATATTACTTCCCCTATATTCTCTTTGTAACAGTTTATCTCATGATGAAATTACAAAGATAAATAGTTGGCCTGCTCAATGTTTAGACGGATTTTCGAAAGCCAAAGACGCAATAAGTAATGCAGTAGTTTTAGCTCATCCTTGCAATAATGACGATACTATCTTATCTCTCTCAGTCGATTGTTCTAACCTTGCCATGGGTGCAGTTTTAGAGCAAAAAGATAATGAGGGATTTCTTGCTCCTTTAGCATTCTTTTCCCGTAAATTAACCACAGCACAAACCAATTATTCGGTTTTTGACAAAGAACTTTTAGCATTATATACTGCAATTAAACATTTTAAGTTTATACTTGAAGGTCAAAAGTTTAATTGTTTTACAGATCACAAACCTTTAATCAACGCTTTATTCACAAAAGCAGAAAGATCTCCTCGTCAAATACGTCATTTAGAATACATAGCTCAATTTTCTTGTAAAATACAACATGTTAAAGGAAAACATAATGTAATAGCTGACAGCTTGTCACGTATTTACGACACTTCTTCCTTAAAACAAGATATTTTACCACTTCAACTTAAAAATTCTCCCTTCCTTAATGTTAACTTTGACCTAAAGTTGCTTAGTGAAGCTCAGGAGAAAGATTCAAATCTCAACTATTTATTGTCAGATAAATCATCACTAACTAAAACCAATTTCATTTTAAAAAAGATACAAATTCCAGATTCAAATGATTTTATTTGGTGTGATGTTTCTCGTGCAAAAGTCAGACCTTTCGTCCCACTTGTTTACAGACAAACGATATTCGATATTTTTCACAACTTATCTCATCCTGGTATTAAAGCCACTAGACTGTTGATTTCAAATAACTATTTTTGGCCGAAAATGAACACAGATTGCAATTTATGGTCAAAATCGTGCATTAACTGTCAAGCTGTCAAAGTCAGTCGACATACGCGAAGTGCTCTCGGGAACTTCACCATTCCGAAAATCAGATTCGACCACATCCACATAGATTTGGTAGGACCATTACCTCCATCCAAAGGTAACTCTTACATTCTTACGGTGATTGAACGATTCACTAGGTGGCCGGAAGCGTACCATCTTCGCGACATCACAGCAGAAACAGTTGCGCGTACTTTATTTCAAAACTTTGTTTGTCAATTCGGTGTTCCCTTGTCAGTAACGACTGATCAAGGAGTACAATTCGAGTCAAGATTATTTAATGAATTTGCAAAGTTTTTAGGCTTTCATAGAATACGTACAACTGCATATCACCCCCAGGGCAACTCTTTAATTGAAAGATTTCATCGCTCACTTAAAACTTCCTTGTTAGCTAGAGCCAATACATCACATTGGACAGATGAATTACCCATCATTTTATTAGCATTTAGGACAACTCCCAAGGAAGATCTGCAATGTTCACCTGCTGAACTCATATATGGTCAAACCCTTCGTTTACCTGGCGAATTTTTCGTTGAATCGTATAATTCCCCAGATATTCCTTATTTCATTGACAAATTACGCATTTATTTTAATAATTTAAAATTTGTTCCTCCAACTTCGCATGGCAATTACAAAACTTTTGTTAGTTCAGATCTTGCCTCTTGCGATTTTATTTTCGTTCGCATTGAACGTTTAAAACGTTCATTTACTCCTTTATATGAAGGACCGTTTAAAGTTTTATCTCGTTCAGATAAGTTATTTACCTTTAAGAAAGGAGCCAAAGTCATAACTGTCAATATTGATAGGGTTAAACCGGCTTTTGTATTAGTTGACAGATGTGACACTTTGCCTACCCCGATTAAAAAAGTACGTTTTGCAATCGACACGATTGATTGACTATTTTCTTTTTTAACGAGGGGTGTATATAGCGACTATAGCGACTCACTCACTTCCAAAAGCGAGAAGTTTCCATGGAGTCGCTAAGAAACAAAAAGGAAAACTCGATCCATAATGGAGAAGTTTCCATGGAGTCGCTAAGAAAAATAAAAAAACATTCGATATAAAAATATAATATCAATATACTTTTAATACCAAAATCACATAAAATATGAACATGTATTAAAAACAAATATACGTATATTAACTTCGATTTCAATTTTATTTATAGCGATAACGCTATACATGGGTTTAGTAAAATATTTCGCCGCCAGGTGGTTACCGATCGGTTTTGGGTATACTATTCATTGTGTTCTGTGCTTTCTAGTTTTGATGTGTTGAAATAAGTTTGTTTATTTGAAACCTACGGAAAATGGATAGTTTAGGTGAACTAAAAGAAAAGGCATTTTTAAAGAAGTAGTAAACAAAGATGCACAGAAAATTAGGTTATGTTGCAGTACCCAAACGCGACTCTGGCGTCGCCTACATGCATTCGGTCTGTGAAATGTTTTGAACACACTAGATGGGCTTTTTTGTAATTTGAGAGCAACTATCCACTTTCTTCTAAAACTGCTGCATACTGGAAACTGGTGAAACTTTAAATTTTTATTTTTTCTATAAAGGAAGTGCATTAAGGCACACAACAATTGCTTGGCATTTTTAAAGAAGTAGTAAACAAAGATGCACAGAAAATGAGATTATGTTGCAGTACCCAACCGCGACTCTGATGCCGCCTACATGCATTCGGTCTATTTCACTCTTGACATTGACAAAAATAATTCGCCTGACGGCTCGTTATTTTTACCTGTCAATGTCAATCGCGAAATTGCTAAGCAACAAAGTCTCTTAATAATCACTAAAGTTTGCCGATAAAATTAAATCACTTATGATATATTTGATTAAAGGACCCTGCACACTCACCCCTGTAAAATGGCTTTTGGTCAAATTGCTTCAAATTCTAGTATGTTGTATATTTCGAGGTCCTGATCAAAAGTCTCCGAGGACACGGCGCTTCAAATGCCTTACTTTTAGCTCCAGAGCCTTGAGATGGCTGAACATGGCGTTTCCAGCAGTATCAATGAGACATAGGTTGAAAACTATATATAATACTAATATAAGGACCATTTTGTGTGTATGTATTTGTGTGTGTGGGTGAGTGCGTGTTGTCACGCAAGCTTGTTTATTAACCTTCAATTATTCGTGGATTGTTGAGATCTATCTGCGGGGGTCGGTGTGCTGCATCCATAATTGTATTCAATAGAGAATCTGAAGGATAATGAACATTCTGCTCATACCTAGCGTACCCAAGATACCACAGAACACTCGCAACATGAGCTCATGTGCCGAGAGTCCTGGCTCCAGTCTTGCAGGTACAATAATATCCATCAACCAAGGTATTATCGAGATTTTCATCCATACCTTCTGCTATATTTTCATTGTATGAAATGTATATCTCGTACTTGGACCTGTTCCTGAATCTAGAGTAAACTCTTATTCTCAAAAAACCCCTTTCATTCATTAATTCATCGATCTGGAATTCTTCATTTTCTTCTCGTTGCAACTTTTCTTGAACATACGATGGTGCCAAAGTTATATGATATATAACGAATGTGAGGTTTCTCAAATAATCCAAGGAAAGTCGGGGAAAAGCAATATTATTATCTTCTAGTCTAGCCCATTGACCTCGTCTTCTCTGAAGGTTGTCGATTTCGACCTTCGCTTGAACAATGTTCGGTTCACAGGATTTATCCAGCATTCTCCTCGCCATGTGCACATCGGCACCTGTCATCTGGATCGGGGGATGAAACCTGTTTAATAATGTTGCCGCTATAAGGTAAAAATCTTTGAGATTCTCGACATGTGGCATTCCAATAACATTATCAAAAAACTTGAATATGCTCTTTATATGGCCGTTCCTGGATTCGATTACTCACCTTGTTTTCGTGAGTCTCATTTGCTTCTTCAGTAGTGAACTGAGTTCGTCCTCGGAGGAGTACGTGCGGCATTCTATAAGAAATGTCCAATGCCTCGAGGTAATCTCCTGCATCACGATAACTGCGATCGACTATAAGAATGTCTCCTTCCTGAAACTATGCTCGAATACCATTCACATCGTTCTCGAATTCATTGATCAACATTTGAGCATCATTATTCCTGTCAGAAAAGTAAGGTCCGTGAACAGCAAGAATATATCCATCCGGAGCAACTATTAGCGCTGGCTTTACCAAGTGACGACCTTTATGCAGAGAGAAAGATTGTCGTAACGTGCGAAAGTTTGAACTCTTGTTAATATAAGAATATATACCATCCACGCAAGCAATCGCTTTTGGAACTTCAGGATTGGGATTATATAATTCATTCGCAAAGGGAGTAACATGTTTGGCAATAGTCTTCCCTAGTTATGGCCTGATGTCCTACATTTTCAGTGACAAATCTCTGCATCAACGACTTTCGTACATTGGCATTTACCAAGCTAACCGCTTGCCGGGATGAATAGCGGAATATAACTTTGAGGAATTCATCTGATATTCCTTGGCGCATTTTACATAAAAATGTTAGAAGATCTTTCTTATAAACTTGTCTCATTTTACCATTTTCTGGGACTGGAACACAGTACGTGAACAATAGATTGAACTGATCCTTTGTCAGCGATGTTAAGCAGTTGAAATCAGCATCATTCAAGTTACATTCATCCGAGAAATCAGGAATTTTAGTGGATGCTTGACGGAGACCTTGCGGAAAGGATTGCAATTCTGCACCTTTAATGACATAAGGTCTATTTACAAACCTCAAACCTGGTAGTAAAGCAATAGTTACACAGGCTTCATCATCTAAATGCTGCTGACAAGATCTCACTCCCTTGGGAATGTAGATATTCCGATCGACAAAGATTTTCACTCTTGCTTTTAAAGTCATTCTCCTCAGATCAGCAATAGACTAGGCCCATAAGTAGGAAATCCATCCCTATAAAGTGCAAGAAGCATTTCATGTAACAATTGAGGAAACAATGTTTTTAGGGTATTTCCACCCCGCTGAATAAGAATTTACCTGTTGCCAAAGCGAAATTTGGACCGGAAGTCCGGTATCCAATATGGTGACCAAAACTCTGTTGCCCTATATCTCTCTTGCCCGTTGACTTAAAATAATGATCTAAACGTCTGCTTAGGGGTTTTCTGGGATGTCAAGCACATGCTCAAAATTTACTTATCTTAAGTTTGAAGTGCATGAGTTCCAAGATGGCATGCCCAAGATGGCCGCCAAAACTTTGTTGTGTTTACGTGCGCTCTGTGCATCTTGTTGTATTTGGAGTTTAAAATCTGTCAGATATATAGTTTTTAGTGGTTGAATGTGTACTACTGTGTGTGTTACGTGTTTTTAAGTAATATTTTACACCTTCTGAAATACAATTTGGTAACAAAATTGTGTTACTGTAGGAGAGGCGCGTATAATAATGGAAGGGGGAATAGTGGACGAACCTTACAAGAATTTCAAATTTAGCGCTAAGAAGCTGGTTTATGGTGTAAGGCATACTTTAACCTTTCATTTATGATATACAAGCAACGTTAAGCCGGTAAGTGAATTTATTTATATAAATAGCATAATTTGAAAAATGCTTTACATATGAATTGAACTGTTAAGTTCGTGTCTTCGTAGTCCATAATTACGATTACAAAAAAAATACATGTACTGGAAGTCAATTAGGTATTAAGCGAAGGTATTTGGAAGTGAGGTCATGTTCTCCAACAGGAAATTCGCCACTTTCTTCAGCCGGTTTCACACAGGGATGCGTCCACTATTTCCACTGGATCTTAAAATTATGTAAGAAATAGTGGACACGTAATTGCGGTAATAGTGGACATGCAGAATATTTGATAAAAATGAAGAAATTGTAGAAACGGAAGTTGAATCTGGCGAAGATGAACTAGAAATTGAAGAATCAGTTGCAGAAGAACCTCTTCAACCAGAAATTTCCAGCAAAGAATCATGTTTAATTAAAGTACACATATACTTGTCCTTATTTTAGGCATAAACAGCCCTAGGCTGCCTGCCTTGTATGTATGTAATAATAATAAATAGAGACATCAAAATTGGCAGCTTTGTAGTTGTAGTCACTTTTAGTATTTTTAGTCATTTTTGTAATATACTGCCGTTTTTGCAGGATATGGCGTCAACGGTGTGCTCTTTGTAAAGACATGATGGCAAGTGGCGGCATACTGTGAGTAAAACCAGTTGCTTTTTGGCACTGACAATTTAAAAAACGTTTCAGTTGAACGTCTGGGAAAATGCTCATCATGCCCGACCGGTGGTGATGGATCCTGAGTCATGGGTGGAGGCTTCACCAAAACCAGTACATTTCTATCCTTAAGACCCTTGAGCCCGTCCCCAAAGCCTGTACGGATATCCTAGCCTGTAATTGTTCATCCCAGTGCCTGAGTACAATGTGCACGTGCAAGAAGAATAGACTGACTTTCACCAAATTGTGCCACCGCTCTTGAGAATGTTTGATTTCTTATCTTACTTGCAATCTTGCCCTAAGCTAAAAACACTTGAATGATTGTTTTATCTGCTTTGCAATCTTGCAATAAACAATGCTTGAACTTTAAAATGGTCGTTTTCTTACCTTCCTTGCTTACTTCCGAACAACAAAGTTTCGGCGGCCATCTTGAAGCCCATATGCATTCCAAACTTAAGGTAAGTAAATTTTGAGCATTGAAATGTGTCTGGCATCTGATAAAACCCCTAAGCAGACGTTTAGATCATTATTTTAGGCCAATGGACAAGGGAGATATAGGGCAACAGAGTTTTGGTCGCCATCTTGGATACCGGACTTCTGGTCTAACTTTCGCTTTGGCAACAGGCAGATTCGTATTCAGCGTAAAAACGTTGTTTCCCCAATTGTTACATGAAATGCTTACTTCTTGCATTGTTCTTTTTTGAAAACGTGCCTAGACTACAATAGCACCCCAAATAAAGCATGTATGGCTAGACGTTTGTGTCAGTACATTCAAACACATACAGGCAGGATCCAATTCAATTGCTCTGATCTCATCGATTACACAGCCCCATAAAAAAAAAAAAGTTCAGACCAGCGAACCAGACCCATGTATCCCTATGTATTTTCGGTCGCTGGTAAGTTTCTAGTTCTATTTTAGAGTACTACGCAAAATAGAAATCCTGTCGGATTTTACATTTTCTCTTGTTTTGTGTCCTTTAAACTTAAGGGTGGTTGTTCTCAACCCTATACGGGCAGTTTATGAAGATTACGTCGGATCTGATGCACTTTAACAAAACTTAGACCTTTCGAGCTTTTTCAACAGTCACTGCTGTTTTGGATCGATTTTTTTATAAATGGGGGCTAGTTTTCACCCCTCACTGGGGGTGTGTTTCATATCTATTGTATGTACGCTGCTGTTTAACCTTAATTTGTATAATTCGATAGATTAGGATGTAACAACTATTCTCGTAGCTTAATATTCTTTTTACCCCAGTCCAGGGGTGTTTTTTGGCTCTAGCTCAAGATTTTGGGGGTGTACGAATTTTTTTGACCTCGGATTCGGATTCAGCGACCGAAAATACATAGGGATACATGGGTCTGGTTCGCTGGTCTGAACTTTTTTTTTTTGTGGGGTTGTGTTATTGATCGATTACAATTAATGCACAATCTCGCTAAATCATCCATCTCGAGAGGGGGCAAATCTATTACATTCCGTCTTGCCATGGCGATTTCTCTTTTATTTATGTTGGCGTCGCCGTCGAGCCGACTTAACTGTCGTTGAGGTAAAGCAAGATTGCAAACAAAACAAAAGGACGCATATTCTGATATGCCATATTTCCGCCAGTTGACGGTCAAAAAAAATATTTTAATGCCTAAGGCAGTCAACCATAATTAATCCGTCAATAATGACAGATGATAAAGAAAACCAAAATATGATAAAAAGAATATCTAAGTGCTGGATAGAGGGACGAATTTTTAAATTGTTCGATTAGTGAATTGCGTTTTTAATCATGTGTTACATGATTATAAAAGAGTAGCACTTAACTACAGAGGAACAATTTCTTTTATATTGTAAAATGGCAAAATAATTAAGAAATATGTTTTCAGTAGTATTACTGAAAAGTATAAAACATAAAAGATCTATCTTTTCTATTGAATACATTTATGGATGCAGCACACCGACCCCCGCAGATAGATCTCAATAATCCACGAATAATTGAAGGTTAATAAACACGCTTGAGCGACAACACGCACTTACCCACACACACAAACACATACACACAAAATGGTCTTTATATTAGTCTTATACAGTGTGTCCCAGGACAGATGTAACAAGAGGTGTAATGGACCAAAAATTTTGGAATGGTATTTGGGGATTGAGTCCTGCTTGTTGTAAAACTAAAGTATACCAAAAATGACTTGATTTGGTGTTTTCCAGGGTGTTTTATAAGCAAAGTTGTAAAAATCACCACTAATAAAGTACCTTTATTTTTCAAAATATGAAAAAATTCCACTAATAAAAGTTATTTAGAATGCAATTTTATACCTCTATACCAAATTTCAGGAATATAAAATTATTTTTTTGAAACTTCCCATTTTTTGCGAATTAAGAGTTGAATTCATATTTAAAGTTGTGTAGGAGCAAATGTTAATCATCTCAAAAAGTAGGCTATTGGTAAATAAAAAATTGAATATACGAGATGTAAGAAGGTATAATGTTAATCGAACTAATTGTAAAACAAGAAACAATTACTAACAGAAGATTAATGAGGTTTAAAAATTATAACAAGTAATAAATGTCAAAAACATAACAAATTCACAAACAAATTAATTATTGACCAATACAAAACAATGTTTACAATTTTTTATTATTCGACGTAGCTACCACCCACATCCACACACATTTCGATCCTTCGCCTGAAGTTCTTAAAACTGTTTCGAATATGATCTAACGGTATGGAGTTTACAGCATTTGTAATTCTCTGCTTCAATACTGCTACATCGTTAGGAAGTGGTTCAGCATAAACCAACTGCTTGAGGCGACCCCATAAAAAGAAATCCAATATTGATAGGTCTGGGGATCTCGCCGGCCACTTGATCGGTCCATTCCTGGCAATCCAATTTTCTCCAAAATTTAAATTCAACCACCGATTAACCATTTCTGTGGAGTGGCCAGGGCAACCATCATGTTGAAAATGAACTAAAGGCATATCTCTTAAAATATTTAAATGTTCTTCAGAAAATCTTTCAAGATGCTGTAAATAAGTGTGCTGGTTTAACCTTCCCTCAATGAAATAAGGTCCAATAACTCCAACGTGATAAGAAACGGCACACCACACATTCACCTTTTTATAATATTGTCTTCTACAATGAATTCTAAAATTTGGATTTTCAGAAGCCCAAAACCGACAATTCTGAGATGAAACAATACCATTGGTTGTGAATGTGGATTCATCTGAGAAAATTATAAAATGATCTCCCTCTTCAAGTGTATGTTTATAATTTGCTTTATATGCCCCAATTTTCTTTGCCTTGTAAATTCTTTGGAGTTCAGACTTGCTAATATTAATAAGAGCTGATCTCTCTCTTAGTGGCATCCTAGGATTTTCTATAACAGAGGCATGAGCTATAATAGCCCCAACATTGTCTTCATCATATGCTTTTATTTTTCTTTTCATGTTAAGAACACTACCAGTAGCCAGAAACTTTTTAATTATTCTCACAGCCTGAGTACGTGACAAAGCAGTGTTTGGATATTTCAAATTAAATTGGCTTATCACTTCTCTTAGCGAGTTTTCACCGCCAACTCCGTAGCATTGCACGATATAAATTTTTTCACGCACTGTGAGTACCATTTTCACTTAATTTTTTATGCTTGGTTCCTTAATTTGAAACAGAAATTAAGGATAATATTGACTACGTTTGACAGATATGTCAATAATAAATGATAAATGTGTATCCACTGCTTTTCTCATAGCCTACTGTTAGCTTCTACATAACTTTAAATATTAATTCACAAAAAATAATTTCTATGCAGTTTTAATTAAATGGTTCAAAATAAAATACTAGGTTATTGAAAAAATGGGAAGTTTCAAAAAAATCATTTTATATTCCTGAAATTTGGTACAGAGGTATAAAATTGCATTCTAAATAACTTTTCTCAGTGGAATTTTTTCATATTTTGAAAAATAAAGGTACCTTATTAGTGGTGATTTTTACAACTTTGTAGAACACCAAATCAAGTCATTTTTGGTATACTTTAGTTTTACAACAAGCAGGACTCAATCCCCAAATACCATTCCAAAATTCCAAAATTTTTGGTCCATTACACCTCTTGTTACATCTATCCTGGGACACACTGTATATAGTTTTCAACATATTATGTCTCATTGATACTGCTGGAAATGCCATGTTCAACGATCTCAAAACTCTGGAGCTAAAAGTAAGGCATTTGAAGTGCCGTGTCCCTGGAGACTTTTGATCAGGACCTCGAAACATACTAGAATTTGAATTAATTTGACCAAAAGCCATTTTACAGGGGTGAGTGTGCTTTTAAATGCACATAATTGATTTAATTTACTCTCAACTGGACCAAAAACAAAATAAAACATATTACAATTTCAAGAAATATTATTTTTGTTTATAATTACAAAGTACCAATGGTGTATTTATGCAATTTTACAAAAATATTTTTAATATCAAACTGACACAAACTGTCAAATTTACAATCATGATCGTGTAACAAAAGTCAAATGAGCATATAGCCAGTCTGTTTTCGTGGCTATACCACTCGAGCTCTAAATGTTATCTCACAAACTGCGGGTAGTTATATTTTTTGCAAAATATAGCTTTTAAATTAATCAAAATAAAAATATAAAACAATTTTTAATACCCACACACACACACATATATATATATATATATATATATATATATATATATATATATATCATTATTATTATTATTTTTTAATATAACCTAAGTAACGAACTTTATTTTAATCATGGGGATCTAGTTTTATGTAAAACAATATAACAAATAATAAGGAAAATAGTTACTACAGCAAATAAGTATTCTCAACTTAATAATTTATACAAAAAGCCTTTTAAGTCTCGAACATTTTCTAATCAAAATTTTACAAAAAAAGCTACCCGCAGTTTATGCAATAGAACTCAGAGCTCTCGGTATATAACCTATGAATAAATTCTAATACCTAACCCAATTTTAATAACGAATTCCATTATGGTACCATAGTACCATAACAGATGTATTATAGTACTCAGTCCAAAAATGTCATTTTGACAATCAAATTGATGTTTATAATTTGTTATTACGGCACAAATTGTAGATAAAAAGCCTATGTTGTTAGAGAATAATACTTACATTTCGCTATCAGGATTGTTCTCTGGATTTCGACATTTTTCTAGTTTCTTATCTAATAATTTTTGTTGATTTCTATCTGGAGGAGAATCTACCATTTTGACCATTGAACGAATACCTAAACACAAGAAATAGCATCAACTAAGAACAAGTTAATAATAATATGTTATAACCAAGATTTAGAAAACTACTGTTATAAAGCACCAATATTGTATCCCGAGGTGCGAAGTGCCGCCGAATACAAGGCATATTGGCATCTTAAATCCTTTGTTTTTTATATCGAAAATAAACAGTTTGATATAAAGACAAAATTGAAATGAATTGGATTTCAAAGCAATTGTTTTGTGATTGACATTTTTACAATTGGAGTGATCTGACATTTCTAATAATGTGCAGATAAAGTGGAAAATGTACGTCTCCTTAACAGAGAGAAGTGGCACAAAATGTACACAATGTACTTTTCCTTTGTTTAATAAGCAGCATGAGCTGTCATTTCTGACAGTTCTCATTATTGATCTAGGTTAATAATAATAATAATAATAATAATAATATTTATTCACCATTTTTGTATAGATACAGTATATGTATATATGGTAAGTGAGTAAAAATATAAACTATGAATATATATCTAAATTACAACAACAGTAATAATGTGTAAAAAAACAACTTAATCTACTAGACCAACAGTGACAAATTAAAAATAAGACAAAATAGAAAGAGACAATGAATTATGTCCCTGTAGTTCTATGTAAAAATTCATTAACGCTGTAGTAGCCATTGTCAAGTAGTAAGTCTAATGACTATTATTGGTCTATTCTAAGCAAGATTGAGAAATAGTTATTTATGTATCTAGACACTGAAGTTTTTATCATGATGTGGAATTTAGTTGCCGAGGCCCATAGGGCCGAGGCAAATAAACCACATAAGTGATAAAAAGAAGCTTTAGTGCCGAGGTGCATATTAAGTTTTACTTGAAATCCAGAAATTGAGAAATTAAGATTAATCAACCTCATTTTTTAAATAATTTTAAGTGTCATTATTATTTAAATACAAATTTGAATATTTATCACAAGCAATGAAAAATTTGTTGCCTTTATCTGTCACCTCTGCCAACTACAAGAAATCGTACAATATTGGGTTACTTTACTAATAGTCCAATCAGTAGAGGATTTTGCTCTGCAAAAGGTGGAGTAGTAATGATTGTATATATATTGTATATTGTTTAAGTCAAGGGCCTGATTAAAAATACAAGTTTTCGACCTTGGAGGAGGGAGGGGGAAGGAGGCGCGAGCCGCCATCTTGGATTAAAGTGCAAAAAATTGTTTTTCAAAATAATTCGGCAACGTTCGATTCTACGAGAAAAACGTTCAAGACAAAGTTGAAAAAGACAAAATTTGTATATACATTTTTATTGTTAAGTCTAATATATAACGAGATGCTAAGCAATGAGTTAGCTGACAGTCTCGCAAGAAAATGGGCTGAAGCCCCATTTTTGGACCCAAACCGTTCTGTGGCTTATCTAAGGGACACATAACGGAGGAGGCCCAAAAATGGGAAAAGGAACAAAAGAAGTCCTAGACTAAAGACAAGCGAGAAGTTTTATAACCCATTTGACAAAGAATGCCACAAGACTTCTCAAACTCGAAAAGTCTGACCTAAGGCTGATCACAGGCCTTTTAACTGGCCATTGCCCCTTAAGATATCTCAAGAACATGGGCATGGCAGAAGATGACAAATGCAGATACTGTGAATCTGCAACTGAGACTGCGGACTTTTGCGAATGCAAGGTACTAATCTCCATTAGGCTAAGGTACCTAGAACAGGTAGAATTAACGCCTGAAGACAGAGAAATTAGCTCCCAGGAAAATCACAAGCTTTGTAAAAAGTCTCAAAATCCTGGGCAACGACTAATTATAGGGTAATTCACAAAAGATCTTTTAGGTCGAGGTAAAGAAAGGTCAACTCACGGCCAAGCGACCCCTTAATTAATCTTAATCTTAAACAATCCACAATCTATAATCTAGCTACGCCTCGTACAAATATCCTAAAGTTCTCACCCATTGATATAATATGTGATAATCATAATAGAATTTGCAGTGATACAGACATTTTTAATTGCTGCCTGAATGATTTAAACACATATTGCCAAAGACACTAGATTACTTGTTTGTTTTCCCTTCATCATCTATATATAAATAATGTTAAAAAATTATGATTTTTTTTTTCTGCGCTGTTATCTAACATAAGTTATTTTAAATCTCTGTGTTACATTTTTTATTTATATACGTTTTTTGACTGATAACATGGGGATGAGGTACGATCACCGGTTTAAGTTCTGTCACTCGATCAGCGAGGCGCAGCAAAGCTGAGTGAGTCCGGCACTTGGCCATAATATCATCTAATAGTCGGTAGGCTGCCAACAGAGACAATCCTAAGGCTAGTCAATCACCTTGAAAGGCGGTGGCTGGGGCCCAGGAAACAATCCCGGGCTATTGAGCTGCCATGAAAGGTGGTGAGTGGACCAGGGTGAGTCAAAGTTGGTGGTCGAGGACCGTGCTTTGGAGTCCACGCTAAACTGTAGATGCTAGGCACAATGGCCATCCCGGCCTGATTGACTAGTAAAAATAGCAGTACTACTATCTATTAACATAATATTTGTAGAATTTCACTGTACTTCCCTGTCCTATAGTTGTGTCAAGCAGGGACCGAAACCGAAATTAATTTCGGTTAGGGTTAAATAACGTATATCATTTTCAGAGTTTTCAGCAGCGACAATTTGGTTTTCATTTACGGTTTCGGTTGTCAAGGCAGCAACAATTCGGTTCTCGGTTATGGTTTCGGTTTACAGATCCTCGGCAATTCGGCTTCTGTTAGAAAAAATTAGTATTTACGGTGCGGTTTTCGGTTTTGATTTCGGTTTTTGGTTTTTTACTTGCCTTTTACCTAATATAATCTTTATAATGGACCAATCGACTTAGATATGGTTTTCACCATACAATTTGGTATTTCTACATCATGGTTTAAAGATTTGATTCTTTGATTTCAACCATATTGTTTTAACTTTAAAGTCATAAGTACGGTGTGGGTTTCAGTTTCGGTCCCTGGCGTCAAGTACATGTTGTGCAGTGTAATCAAATAAATAAATATCTTTGGGTCTCTACACCAGGACTTCTTGCATCCTCCATATAACTCAGGAAGCTTTGGAGATATCACAAAAATAATAGAAAAAAGTCCTAATGCCAAAAAACAAGCAAGTTACTTTTCTTACAAATGACATTATACCTGACATTTTTCCTTATCCCCGCAACTTGAGTTATTAAAAATCTGTGTACCCCACACCACCAGAATAGTTAAGGCCTATTCCATGCATTGCTTTTCTAAATCATAATCAAGCCCAGGCTCCTAGGTAGTTATGCCAGAGACAGTCTTCACACACAGATAAATATAATGTTTTCAATTGAGAATCTTATGATTCATATAATCAAATAAATAAAGTATTTATATAAAACAAATATAGTTGCAGCAAGAGATATTCTGAAGGGTCTGCGGAGTGAAGCGGGCCGTCGAAATGCTTGCCGACAAAGCAGCCAAAGCCGAGAAAAGCGATCGATAAAGATTACCACTACTCTTCTCGCTACTTCATTTAACTATAAGTATTTCCTTTACTATACTTTTGTGTTGAGAAATAAGAAATTTGTCAAAAAACTGGTAAATAAATTATTTATTAAGAGTATAATCTGTGGTACGACAAATAATATTTTCATTGATATATATGAAAAAGGTTTATACGGGTGGGCATGCCCCTTTGACCAATGAAATATGCCGCCTACGTAAACAGGAGGAGATTAACAGATTGTGTAATATAAGAGAAATAGTTCAAAGTCGTACAGAGTCGAATTTCGCGTTGGGTGCACAAGAATTTTTATTTAAAGGTATTTGAGTAGGAAAACTGAATGCGGTTGTAGTGATTCCTTAGGCAGTGGTTTTTAATTAAAAGAAAAACTATCTGTAGATACATAATGTAAATGTACAGTGTACAGGGTGTCCTAGTTAACGCGTTATGTCCGATTTTCTCGGTAGTTTTTGAGATAAGTATTTTTTTCCGGGGAATCGATGCCGCTAAGAAACATATAATTGAACATCAAAGAAGAATTGATCGGATTATTTATGTTCTTAATTGACTATTAAAGGAAAGTAAAAAAAGGCACGTAAATTTTAAATATCACTTCCGGTTTACATGGCAATGGCGTTCTTTTTCTTGAAAATAGAATATTAATTACTTCCACATCCAGTGGAAGTATAGTAACAAAAAAATTTTTGAAAATTTTTATTGTTCAAATAGGCTTAGACTGTCATGAAAAGTCGCCATTTTAAGTTTCAGCGTAAAACAATGTCTGTCCGTCTGTTGGTCTAACTTTTTTGTGCGCACGATTACTCTGGAACCGTTTAAGATATTGACTTGAAATTTGGTACACGTATGTACTTTAACGGGATCTGGAACTAGATTATATTTTCATCTTATTCCATCGAAGGGTTGGGGTGTAAATTGGGGTAAATGGGGAGGTAAACAGGTAAATCAAGCAGGTAAGAGTCCGTTAAATTGGTATTTAGTATATATAAGAGAACCTAAGGTCTCAAAAAAATTTTTGACATTAGCTACCCCCATTACGACCCCTACCCCTAACCCCCATTTTTTAAGGGGACGAAAAAAAAGTGTGATTTACTGTATGTACAAGAACCAAAAACTTCAAAATATTTTTTTACTTCATAGGCCAAGAATTTTTATTGAAAAATTACCAAAAATCCTTGCTATGTTGGGGTGATTTCTATTACGAATAACTGGCAATATAAGGATACATATATTACTTCCACATCCAGTGGTAGTATAGTAACGACAAAAATTTTTTTTAAAATTTTTATTGTTTAAATAGGCTTAGAATGTCATGAAACGTCGAGATTTTAAGTTTGAGCGAAAAAAAATTTCTGTCTGTCGGTCTGTAACTTTTTTTTGTGCACACGTTTACTCTGGAACCGTTTGAGATATTGACTTGAAATTTGGTACGCATATGTACTTTAATGAGATCTAGAACTAGATTATATTTTCATCTTGTTCCGTCGAAGGATTGGGGGATAAATTGGGGTAAATAGGTAAATCAAGCAGGTAAGAGTTCATAAAATTGGTATTTACTATATACAAGAGAAGCTAAGGTCTCAAAAAAAATTTTGGCATTAGCCACCCCCATTACCACCCTCACCCCATTATTAAAGAGGATGGAAAAAAATTTTGATTTAATGTGTGCACAAGAACCAGAAACCTCAAAATATTTTTTTACCTTATCCACCCCCACTACCACCCTCTATCACCACCCCCACCCCACTACCGATGTGGGGTATCATTTTATGGGTTTTTGAGGTAGACGATTTCAAATATTATATTATTAAACAATTATTTCCACATACAACATTTTATCGTTGTAAGTGACTTGGCTAGAAAATCTGGATGTGGAAGTAGTGATTCCTTGGGCAGCGGTTTTTTTTTAATTGTTAAATTAGTGTACCTACAATATCGATAATTCTATCATTTACAATTGAAATTAAAATTTTGTGGACAAGCCTATTGAAAGTCGCATTTCGGAGATATGAACTTTACTTTGCTTTTTTTTAGAGGAACACTCCATATATGTACCATTTGAAACGCCATAAAAAAAGCTTTGTATTTATAATATAATACATGGTGCTTATCTTAAACAAATTTTGTCTAATTTACTATCAATTTACAATTTATCAAATTAGCCATGGAAAACAAAAGTATGTAAATTAAAATAAACAATATGTTAGTTCTGTCTAATTTCACTTTATTTGAAATAAAATGGAGAATTTCAATAATTGATACAGTGTGTTTTACTTGAAATGGTAACACCCCAATAACTTTTTTATTTTTTTTTCCGATTTGAATCACATTTTACTTAAGTATAGAACAAATTAGTATCTACTTATGATCAGAAAAACATTCGCTTCCTACTGTACCAAAGCCACCTGCGGTACCAAAATATGTGGAGAAAATCGGAAAATCATATTAGGCATTTTTTTATCGGAAAATTTTGTTAATAAAACTTGTTCAGAATTGCCCAAAATGGCCAAAATTTAATCAAAATTAAAAAATGAAAAACTTGAAACTTTAAAAATTTTGAAAATAATTATTTAAAAAAAAACTAAATTGCTTTACAACTACCTGGCAGCTTGGGTTTAATTTCAAATAAAATTGTCATAGTACAGTTTTCTAAACGAAAAAACCCATTAAAATGATATTTTTGGACTTGGACATTATTTTAATAAAAATTTATATATTTTTTATTTTGATTAAATTTTGGACTTAAGGTTTCTGAACAATTCTGAACAAGTTTCATTGACAAAATTTTCCAATAAAAATATGCCTAATATGATTTTTTGATTTTATCCGCCTATTTTGGTAACGCAGGTGGCTTTGCATTTGTAGGCGGTGAATTTTTTTCTGGTCATAAGTAGATCCTAATTTGTTCTATACTTAAGTAAAATTTGATTCAAATCAGAAAAACAAATTAAAAAGTGAAATACATTGTATATATTTTTCGGACTACCATGACTTAATGTAAGAAAATATAAAACTTAATATCTACTATAGTTTTTAAGAAAAATACTGTGTCATATATCATTGAACAGATTTTTCTATGGCTTTTCAAATGGTGTAAAAATATATGGGGGTGTTCTATTTAAAAAAACCAAGGTAAAGCTCATATCTCCGAAATTCGACTTGTTTGAATTGTTTTGCTGAAATGATGTTTGGAAAATACATGTGATATCTCATAACTTTTATTTTTGCATGTTTGGACCATATTTAATGTCCGATATATCAAAAAATATTACAACTAGATCTATCAATCTTTATATGTTTGAAATTGGGGATAAAGGATCTAAAAGAATATGTAAAAATATACAGGGTTTTCATTTTTTATCTCCAATAATAACATAAATAAAGGGGGGTCAAAATATAGTTATAATTCGCCCGCTGTCTTGGATTCCTAAATTTTTACAAAAAATTCGTAACCCGCATCCCCGAAAATCCCCAGATATCGATTTTCATTCGAATAGGACCACAGATGACGAAATTCGTCCGCCATCTTGGATTCCTATATTTTGACCAAAAATTCGTAACCCGCATCCCCGACAACCCCGAGGTATCGATTTTCAGCCAAATAGGACCATAGATGACGAAATTCGTCCACCATCTTGGATTCCTAAATTTTGACCAAAAATTCGTAACCCGCATCCCCGACAACCCCGAGGTATCGATTTTCAGTCGAATAGGACCATAGATGACGAAATTCGTCCGCCATCTTGGAGTCTTAAATTTTGACCAAAAATTCGTAACCCGTATCCCCGAAAACCCCCAGATATCGATTTTCAGTCGAATAGGACTATAGATCGCGAAATTCGTCCGCCATCTTGGAGTCCTAAATTTTAATCAAAAATTCATAACCCGCATCCCCGAAAACCCCCAGATATCGATTTTCAGTCGAATAGGTCCATAGATGATGAAATTCGTCCGCCATCTTGGATTCCTAAATTTTGACCAAAAATTCGTAAACCGTATCTCCGAAAACCCCCAGATATCGATTTTCAGTCGAATAGGACCATAGATGACGAAATTCGTCCGCCATCTTGGATTCCTAAATATCTTAGCAGTATGAGATTCCTCGGAAAACCTACGTCAGACTGGATTTTGAACCATAAACTTATCTCAGAAACTACCGTGAAAACCGAGCATAGCGCGTTGACTGGGACACCCTGTACATTTTGCTTGGTAAAAATTTCGAATAAATTGATTTCTGACCTAACTAAAAACCGAATTCAAATTTTCATAATAAAATTTGTAAGAGTGTTTATACAAAACGGTCCTCTCTATTTGGCACCTTTTATTTATGTATTAACATTTTCAAGAATTTCATCTATTAAGTCATTCCTGTAAGATAAAATAATTTATAAATTAATTTAAGATTACAATTACCAGAACTGCTAAATGCTTCCCTGGCAAGCATTCATTCGCGTCTGGTCTCCATGACAACAAGTTCCTCCCTAAAGTCTGAGAGCGTGTAAAGCTATGCGAATGCCAAGGCGAGTGCCATCTATTGACGGCAAAATTGGAAACTATTTATTGAATCTATGTTTGAAAATTAAGAGGTTATATTTTATCCACGTAATTAATTAAGGACTATCTAGGGCGTCACGATTTCGTTTTTTGTAAATTCCAATTTTTCGACGTCAATTTTTTCGTTGATCACGTGTTTTTGATTAAAACAAAAAATTAAAAACGTGACGAACTAGAATATATATTTTAATACATATGTACAAAATTTGAAGTTTCTATCTTCAAAAATAAGCCGAATAATTCGTTTCTTCATTTCACTGACCGTAGATTATACTCTTAACTTATTATTTTCTTGATATAAAATTATTTTTCATATGTGGATAATTTATTTATTTGGGTATATATTAAACAATTCTTAATTTAAAATATTATTTTTAAATCTGCAAGAACATACGCACAATAATGTCAACATATGGAAAACACTTGGAATAAAAAGGCCGAATAAATATTAGCCACGTGACTGATGGCAAGTGCATCTTAGCCGCCTAATTTATATGTATACATTACCAGTGAACTCTATACTATGTACCTGGAACCAACCCGTTGTTCTATAAAAATGTGAAAAATCCGAATTTTGGCAACTCACAATCGTGATGGGACGTTTAACGAATAAGCCAAAGAGTCTGAAAGACGTCACATTAGTCTATTGTGCCTGACACAGTTTTGTAAGACTTCGACAAAGGTCGGGCTCATTCCAAGTCGTAGTATAGAGTTCACTGCGCATTACACAGTACCAATTAGAAATGGGAAAAGCGGTCTATCATGTAGTGTTACAAACGCCCCCGCTACAGCAAAATACCACTACGAAAGTTCGAAATGATGGAACTGATCCGGCTTCGTTTCCAGTGACCAAACGTCATGTGTGAATCGAGTAGAGAGTCACGTCTAACGTTCTAGAAAGATTTTACATAATGTGTAAAGTATCAAATATGCGTCGGTTACTTACGGCGTTGAACGGTCCTTTTCACAGTACAAGTGAATATTTAGTAAAAGGCACCAGAGTTTAACTTCGGACCCTTTAAAAAAATACAAATAATGTATTTCTAGCTAAACATCGCCTATATATGTATGTTATGTTAATTCTTTAATAAAAACGTTTATTATATGTATTATTCTAATAATTCATAGTTAACAAGTGATTGTGTTTGTGCTAGTGTTATACTCAACAATAAATACATCACATTATGGCTTGTTTACAACCTTTTCGGAGCCATATACCTTTAAACATTATGGAATTCACTATTATATGTCAATGTATCACAATGTCCCGAAATGCATCAACAAGGCATTTAAATGCACCATCCATTGCAATATACCACACATAGGTCTTTTACATGAAAATGCAACAGCGGATTACCCCTGAAGTAAACATTCGTCTCCTATAGATTCAATCTTAGATTAGTTTTAAACTTTTTTACCTCTTACTGCTTCTATAAGATGTTCCAATTTGCCTTTGCCATCTTCACCAAACAACGTATCTGTAACATACGAATCTAGGTTTTCTTGAAGTTTAGAAGCAGCATAAAGGACTGCAGCTAATGCCACTTGACTAGGTGAATAGAGTAATATTGCATCTGTTAACAAAGCCCTCTCCAGAAAATGTTCTGTTCCAGGTCTAAGCCTCTCAGGATCATGTAATGAGCCACGAGTCTTCATGTTTGGCATTAAAAAAAAAAGTTTAATTTGATAGAAGTTTTAAATTTTTGCACCTACCTTAATATCAATTAACAAGCCCTCTACAGGTCTAAAAGGATTGTGGATAGACAGATGAAAATTCATTTGCTCCATTAGTAATAACTCATTATTTAAAATAATATCAGTTGCCTTATCTCGATCTCCCTTAATGTTAGCAACAAATTGTTGAATTGATACGTTGAATTCTTCTACCTTACAAGCTAGATAAATACAAGTAACCCTGAAAATATACGAGGGCACCATAAAAAAAATACACGTGATTGTATTAACAGGCATTTACTTACATTATTTCTTTTGGATGGTAATTCATAACTGAATTGTGTATGTAAAATCGTTTAAAATAATGAAATGACGTTCCAACTACACACCGGGGCATGGGTGGTTGGAAACGTTTACAAAAATCTCTGAGATGTAGTTCATATCGTTTAACCATTATTTTTTCTTCTTGAGGGGTAAGAAAAAATTCATATTTCACGGCATCCTGTAAAAAACAAACAAGTCATACCAAATTGTCTATCTAGTGAGAAATATTACAAATCAATACTTATATATAACTTACATTCACTTGTCTTCCATAAGTTTGAATGTGTTTTGTGTTAGCTCTCTCTCTTAAAGTATTTAATTCTTCTTCACAACTGAACATCCAATTTTTACACTGCGTACTCATTGGAAACATGTTTGAATATAATTGTTAATGAAAAATTATCAAACATTTAACCGTTCTGTTTAAAGTTTTAGGTTAGGAAAATTGACATTTCAGTATCCGAGCATCGCTAATCAAGGGCGACATCTCGTATTAATTGGAATAAGCATTTATAATTTAGATTGTTTCAATTTTAGTTTTAAAATAAAAGGTTTCTCCTGCGTCTGTGAAGAAGTCGAGGTTTCTATATCATAGACACACGACGATGGGAAGCTCTGCCTAATCTGCCTTGTATGTTTCTCTACTGCTCTACAGAGGGCCACCATTGTTTCAAGAGCAAACATTTTAAATTTGTAGGTACACTTGCTTTCAAAACTTTCGCGTACACATTCAAAATTAAGTAACAGCGATTTTGAAAAATTTTAGCTGTGTGAACGGATAATTTTGAGATTAGGTTGAAGATGACATTGACGTTTAATTAAAATTTAATTAAAACGAACATAAAAATAAATACAACTACACTAAAACTCGTAGAACAGTGCTTTTATCTAGTCCATAATGAGTAGTAACCCTTCTTATGGATCACCCCTCTTCTAACTTAGAAAGCATCAAAACTTTGTCTTGCTCTGTCAGTCGAGGCATTTTGACTTTTCAAAATTTCAAATGTCAGAGTTCATTAATTACAACCCTGATTTAATACAGCGAAAAATACGCGAAAGTTTTGAAAGCAAGTGTCTGTTAATACAATTTTAAAATACTCACTTTAACTAGTAAAAAATTGTAATCAGAATAGTGAGGTAATAAAGCATATGTTCCTAGAAAATCTCAAAAAAAAATTATAAACACAACTATATAGGATATATATTCAAAAATATAAAATAAAATAATAAAAATTATGAAATTTTAAAATGAAAGTTTATGGAATCTTGGGGGCTCAATACGTATGTCTATAGGGACTTTCTTTCATATTTTTGCATAAACCATCATTACTCAAAGTTAAGGACAGGAATTTCTGGACATCCAATATACCGAGTGATCAACCAAAAACATGATCAAGGACATCTACTCAAGGACACCATTTTCAACACGTCTTTGATTAAACTATTAGACTATAGGTACCTACTCTGATTTCATTGTTATATCAAATCCAAATGTCATTTGCTGTTAAAGTTTCATTTGAAATGGTTGCTGATTTTTGACAAGTTTTTAAGTTGAAAATTATTTTCTTGGAACAAAAAACATTTTTGCTGGAATCATACTTTAGAAACGGGTCCAAAAATGAAAATGGTGCGAGGGCACCTATTCACACCGAAACTGTTGCGAGGAACTGAGGAAGCATTTTCCCGACTTTACCGTGAACTTTATGGAAATTACTATTAGGGCGGTGATAAGTTTATGGGTCACAGGCCCTTTTTAGAAGGAAAAAGTTTCTCCAAGAATAACAAAGGAAGTTGTTGTCATGTCAGAGATATGGGTTGAGCCAACAGTATGGCACCTGTCAAACAATTTTGAAGAATTACTCCTGTACAAAATTAATTTACATCAAATATAGTCAAGAAACTTCTTTCCGCGATTGAATTCTTGTGAACGATTCCTCTGAACAATTTAAATAATATAATAATGATATTTTCATTTGTATTCTCCCTAGTGGTTGAATTATTTCCGGAACTTTTTTCAAGGTCCGAATTTTCTATAAAAATTCGTGAGCGAGAAAAAATTTCCAGATTTTTAATTCAAGAGCGAGGTTTCCTGATGTCTTAGGAAACTGAAATATTTAATAGTAAATAAAATATGGAAAAAAAATATATTGATTGTTCATATTTTTCATACTAGGATTCAGGGGAACGCTAGTATAAGGTAAGCGATAATGAAAGTGAAGTAAAATTAAAATAAGTTTAGTATACTTATTTTTTATATTCCCTAAGCTCCAGCCGCATAAAAATAATATAGCGATTTAATATTAGTCATAATAATTTATTTCGTATACAATCTTTATACTACAGTAAAGGGAAACCGAGATGAAATGGTATTTGCTGTTAATACCGCCTAAAAAAATCGCTAATAGTTGGCCATGGAATCACACAAGGGCGGATCTGGGCCTTGAGCTTGGGGGGGTAACATAGCCGCGTGCTGAAAATAACAAAAAAATGTTTTTTCTCGAAAATTAAAATTGATGAGCGGGGGGGGGGGGGGAATCCCAAAAAAAAAATGTATAAACACAACTAAATAGGATATATATATTCAAAAATATAAAATAAAACAATATAAGAAATGAAATTTTAAAACGAAAGTTGATGGTTTACGAAATATTACCCCCCCCCCTCCCAGAGCTCCGCCCTTGGAATCATAAGTGTCTTGGAATATGTCATAAAACTCACTGGTCAATATGAAAGACCTGTTGTAGTTTGTAACGTTAGCAAGAAAGCAACATGACAGCTAAAATAAAATGAACAGCAAATCATACAGACTCTGTTCTTTTTGCAAAGAATCATAGCACATTAAAGCCTATCATAAAAATTTAAAATATTTGACATTTCTAGTGGAAGAATCTGGATTAAATCTTGAGCAAGAAAATCTATTTCAAGAGATTACTAGCATTCTTCGTGAAGTTGTGCCTTGTTTTGACCACAAATCTAACGTCCAAAAGAATAAATTGGTGTCGCAGTATTATTCATACTTTATAAAACACAGACATATAGTGAAAAAACCAACGGTTCTATGCTTTATTCTCCACTGAGAAAAGAAGATGTGCAAGTGGAATTTTTGAAGCATTGGGAATTAGTTAATGATGTAAAGAAAGATAGGAAGCCAGAATTGTACTAATTTAATTTAAAATAAATATAAAAATATTTTTCATAATATAAACGCTATTGTCTAATCATTGCTGTCAAACCAGGGAAATTTCCACTTATTAATCACATAGGTGCTCATGGGTAAGTAAGATTTCCAAAAAATTTGATGGTTGTCATAGCAACAATGACAAAATAAACGTGTCCGATTGGCTAATATGATTGGTATAAAATTTTCACTTGTAATCTCCCTAGTGCTTGAATTATTTCCGGAAATTTTTTTGAGGTCCGAATTTTCTTTAAAAATTCGTGAGCGAGAAAAAAATTTCCGGATTTTTAATTCAAGAGCGAGGGAGATTCGGTAAGAAAATTTTAGACCAAAATTACTTGACAAAAAAAAACTTTAGAAACGTTTGCAAAATCTTGTAGGCTGGTGCCGGTGTTAGATTAATTTTTTTGTTTTTTTTTTATGTGGTTTCCTCATATTTTAGTAAAATGAAATATTTAATAGTAAATAAAATATGGAATAATGAGAGTGAAGTAAAATTAAAACAAGTTTAGTATTCTTATTTCTTATATTCCCTACGCTCTAGTCGCATAAAAATAATATAGCGAATTAATATTAGTCATAATAATTTATTTCGTATGCAATCTTTATACTACAGTAAAGGGAAACCAAGATGAAATGATATTTGCTGTGGGATTTAAAGTGGTGACAAATAATATCCCCTAAAAAAATCGCTAATAGTTAGCCATGGAATCTATGGAATCACAAGTGTCTTGGAATATGTCATAAAATGGCTCTGCGCTTTATTTTCTGAGGAAAGAAAGATGTACAAGTGGAATTTTTAAAGTATTTGGAATTAGTTAATGATGTAAGGAAACATAGTAAGCCAGAATTGTACTAATTTAATTTAAAATAAATATAAAAATATTTTTCATAATATAAACCCCATTGTCTAATCATTGCTGTCAAACCAGGGAAATTTCCACTTATTAATCACGTAGGTAGGTGCTCATGGGTAAGTAAGATTTCCAAAAAATTTGATGGTTGTCATAGAAACAATGACAAAATAAACGTGTCCGATTGGCTGATAATGATTGGTATACAATTTTCAACATTATCTTTTACATCGACGAGACAGTTTTATCTCAGTGATAATGTGAAAAGTCAGAATATGAGAATTTGGTCACCAGAAAACTCTCACGAATACATTCAATCGCCCAGCATTCCCTCAAAATGGGTCTCTGGGTGGCAATTTTATTTTTTTTCAAACTTGATTACTATTTTTTATATTCACGACATATTGAGTCCGTTCATTCAGGAATTACATACGATGATGAGCTCATTTGAAGGTATTTCCAATTTGCAACAGGTCAATGGTACAGCACATATTATGCGCATACCACATTATATTTTTTACGAGAATAGTAGATTAAAATTTATGGCTATCCAATTCCTCGATTCTTCCGATGTCGCTGTTCTCGCTTTTTCCCGTTTCCTTATTTGAAAAAGTATGTCTTAACTTATCGTGAATAGAGCAACCGATGGGTGAATATAGGATTCAACCATCCGAAAAGACAGGTTGATATCAATGGGAAAATGGTCATATTAGATTGGAATGTTCAAAATGTTTTAATTTAAATAATTAAAATAAATCCGCAAGTTGTAAAACAATGTTATTACATTGTTAGTACTATAATATAAGAAAGTAAATATAGTTACTTTTATTGAACGGGAAAATAAGATCTCGAGCAGAGTGCTACAATATATTTATAAATAAAAAGTTATTACAATTAATCCATTTTAAAATGTCTTGACATATTAACGATAATATTAAATTATTTTTATTTTTAATTCATTATTTGTTGTTAAAGTTCATTCTTGCGTGCATGGTGGTTTCACTTGTCCACAAAGGGATATTTAGATAAATACTAGCTGACCCAGCAAACGTTGTTTTGCCATATAGGTATATTATAAATTTTTGTCCAAAAAATAAAAAGAAAATTTCTGGATAGGGCCACCCTTATCACCTAGGGGTATACAAAATAGATTACGACCTATTCTCAGACCTACCAAATATACACCAAAAATTTCATAAAAATCGGTCAAGCCGTTTCGGAGGAGTTCGATAACAAACACTGTGACACGAGATTTTTATATATTAGATAAAGGAAGCATATATCCTCCTTCGTCATGTTTGGACAAACTTTTTTGTTCTCTTCAGGATCAATGAAGTGGTAGGTTTTCAGTCATCATAAATTTGGTAATAGACTTGTCATTAATTATTCGGTTGTTGACGAATTTTAAAAAATAGTGAAATATTATGACTTAATTCGTTGTTTATTTAATTTGAGGAAAAAAAAATCTCGAAATGCAATATATTAAAAAATATTATCAAACTTAGACTCTTTGAATGTACAGAAGAAATAGCAGGTTATAACGGTAGTTAGCTCTGAACTTATATGCAATGCAGAAGAAAAGGAGCAAGTTGACAACAAACAAAGTAACCTCATCTATTAAAAATTAAGTGGACGTTTAGCTAACAGTGTTTAGTGCATGGAGAATAGAGAGAAGTAAATACGCTGTATTCAACTACATTCGTTAAAGTGAAAGAAAAACCCAGTTCTACTTTTACGGGCATAAGTACAGCGCGATAACTCCTCTTTTTCGACTCTGCATGGTTTTATGATTAACTTCTCTGCGGACTGCCTTTGTGATGTCATCGACGTTTGAAATGAGTACATATTATTATTTGGTATTATCTAATATATAAAAATCTCGTCACAGTGTTTGTTATCGAACTCCTCCGAAACGGTTTGACCGATTTTTATGAAATTTTTTTTGTATGTTTGGTAGGTCTGAGAATAGGTCGTAGGCTATTTTTTATACCCCTAGGTGATAAGGGTGGTCCTATCCACAAATTTTCTTTTTATTTTTTGGACAAAAATTTATAATTTATATGGCAAAACAACGTTTGCTGGGTCAGCTAGTAATATTATAACATATTATTTTCAACTTTTGCGTGCGATTAAGATGAAAAATATTTTTTAAGAAGAAATGTTACTGTTTAACACAGATTCTAGTAAAATATTGAGACTTGTGCAACAATCGAATTATTAAAAAATAAAAGTGAAACTTCATAAAAATATTCTAAATTTATTATTGCATATTACTATGCAAATGATTTTTTTAATAGGGCCCCATTAGACTATACAAGTTCTGTGGCAAAGATCTTTTATAAAAGATATTTTATCAGTAATCCAGGCGTTTTAGTTGTGAATTGACCTCTGTGCTAAATTCGTGCCCTACGTAAAAACCTTTTTTTATTGTGTTTATTTGGACGTCTTGAATAACACTTGGTAGTTACGCCACGATACACCTGGAGGATTTCGTGAAAATCGCGTTGGAAGGTCGCGGAAACCGCGGATTCGCGATTAACTCAGTTTTTATGGCCCAAAAATGAATGCATTTTTTGACTTATTCACTGTAAATAAATGTAAATAAAATGTTCAAGACATTTTGGTAGATAATAAAGATCACCGAGCTCTATAACAGCAATATTTAATTTTTACTTCCACGTCCAGTGGAAGTATAGTAACGACGATTAGTAACGAAAATTTTTTTGTTCAAATAGGCTTAAAATGTCATGATTTTAAGAGATTTTAAGTATGAGCGAAAAAAAAATTCTGTCTGTCTGTCGGTCTGTGTCTGTCTGAAACCGTTTAAGATATCGACTTGAAATTTGGTACACATATGTACTTTAACCCGATCTAGAACTAGATTATATTTTCATCTTGTTCCGTATAAGGGTTGGGGGGTAAATTGGGGTAAATTTGGGGTAAATGGGTAAATCAAGCAGGTAAGAGTCCATAAAATTGGTATTTAGTATGTACAAGAGAAGCTAAGGTCTCAAAAAAATTTTTGTCATTAGCCACCCGCAATACTATCCCACATTAAAGGGGATGAAAAAAAAATTGTAATTTAGTGTATGTACAAGAACCAGAAACCTCAAAATATTTTTTTACATCATCCACCCCCACTACCACCCCCTTCACCACCCCCACCCCACTACCGATGTGGGGTGTCGTTTTACGGGTTTTTGGGGTAGAGGATTTCAAATATTATATTATTAAAGTTCCATAAACAATTATTTCCACACACAAAGTTTTTTCGTTGTGAGTGACTTGGATAGAGAATCTGGATGTGGAAGTAGTGATTCCTTGGGCAGCGGTTTATTCTAAGACATAGTAAGCAAGATAATTGCGAAATATGTGGTGCGAAAGATGTTTGGCGGAACTAAATGCATTTTTCACTTATTCCGCGTCGTATCTTCAAAACGATTAGGCGTACGAAAAAAATCTATAGGACCTTTAAGGTAGAGAATTTACAGATGTACAACTTTTATAATAGGTGTTCTTCCCGTTTGGGCCATAAAAACTGAGTTAATCGCAAGTTCACGGTTTCCGCGACTTTCCGACGCGGTTTTTACGAACTTCTCCAGGTGTATCGTGGCGTAACTACCAAGTGTTATTCAAGACATCCAAATAAATACAATTAAAAAAAAATCGTAGGGCACGAATTTGGCAGCAAAAGTCTAAAACGCCTGGAGTACAGAAATGTGATAAAGTGTAAACGATCGTATTGCATAAGATATGGTATATAAGTATGATTATAATCATAGTTACCTTAAAAACAAAAACAAAAAATTTTAATTATGGCATATTTTCTAATAGTCCGATCGAATTATCACGAATAGTATTAAAATGTGGCGAAAGTACATAACCACGATTTTATTCTTTTAAGTTGATAGGTTGCACATACCGCATAAGGGGACAAGAAGGGTGGGGGAAAAGATGAAAAGTCGGTTTTTCGCATTTAAATAGAAGGCTAATAATCTGAGAGGAAAGTTCAAATGGGAAAGTCATAGGTATTAAAAAAAAAACTATAAAATGAGCACTCGATCGTTAAGATAGCTTTAATAGGTCAGGCGTAAATTCAAAAAAACCGGAACTTTGAAAAAAAAAATTAATTTCAGCAATATTTTAGAGAAATTTTTGAGATGTTACTAAAGTATGTGCTATATAGGAGGGAACATCTGATAAATATTTCAGATCGATATCTGCATTATTTTTTGATATATTCAATTTTTAAAAAAATGGTCTTCGCAAAATGGCTATAAGTACTTCACTTTCTGTCAGATTTTGCTATGAGAAGAAAAATTCTATTCTTCGAGAGTTGTTCAATTTTTACAAATTTTTTCTAAATGGTCATCATTCAGAAAAATGTAGTGAAAATTTAATTTGAAAAAAAATAGAACATTTTTTTGCATAAAAAAGTCCAATTGAATTTAAATATCTTTTGAATGGAATGCAGTGTCGAAAAATCATGTGTACCATTTTGAAGTGCTATCTCTTTAGTTCACTTAAAAAAAAACATTACTCTATGATAATTGGTTTTCGAAAAATATGAAAAAGCAGTGTGCGCGAGCGTAGCGGTGCGCGGATTGGGCAGTCATAAAATGCGTTCAGGCATAATAATTGAGACAAAATATTAGCTACTTAGTTTATATTTTTATATTTGTAAAATGTGACTGCAATTGTAATTATACACACAATTATTTAAGAATAATTAGTTTTATTTCATACAGAATTTTTAAAAATTAAATTAATTTCATACACTCGTCAAATAAATCGCTTACATATATAATAATAATAATACGCTTTATTCAGTAATGACATGAAAGGGCGAAGTTCAGCTTAGTACAGCACAGACGCTATAAAACCTGTTCTTCAACAACAAGGCAACAAAAAATAAAATACGTAACAATATACATACTATTTTTTATATATTATGTATATATTTATACACACTTATCTAAACAACAGAAATACACACGCAATTTTCTTTCTTTTTTCCTTTCCCAAGGTGGCAACACTTTATGATAGGCAAATGCGTTAGACATTTTTGGGAAAAAAAGAAACAGAGAGAGACTTAACTTCAGTTAGGATGGAGTTATATATAGTAGAAATATTATGAACCGGTTGTGTCTAATATTTATGTTGTTTACATCAGTCCGAAATACAATTTTTCTGAATAGGTAGCTAGGATTACGAAAAAGTATTATTTTACGGTATAATAATAATAATAATAATAATAATAATAATAATGTTTATTTGAATTTAAAAGATTAGATACATCATTTGACAAAGAAAGAAATTTTCCAAATAAACACTCAGGTTTCACAGAAGTATTCTAGTAGATACTTGTTTGTGATGTTGGGAGTGTGGACATTTTATTATTACATTTATATCTAATATCTATGTATAATATAATATTTACACATACATACACATATACATTTACTTACATACTAGACACTATAAAATCAAATATACACATACCACATAACTTAATAAATAACGATAAGTAAATAAACACATCATATAAATCTCAATAACTTCTCAAAAAATTGCCTTGAAGGATATTATTCATTTGGTTCCTAGGAAATTCCAAAATCCATGTTTTTACTTTCTTTTTAAACATAAACATATTTTTCACATTTCTTATATCATCAGGTAAGTAGTCATATAATTTTACAGATAAATAAGTGTGATTCTTTACACCAACTGTTTTATAAACTTTTGGTTTTACTGTAATTATATTTTTTAGTCGGGTGTCATAACCATGTTTCTTAAAATCTATATTTTTTGTTTTTTGAAGGTTCATTAGAAGAGAGTAACCATATAATTGACGGATGTCCATAACAGCCATTTCTTGTAGCAAACTATTACTTGAATAAGTATATTCTTTATTTAATATAATTTTTAAAAACCACTTTTGTAAAACCATTAATTTATTCAAATAACAATTTGCCACTGCTCCCCAACCTATTATTCCATAGGTGAAATGCGTCTGTATTAATGCAAAATATAATGTCTTTAATTGACTAATACTTAGGTACTGTTTCAGGAATTTGAAACGTGATAATAAATATCTAGTTTTATTTGTAATATAATTTACTTGCAAATCCCAACGAAGGTGTTTGTCAATCACAATACCCAAATATTTCATCGATTTTGCTTCCTCAATTATTAGATTTGATGATATGTTCAAAGGACCGAAATTTGGGAGATTATTCACTAAGGATGTAAAAGGAAGGTATTTGGTTTTCATGTTATTTATAGTTAAGATATTTGTGTCAAACCAATTTTTGATGTTTTTGAAATCCTTCTCTACTATTTGTTTTAGGTCTTGCCACGTGTCTGCACTATAAAATATAGCGGTGTCATCAGCAAAGCTCAAAATTTCTCCTGCACTATTAAGGGTAAGTAGACTATTTATATAAATAATAAATAAAATCGGCCCTAAAACAGTTCCTTGAGGGACACCCCAATTTATAATTCGTGAATTACTTAGAGCCTCATTAATTCGTACATATTGGGTCCTCCCTGTAAGATAACTTTTTATGAGTTGGAAAGCATTTCCCCGAAACCCGAGTTTCTGCATTTTTGACAATAATCGCTTGTGACAGACAGTATCAAATGCCTTTGCTAAGTCTACAAAAACACACAGAGATGGCTTATTATTATCTAATTTTCTATAAATTAACCCCGTTAAATAGGCTATAGCATCTTCTGTGGACTTTCTTTCCCTGAAACCAAATTGCCTGTTAGATATAATATTAAATTTATCTAAAAATTTCACAATTCTATTTTTTAGTATATTTTCAAGCAATTTGGCAACATTGGAAATTAGCGCAATAGGTCTATAGTTGATTAATTTTAATTTATCGCCATTTTTATATAGGGGTTTTATAACTCCAACTTTTAATACATTTGGAAATATCCCTTGTGCAAGCGAGCTATTGATCAAATGAATAAGTGGTTGCTTTATTTCATTTATGGTTTGTTTTAGGGTTTCGGCTTTAATATTATCGTAACCAGGTGCCTTCTTTTCTTTTAAACTATTTGTAACCTCTCTTAATTCAGTTTCGTTAGTTGGTTGCAAAAATATTGAATTTTCAAGGTATTTCTCATTATCACTAAGTTGACCAGTATTTTGTATTTGCTTTGCTAAAGATTCACCCATATTAATATAGTGCTGATTAAACGTATCAGCTATTTCTTTTTCATTTTTAATGATTTTGTTATCGAATTCAATTTCCTTTAAAATCGTATCGTTATTACTTTTATTACAAATTCGATTTACCGCATTCCAAAGTTCTTTTGTAGAGTTCTTATTTTTTGTTATGATACTATTATAGTAATGCATTTTAGCATTTTTAATCAATTGCGTTAGTTTGTTTTTATATTTTTTGTATTGTCTGATTATTTCTGTATTTTCTGGGTTTTGTTTCATTTTATGGTATAAAGAATTTTTCTCTTTTACAGATTGAAGGAGGCCTGACGTTATCCATTCTTTTTTTCCTTTGGATTTGTTCATTTTTTTTATAGTTTTTGTGTTTTTGTTTATGTAATATGTGAACTTATTAATAAATGATTCCCACTGTAGATTAAGATCTTCCTTTTGGTATATATCTGCCCATTGTTCTTTTTGTAAATCACATTGTAAGTTAATATAATCTATATATTTTTTTGTTGTATAATTTGTCTTAGTTAAAGGAGTAATATTACTATTTGTATCTAGATATAATAAAATTGGGTAGTGATCTGTAATTGGTGTTTTTATTATAATAGGAAAAAAATTGTTTTCTCTTTCAGCACTCTTAATAAAAAAATGATCTATGGTGGATTTTTGTTCATTTTGTTCTCTGGTGTACTTGTTTATATATGACCTAAAGTCATATTCGTTTAGTATATTTAAATATTCTTGACAGAAATCATCATCCGAGGAAATATTGATGTTTATATCTCCAGTTAATACGTGTGCGTAATAACATTTATTTATTTCCTTTAGATAATTTTTTAATCCGTCATTGAAACTATATGGACATGTGTTAGGAGATCTATATATACAAGTTATTAAAATATTTCTATTATTTACATTTATTTCTACTTCCAGTAAATTTAAATTAATGAGGTTATTATTATATTTTATATTTTCTAATATATAAACTCCATGATGATATGATAGACATTTTTTTATTAGTACTATTACTCCATCATTTTTGTTAACATTTCCTTCATTATACAGAGTGTCATATCCATTTATATTAAATAATGCTAGATCCTGAATTTCAAATGTTTCTGTTAGAATGATAATATCAAAATTTTCTGTGAAGTGATTGAGTAATAGCAAGAGTTCATCAAAATTTTTTTGTAGACTTCTGATATTGGTTTGAAATACTTTTATATTTGTATTTAGATTTAAGTTTGAAATCAAATCATTGTGTTCAATTACATCATTTGCAATATTCGTTTTAATATTTTCATAATTATAATGTTTTATATATGGATTCATTTTTTTATTTTTGTTTTTTTTTACACATTCTTACAATTCAATAATAGATTAGATATAAACATAAACACATAAACACATACATAAACACATTACATTCGGCTAAAACAAAGAAAAGTAAATGAAATAATATTGTTATATAAGTTAATTCCTCTTTTTTTTGTTATCTTTTTGTACTTTTTCCTCTGAATTTGATCTTTTCTTCTCTGTAGCTTTTGTGCCTGAATTTTGTATGTTGCTTCTCAGGGTCCTTCCTCTTATCTCTTCGTTACGTATTTCATCACTGGTTTCCTGGAACCCGATATTTTCTCCTGCTTTTTGTGTGCAAATAGGTGTAGTTGGAGCACTTTTTGAATTTTTGTCTGCATCCGTTGATGGTTCTTGTGCAATAGATTCACAGATAATGTAGCGCAATGTAGCTTACGCTTATTTTTCATGTTTAACCACTTGGCCTCTGGTAATTTGTGATTGGCTCACATTTTCCGATTCCATATACGAATTTCAAACAATAATTCTGAATTTTCTGCATGCGTACAGAAGAAATTGCTGTGAGACAGGGGCCCATAAACAGTATATCGCATAAACAAACAACTTACGAATCGTTTTCATCCAACCTAATTCTTTTGATATAGATTTAATTGTGATACTAAATCAATTAGGACATTCAAAGAATAACATTTTTCTACTTAAGCCAGGAAAAGGAAAAGTTGCTGATAGATATTACAGTAGTAACAGTTTTCTATATGAAGCTATACAAGGAGGAGCTTGTCCATTTTGCAGATAATGATAAGGTTCATTGTCCGTAAACTACTACATATTTAACTTGTAAATTGTTCAAAGAAGAAATTAGCTGATTATAACCACTCGTTTTGGAAAAAAATTTCCAAGTGGTTGTTCTGTGGTAGTAACTATTTCCGAAACAGGAAATTTTCAAATTTGCCAGTCTTAGGTTTCGCATACAAGAAGACGATATCAAATTATGATATCCTTTCTTTAAAATCATGTAATTGTAAAAATTAAAAAAAAAAAACAACGACAACAATAATATTTAATTTTTGAATGCGAGGACGTAGTGGTATATCCTGGGATTAGCAGCAATGCCTACCGCGCGCGGGTAAATCAATCAATCAGTGAATCAAAATTATTTTAAATTGTCTATTCCAAATATCGTCTTCGCACCATTTATTTTCGCATCTTTCGTAAGCTCGAGTTCTTCAAATATTTTTGTCGAAAAATTTTTGCCCAAAAAAAATATCATAGCCTACCCTAATTTAAATAAGGCTGTAATAGTCTAATCAAAGACATGCTTTGAAAATTCATAGATATTCCTTTGATTGTGTGTTTCATTAATCTTTTGATATATGTATAAAGACGTAAAGTAACAAAAAAGGGTATTTATTTATTAAACGTAAAGTAACCTTCAATAAAACTAGATCAGTTTTACAACACACCTGGTCTCATTGAGGATTAATTAGTACCTCTCTTATTAACTATTGGGTAATTGCAAGTTGGCATTATACTGAGTACGTAAAGGTACAATTATTTGTATGACAAGGACAAAAATTATATGTAGGTATCTAGGATACCTCAAAGATCGTTTGAGTGATATCCTTGACAGAACACCCATTAATTAGCAGAAATAAAATTGCTGCAATGTGGAAATAGTTTGCATATTGTGACATACATGAAGTATTAAACGTAGTAATTTGCTAGAAACGGAACGGAGCATAACCATAAAGAAAATAAAACAATAATTTCAAAATTAAATACTTATACACAATGATT
The DNA here is from genome assembly GCA_936432065.2 of Rutpela maculata. Lineage (NCBI taxonomy): Eukaryota > Metazoa > Arthropoda > Insecta > Coleoptera > Cerambycidae > Rutpela > Rutpela maculata. The sequence goes on from OW386285.2 coordinate 219,708,648, forward strand.
AATGTTTCCTTTATAACGTTGACTATATTTCTGATTTTCTTCTGACTACTTTCATTCCAACTTAACATGAAAAAAATACAATTTTTGAATTGTATAATAACTTAACAATAAAATTATTAGCAAGTCGTTAAGGTATTCTTTAAATAAAAATGAACTTAAAGCGACTCAAGCAATTAGTCGTATCCTTCTTGTATTTATTTAAAAACTTTTTCTATTCAGTTCGTCCGGGGAATTAATTTTTTGAAACCAGCTTAATAGAGTATTAATAATTATTGTCTATAAAGCTTTCTTCAGATAGCTAAACTTTGTAAATAAATGAGAATAATATGTAGCATACAGTTCAAATATAAATTTTAAATGGTTATGAATTATAATAATAAGCATCTAGTCAAATCAGAACTACAGGTAAAGGATTCAAATATATTTTACTTATTTAAGAACTATGGACAAAATGAAAACTGTTTGTGTAGAAAACTATAGTACTTCTACCTTAATTTCCCTGAATATAAATGTAAATATTTTTTTATATAAAAAAAAATGATTCAGAATTTATAAACGAGAAAATAACTCCTGTCATGTAATCTATGAAAAATAGAAGACAAAAATTATAGAAAGTTTATATTTTGGCGATACATTCTCGGTAGGGGTAATAATAAATATCTGAAAAATTCTGACCTGTGCAGTGCGCACTTCATCTGCTTTCGGGCAAAGAAACACCCCCAACATTGACTCGGAGCTAGAGCTTCATCCTATCATAAAATTGTAAAGGAAGACACATGTTAAAAACTGAAGTTTCTATAATGAATGTCGTGAGAGTCACCATGCATTTCTTATTAATTTTCGTGTATTGTTGACTTATTCTGCATATAAAAAATGTCAACGTCTTTGATCTTTAGCGTACCACCAAATACAACGACATTTTTTGTATGCAGAATAAATCTGAAGTCAACTATAATAGAAGCTCGAAGGGAAAAGGTAGTTAGAAGTACGCAACGAAAACTCATATTAGCATTTCACTTTACATTATATCGCTGGTAAGAAATTGCAACTGAGGGTAATTTCCTCTAAAATATACTTTTTTACAAATTTTTCATGAACATTTTTTTTTAATTTTGGAAGATTTTTTAAAAACTGTGGTTTTCCCTGAAGGTTCTTTCAATTAAAATTTGCTGGCGTCAGAGAATTGGTAGGTTTCTTCCTTAGCCTGTAATATCTGTTCTTGATATATATGTAGCTGTTAAAAAAACAATCCTTCGTCATTTTGTCAAAGTTTGATATTAGCATCATCAGGACTCTTTTATATGAGTTTCGACCTGATGATGCTAATGATAATTGAAGACACAAATGGATGAAGGGTCTATGTAACAACAAAGTGATTTTAAGAAAATTGATCTCAAAGTTTTTAACAACCTACCAACTTCAACAGTACATAGATCCTTTATAAATTTATAAATCAGATATTTTAGCATTAGAATCAAATGTAATTAATGTACCTGGGGAAATTTTGTGTACTTAAAAGCTTCATTCATATAAAAATCTCATTTTTTTCGAAAATGTCACATAGACCCTTCATCCACTTGTGTCTTCAACTATAATAATATCGACTAACTAAAAACCGCTGCCCAAAGAATCACTACTTCCACATCCAGATTTTCTATCCAAATCTCTCGCAACGAAAAAATTTTATATGTGGAAATAATTGTTTATGGAAATTTAATTATATAATATTTGAAATCGTCTACCCAAAAACCCATAAAACGATACCTCACATCGATAGTGGGGTGGGGGTGATGATAGGGAATGGTAGTGGGGGTGGATGAAGTAAAAAAATATTTTGAGGTTCTTGGTTCTTGTACATACACTAAATCACAATTTTTTCCATCCCCTTTAATATTGGGGTGGGGGTCGTAATGGAGGTGGCTAATTTGAGACCTTAGCTTCTCTTGTATATACTAAATGACAATTTTATGGACTCTTACCTTCTTGATTTACCTATTTACCCCCCATTTACCTCAATTTATCTCCCAACCCTTCGACGGAATAAGATGAAAATATAATCTAGTTCCAGATCTCGTTAGAGTATATTTCAAGTCAATATCAGTTCCAGAGTAATCGTACTCGCAAAAGCAGTTACAGACCGACAAACAGACAGAAATTTTTTGTCGCTCAAACTTAAAATCTCGACGTTTCATGACATTCTAAGCCTATCTGAACAGTAAAAATTTTCAAAATTTTTGTTACTATACTTCCACTGGATGTGGAAGTAAAACTAGTTTTTGTTTATTCATCGACCTTTTCTCACTAACTAAAATCCGTAGGGCGAGTTGTACGAACTAAGTTCAGCTTGATCCAAGATCAAAATCCATGGTTACCATTATCATAACAATCGTAACCTTGGCTTCTGATCCTGGATCAAGCTGAACTTGGCTTGAACTTACGTAGTTCGTACAACTCGCCCTTAAGAAACTTAATAAAAATTACGATATTTATGGAATTATTTTTGACATCAAATTCAGATAATTTTTTGGAGATGAAATACTAGAATGCTTCCTCTCATTGAACAAAACTAAATATATTGTAAATGTAAATAAGGCATATTGATAATACGATTCATAATATATTGTTTCGTTATTACCAAAAATTTAGAATATTCTCTGAATTACCTATACAGTAAGTTCATCATTATTGACCAAATTTTGTTAGAATAAGTCGAACTTACAACTTATTTACTAATTATCATGATTACAAGGCTATAATATCCACTTACAGTCTATCGTCTGTAACTAAATATTAGGTGCCAATTTATTTACCTGCCAGGATAAACAGAAATGTTAAGGTAAAATCAAACATTTTATAAATAGCTAGAGATGAAGATTTTTAACCACACTTGTAGCTTTTTCATATTGATTTTATCAATTCTTAATAGTTTTTACATAAAAAAATGTAAATAGAGCCTCAGATCGCTCTAAAACTTAAGTTCAAAGCTAAAATACCAGTTTACAGGTCGATACTACAAAAAACAGTTTGCTAACTGCGAACAGTAAGTGACTTCTTAGGTCTCGAATACTTAGGAGTTTACATTTTCGACCAGAAAAGTGTCACGATTCATGGTACGTAATATATTATTGTTGATTACATAAGCACACAAAATAAAAAAAGTCGAAACCCAGAGGGTAGACCCTCTACCCCTTGTAGGGGGTGCTAGGGGGTGACTGACTGGGTGGTTTAAATCAGTTTTTATGGTCATATTCGGTTTCAGCGCACCAATAAACCTGCTTTTCTAATTTTTAGAACAAGTGTAATTTCAATCTCCCAGGAGGGTTGTAAGGGGAAAATTGGATAATTAAAACCTTTTTTATTGTCATATTCGGTTTCAGCGTCCCAAAATACATGGGAGTAGTGGGGTCTCCGGGTTTCGACTTTTTTTTTATTTTATGTGTCTGTTATTTTTAATGGAATCTTCAGCTTGTTTGATTTTTGCCCATTACTCAACGCGAATATTAATATTACCTATTTAAACTAAACAATTTCTTCTAACCCCATACGGAAAAGTTTAAGGAATTTAAATTCAACGACCAATTCAACGATGTGGGAAATGTTCATTCAAATGACGGTGTTCTGACAGTATGTTGTGGTGCTATTCCACCTTTGTATAAACAACATTTGAAGAATAAATATTCTATGGACTTCTAATGCTGTCTTCCATAACAAAATTCCATAGGCTGCAATGCTGTGGAAATTGGCATAGTATGCTATTTTAGCCGTTTGGTAAGTAGTAACTTTATTAAATTTTCTTATTGTATATAGTACTTATTTTTTTGCCAAGTTCTGCTAGGTGCATTATCTACTTTAATGTATTGTCCAGTATTATCCCCAGAAAGTTTATTTACTTTTGGTCTAGGCCTGTTGTAGTTACTTTTGAACTTTGAGTTTTAGACTGATTTAATAATAATAGATTGGCTGTAAACCAAACATTTGCCTGTGTCAATACCTCTTCTGTTTGTATTTGGAGGTCATGTCCATTCTCACCCTTGCATAAAAAAGTAGTGTCATCTGCATATATATGCTGGCACCAAAGACGTTAATATTTGCCAGTAGATCATTAGTGTGTATTATGAATACGTGTGTATTATAAATATATTTGAGGAATGCCTTGTATCATAGCTACTGTTTCTGAGATTTCTCCCTTCCAGCTGGTCATCTGATTTCGCTTCATTAAGTATGATGTTATTAGTTTGTGAGGAGTTTCACAGAATTCATAGTTAAAAGTTTGTTTAGAAGTATTTTGTGATCAACTGTGTGAAAACCTTTGCTTAAGTCACAACATATTATTTCAACTTCTTCATGATTATCAAATGCCTCAGTTATTTTCTCTACTACATTTATTACAGCAGTTATTGTTGATTTGCCTGTTAGATTTCTCAAAGAAGCTCTCTAATCTATTTTTTATTACAATTTCAAAGACCCTTGATGTAGCTGGTAAGATAAAGATTGGTCTGTAGTTGTTTACATCATTTATATTTCCTTTTTTGTATATAGGAATTATTTTGACATATTTCATTTTATCTGGAAATATTCCCATTCTATGCATAGCTTCTATGCATTTCTTATTTCAATATTGACATTTTCTAAAAGTATGTCTACTTCTTGTTCAAGAAAATTTAAGATTATGAGAAATAGTCATCACTACACAGTAATTTTAAATTTTCGTTGAAAGTGCCTTTCTTTTTGGTACCTACGTATCTAGTTTCTGAGAAGTCCACACATGATTTTTTCTCCAGTTGAAAAGTCCGCGCCTAGTGAAAGTAGCTCGGTAGCATCGGTAAATAAAATTTTCTCGAAAAAGGTTCAATCGATATTATGATTACTATATAAAAACTATATATGTTATAGTCGAGCATGTGGCAATAAATTTTGCAAAAGAGTAGAGTGATGAAGAAGACACTTTTTCTCTGTGCAATATCCTGCCAATAGATGATTGACTTACTCCTATAGCAGCAGAAAAACGACGACTACTAATTTCAGGGCTGTTAGAAACACGAACTAAAGCTTTTCTTCACCAACGGCAGGTACAATTTTTGAATGGCCATTATGACGTTTAGGATGAAAGGAACCTGTCTCATAATGACTTTTAAACAACTTGTTGTTAGATTGTCTTCGATTTTTGATACAAATCTTCTTGCTGCAGCGTGTCCAGAAAAATCTTTTCAGCTCAAACGATGTCTCCAATTTCCGTGTCTGAAAAAAATATTATGCAATGACATTTTACTTATTTACTTTACGATAACATTCAATGTATTATTTGTAGTGCCCTCTATAACTAAGGCTAAAACTAATATCAAATAGTGTATTTTTACCACAAGATCCGTATCGACTTTGGACTCAATAAGTTAAGTAGTTAGCGAATTACGTCCAAAAAATGATTTAAAAAACTTTACTACAACTTGAATATCATTAACCAGTGGCGGATCTACAGAGGTTCCGCGGAACCCGGGCCCAAGAGCTTTAGGGGCCCGGAATGGACCGACCAGTCCAGATACTTCAACACCTTACCAAAAAATTTTTTTCGAATTTCTCTCCCGCTCATCAAAAGAAGGGCCCGAAAAAATTTTTTTTTTCAAAAAATTTTTTGAAGGGTCCTGCCCGGACTTGTTTGAGGGGCCCGGAAAACTTTTTTCTGCAAAAATTGTTTTCATCAATTTTCAAATTCCCCCCGGGCCCGTATTTTCTCTCGCCGGCCCTGATTGGGGGCCCGCGGAAAACTATTCGAACCCAGGCCCGTAACAGCAACGCTTCGCCACTGTCATTAACTAGCAGTATATTACTTGAATGTGTTTGATTACATCTTCATATTTTGAGCCAAATGATATTCTGTCTATACCACATATATGTCGATATGGAGGAGAAGGTACATTTTGTGTAGGCATTTATATGAACAAGATGCCCCAAAGTTTACTTTCATAAAATATTAGCTAATATTAAATTTGTGGTGGAAACGGAAAAAGGTTGAAACAATCTAACTGCCTGTAGTTTTTCTTAGTAAAACAAAATTTGCCTAATTACTCTCGTAATGGAAAATTAATAGTATAAGAACAAGGAAATAATGTTATTAACACTCAATATTTAATTACGAACAGAATTTCCTCTAAAACTATTCTTTGCAAACGACTATCACCTATAATAAATTTAAATAAAATTTTTAAAAAGGACAATAATCTAGACTAGATCTAGTTAGTAGAACACTTTCACTATGAACTCAAGTTGGTTATATTATTATCCTAATCTCATTATTTTCAAGAACAACCTTAAAATTTCACTTTTATATTTAACATAATTCTCGATTTATATTTTATATAAATATTATAAATGATATTATTGACCAAATAGTATTTTGAAACAAGTAAATATATATACAACAGATATTCCTTACGAGGCAGAAGTAAATGTAAGACCGGTTGGATTCCCTCCGGCACGGATAACATGGCCGTCTGCGGCTCACTGCCCCAGGTATGGGTGGTACCTTTCTTGGTACCCTTCTGATGGCTGGTAGTATTGAACAGCAGCATATGTTAGAAGAATTTGGTAGACACAAATTTTTATAACCGCATGAATATTACATGAAGTAGTTAAAACATTAATGTATTCAATATTTATAAGTTGTAATATGTATAGTATGTTCAGATATGACTGATACCTAAGAGGAATCTGATTTATAAAGTGATACGAAACATTTTATTGCAATTAAAGTTAATAAGCACTGTTCGTAATTATTATACATTTTACCAGTGTAACTATATATCTATTAATATGTACAACAATTAACATTAAATATATTTTCTCCACAGACGATAAAGTAGCGTAATTATAACATTTAAAGCAGTAATACGAAAATTAAAAAAAATACGTTACATGTACCAAGAAAGATAAGGATATCGCAGGCTACTGTATTTGTTACGGGCTTGGAGAACTGAATTTTTGCAATTCATTTAAATTGTTACTTAGTTGCTTCGTTAATTTTTGTTAGTTAGCAATATCAATTATCAACAAATTCGATTTTTCCAGCTTACCAACTTGAAGTTAATTTTATTATTGCCTTTAAAATATCATAGAAAAAACTTACCATTTAGAGAAATAATATGGTCATTGAAATGGTTAGCGTTGGTTGTAAACAGGTATAGGTTTAATAAGATTTGTTTACTGTTTAAGGGTAAATGACAACAAAACGAAGAAGTAACAAACAAGACAATATATCTTGTAACTCTTGTTCACAATACCAGCAACTGTTAATATGAGATTTGAAGAAGAATGGCAAGAACGGCAACTACTCGGTTGAAAAAAAATTGGTGTGTTAGAAATATTGCGAGATGCACAGAGATCAGACTTGCTAATGCCCTAGTTTTCTTCATCTTTCTGCACGTCTCTGAGACATAAACCGAGAGCTTTTCAGATAGCGTATTAATGCTTTCGAAGTGTGATGTAGGTGTGAAGATATTTGTTGCAATTCATTGATAGTCCGCCACACGATTGTCCAAGAAATACTTACTCCAAAATGCCTTTCCTTCACTTTTTCTAGTTCGGGGAAAAGTAGATGGCAAGGAACGAAGAGGACGCCGTCCAAAATACTGGGCTGATATTGTAGAAGAACTCACTACCGTGCGTCTAGACGACGCGACACCAATTTATTTTTAGAAGGGCGCCAGCCGCGTTCTGCCCCGTTCTTCCACTTCCAAGCGGGTTCGAGATAAGATATAGCTTGATAGACAAGTAATAGGTCAAGGCTGCATTACCTCAGATCATTAACGACGCTCTCTCAGGACGTTATTTCAATTATTCACTGACAATAAGAGATTTTACGCATAAGAAGTTTTGTGATTTTTGCATAAAAAAATCCATATCGAGGATTTCTCTCTGACGGGATTGGAATTTGACGTAATTTGTATCTGTCTATACGGTAATAGTGGGTTTGACACCTTAGGATTTTTGCGATTTTTACATAAGAAAAATCCCTATCGAAGATTTCTTTCCGACGGGATTCAAATTTGACGTGATTGGTATCTGTTTACCTACTAATAATAATGGACTCTCCCAACTAATAGTACGTCGGGTACACCAAAGAAAGCTGCACTTTTTGATTGGAATGTGCCACTTTCTGTGGTCAAAGTTGATGCCAAAAGGTAACTTTTCAGATAGGGAGCCACTTGAAAATCCATGCAGAACACCAACATGGCGGCCATTAAAGATGGCCGCCATTAGCCACAATAATTTTTTTTGTATCTCAGCTCCTAATGATCCGATTTCGATTTTCTATTTTCTGTTTAAAAGCTCTTGTGAAGAGGATACTCTTTTGTCCATATACATTTATCACTACACCTTAAAGGTTCTGCGCGATTTTCAAGAAAACAAATAATTTTTAATTTTCATGGACTTTTAGAAAATCAAAAACAGAATTTTGAATGATACTGAGAGGTTCCATGCAAACAGAATACACATTTCTTGGGATATTTGCTAAAAAACCTGTCTGAAGAACCGTGTGAGAGATAAGAGAGGCGTTGATCTCCTTCGCCAAGTAGCACAAGAAAATATACTACCAAAAATTGGAATGACTTCCTCTGCTGCAATCAGACTAAGACAGAACTCTTCAAATTACTTGGAGAACATGCCTTTTTGAAGTTTGATTGGGCTCACATCAGTACTGAGATTGATGGCATTATTCATTCATCTCGGTCGGATGAAATTTCATTGATGGAGTATAATGCAGGCAACAGGAAGAAGCAGACGGCAGAATTTTTCTCCACGTTAAAGACGTGTTGAACATGGAGCAAAAAAATTATTATTTGCACAGTAGATACTGAGGCAGTTGTTTTGGCAATCTCTTTCTTTCACATTCTCGAAATTGCGGGACTTCAGGAGATGTGGATTCTCTTTGGTGCTGGGAAGGGTCCGAGAAACATGAGCATTAATGCCATGTTTGAAAATCTAGGTGAACATAAAGCTGTTGGATTGAGTGGATTCCACGCATTCACTGAATCAGATGTAACGTCATCATTTGCAATGAAAGAGAAACAGACTGCCTAGAAAGTATGGAAATCATTTCCCGAAGCTGCTGAAGTCTTCCAAGCTATCTCTCTACTACAGCAGTCTATTTCTGACGAGACTTTTCAAGTTCTGGAGAAGTTTACTGTTTTACTTCACTATAAAGACGCAGAAGACTTCTCAGTCAATCATGTTAGAAAGCTTCTCTCTACTTCAAAAAGTCGCAGTCTACAAAGTCTGTCCCCAACAAAAGAGGCACTAAGGCAGCATTGTCTTTTGGCATCAACTATGACCACAGAAAGTGGCACATTTCAATCAAAAAGAAGTGCAGTTTTTTGGCTTTTCTAGCCATGTACCCGACGCGACGTACTATAAGGCAAGTTACGTTTAACCATACAAATGAGAGCGTGCGCTAACAATCGATTTGGTAGAAAAGATTCATTCAACTTCCTCACAATTTAATTGCAAGCCTTTTAAAAATAATTTAAAAATTTGGAATTATGGTAATTATGGCTGACTGAAAATAATATAAAAATGTTTTACTAAAAAATTTTGGATCGCTTATGATTAGCTTAAAGTGAGTTTATCATTCACAGAACGGAGTTCGACTAATACATGAGATTGCTAACGTTCGGCCAGTCTTCCGACGTGCTAGTCCCCATGCATGTTCAATATTGGAAGAATGACACCGAGCGATTTTTTGACAAAATAGATTTTTGAGTCATTTATGCACAAGGCGGTTTTCCCTATAACTTTATTATTTGGAAAACTCTGCATTTGGCTTTCCTACCATCGCTTTGTACTGACCATCCAACGCACTCGTCCAAATTATGAGTCTCTGGGTGAATCCAAACTTGTTTTATGCGAGAAACCGGCCTTGTCCATTTTCACTGATTTTTTGCCAATATTTTCCTATAGACGCTACGCGCCTTCGCCATATTTGTCTATTTTACCTGTTTTGATGTTATATAGCTAAAATTTTGTATTCAGTCTTTCGAACGGTATATATAATGACTGTACCTCCATGGTCAATGTGTTCGTGGAGAAATAAAAAAGTTAAAATAATTTTGTAAAAGTAAATTATACTTTTATTTTTGGTTCATTTTTCCATGACCACCATATACTTTCACTCTCAAGGCCTGGACCAATTCATATTTTTCTAAGTGAAAATTCGGTGTTTCTTCGAATTTTCACCTGGTCGTGCCTAATGTCTTAACAAACTCATAACGATCGTTTTGGACTAGTTTGTGGCTCTGGAGTTCCTCAGACTTGTAAGCTATAGTCAAAAATGTCTTTAAATGAATTTTTTTACCTAAGTCGAAATTTTATTTTGGCCTAAACCTAGGGCAATTCTGGGAGGTTCTACAATAATATCACCAAGGGTGTGAGTTTGATGAGGTTAATGAGGTCGGGTGTTTGATAGGCATCAGACGTACTACATGAGTACAGGATGTCAACTAGAAAGGATCGCAAAGCGTCTGCCAAGACATTGTGAATAAGAGGAAGAAGAACTCTGTCATCTCCTTGATTACTTTTGTCAGATGAAAATAGAGCAGTATATACAGAGCTGCATGCGCTAACTGCTGTTAATGAGGTCCTAAGTGGCACATGAATACTCGAAAGTAAAAACTAAGTACTGCATATTGCACTTTTCAAGCTTTGGTTGTTTTGTTCTTGGTCGATAAAAACGTTATTTTGTCTACGCTACAGTGATGAGGAGTAATAACTTTGATACACATGTCCTCAGCTGCATTGCTGTTTCTCTTTCGAGCTTCTAAACATGTTTCCGGAAAATTTTTACAAAGAACTTTCTATAGTGCGTCAAATATACTAAATTCTATCCCATTCAGAACTAGTTGATTCTTAACACCCTTTCACAACCTCTCGCGACTTAATTTTTATTAGCTCCTAGTGAGTAGCAACGGTGTCAAAAAATTTCATCCAAATCGAGCAATTTGTGCTTTCAACCCCATTTTCACAACCTCAGAGATGTTTTCGGAAAATGTTCACAATTTGTTTTTTATTAGTGGTGCTCTATAAACAAAAACTACAAAATTTTACCCTCATAGAAGCAAGTTGATTTTCAATCCCCTTTTTGCATCTGCCTCGCCCCCAAAAGATCTATCATCATGATCCTTGACTGAGAACCTTCCCGGGAAAGTGCTTTATCACTCACAAAAAATCGCAATAAAACAGATAAATGAGCCTTTGAGTTACGAAGCCACTGACATACAAACAAACACATCTTATTGTCAGGGGTTAAAAATTAGGACTGGCCCAGTTAATTTAACAGTAAAATACTTCTTTTCTAGACTCTGTTCTATCGATGAGAAGAGGGTTCGTTTCACATTTCACGTTTGTAATTTTCATAACGGTCATAAACAGTACAAACCAGATGAACTGAACTAAATAAGAATTTATTAATATTAGAGATACAATCATGAGTCTCCTGAAGCCTGGCCGGATTGAGTCAGACAACCACGGTGCTCTGCACCGTGATGAATGTGGGTCTGGGCGGGGCAGGGCCGGTTCGGCCTAATGGTGGTTTTTCGGTCAATGGTCCTGTTTAAAAATTAATAACTTGACAATAACAATAATATACAAAGAAATTAAAAGTAATTAAATTAAAACTTCTTAAAATTAATTGTTGCACACACGTACTAAAAAATTTTGATTGCTGGCACGGGAAATCAAAACTCAACGAAAAAACCCGTTCTAAAGAATTCCACCCTGGTAGTCTTCCTGCAGCCAGGAAAATGTAGTGAAAAAGAAATTTTTTTATAAAATGTTCAGATTTGGGGATTTTTCGGCTAAAAAGTAGCTCAATCGGTTAAGGCGTATTGAGTGGCGAATATGCTGATCGACTGCCTACCGAGCTCTGGGATGGACCCCCAGCCCCGGTATTGACAACACCGGTGGGTGTGGATGTATGTCTCCGTTTTTCCAAATGTGTAACTCCCTTCTGCAAGCCTTGGCTATGGATTTGGGGGTTGTCTACTATCTGTGGTGTGTTTATGTTTATGTTTTAAAAAGGACAAACAAGAACAAAATTAAACAAACAGAGAGATAATAGAAAAAGGTTAGTTTAGTTTAGTGGAGGTAAAGATTAAAGGTGGGAAAATTATAGGTTATGGTATAGGACAGTATGGATAGGGGAAAAGTTGCCGGAAAATAGGCAACACCTGGTATGGTAGGGTGTGTCGAATATCGAAAAGGATTGCTTTATGCTGTCTAATTCGGGTCATGTTGCGGGTTAGTGGACTATCGCCCAGTTTGAATTGATAGAATTTTTGAGATATTCCTTGGACGTAGTTCGGCTAGTGGGGTTATGTCGTGGCAACGACCATATAAATCTCTGAGGGGGGGTGTATCTGCCGGAATCAGAAATGAGGCGCATGAATTTATGTTCTAAAACTTTTAATTTTCGCATTGTCGTGGCCGATATGCTGCACCACACGGGCGCCGCGTATGTGATGTCCGGCCGCAATCGTGTAAAGTAGTTTCTTATTTGTCCTGTTAAGTCCGCTACCCCTGGCCAGGAGCAGGTACAGACTCCTGGACATGGAGTAGACCTTGCGTACTGTTTCGTTAATATGTCAATTGTTTGTCCGAGTTAACCTGTAAATACTTCACGCGCCGTTTAATTGGAATTTTTTGCCCACCCGATCAAAACTGGCGTTAGGATGCGGTTCTCCGTGAACCGGCGTGTGAAGAGAATCGACTCAGACTTCTCGACGTTGATCCGAATCTTCCATTTGTCGTAATACGCCGTGGCACAGGCTATGTGCGCCTTCAACAGCATATTAGCCGCTTATACATTGTGCGAATGCGCATACATGGCCGTGTCGTCGGCGTACTTGGCAAGGTTCGTATTCGGGAACTTCTGGAAGTCGGAAACGTACAAGTTGTACAGTTTCGGTGACAGGGACGACACCTGGGGGACGCCCGTGTGAATGTCCCGCCGAGTTCATAGTTTATTATTCACCCTGACCTGCAGCGATCTATCTGTCAGGAAAGAATGAATAAGTTTGGTTATGTGTATGGGAAAGTCCAGTGCGTTTAGTTTGCCGGTTTGTTGAACTTTTTATATAATTGTTGCACATTTTATAGAATACTCTTCGGAGTTATCTTGTAAATAATGTTAGTTTTTGGACATTCTAAATTTTGTAGTACCAACTTTGTTGGTGAAATACTCGTTAGCATAAAATGATATATAAAGAATAGTTGTCTGTGTTTCGAACACACGACCTTTCCACCATTCACTATTACGGAAATTGTTAATTCCTGTAAGATATATTATTCGATTATCATATTTCAATGATCAGATATTATATCATTGTGAAATGTATATTAATAAAATATATAAACAAAAAACAATGATAGGAAATAATATTTCGCAAGCGATAAACTTTTTTTTTAATTTCAAATGAACTTTTTTATTTACTGACCGATTTTCGTAAAAAACAATAGGGTTCGCCCTCTTACTAACACTAACTTACTGTCCAAATTTTAATACAATCGGATCTCTCTTTAAGTTATCATGATTACAAGAAACGTGACGGGCGGACGAACAGACAGACAGACAGACAGGCAGACAGACAGACAGACAGACAGACAGACAGACAGACATTTTGGAAGTCATTCAGAATTCGTTCACTAACACAATGATATGGAATTTTTGTTCCTACGAGCCATATTTACAGTTTTAGAAATGCGTCGATCAAATATACTCTTCGTTTTTGCGAAAAGTATAATAAGGACGAGTAAGTGAGGACACAAGTATGAGCCTTTACAAAACTTCGTATTTATGATGATTTCGTAAAGATGCCAACAGATATCCTCGGAGGTGAAAGTGAGATAGAAAGAGAAAAATACTTTATTGTCCAAAGAAATGATTCGCATCAACAAAGTTTACTAGATGTAATATGCAACAATATTTATTTAGTCAATTTTACATACAACACAAAAAATATGTCATGATAATAATCTAAATACATTAAAAAGTATACATTCATTCATTCATAATATTTCTGCAAATCATAATTAAGATTTTTTTACGCCCTTTATGTATTGATTATTTGAAGAAATATTTTCAAATGTCATTGGGAGGTTGTAGTACATTTTTTTGCTATTATAAATTGGAGAATTTCTTCGAAAACTAGAAGTTAGAATGGGCAAATTAATATTATTAGTTTGACGAGTTATGCAGTGATTTTCTTTATAGTACTCAAACTTATTTCAGTTTTTATAAACAAATAGAGGCTTGCAAGAATCTCTCACACTCGCTTTTCACGTATATCTTATTTCCCTTTTTACAAAATGAGAACACCTGCACAATTGCGAAAATGGGATACTTATACCATATCTTAGATGTGACCTTATTAGAGGAAACAAGCTGCCTTCGCCGTAGAGTATCCCGATTCGATAGAATTGTGTGAATATCATAACATCCCGAAACTAATTTATGTATAGGTTCCTTTTATGTTTTTGAAAATTTAATTTATTGCCAACATAGGGTTTTATTTTCCAGAATGTGATTTAAAAGGGAAAGTTCTTCCAAGTTACAACTGAAGACTGTAACGCCAGTTTCAGTGATTTTGAATGTGAAAAATTTTGAAGCTCACCATTCGTTTTATTACAGAAATATATTACACAGGTACACAAAATATAAAAAGTGTTTTTTTTCTGGTACTCCATATGTATCTCGACGTGCTGAACATGAATTGGGTGTCCGTGTAGCTCCACTGGCTACCATTTTTTTGTAAATCGAGAAAACACTCATAATTTGGTGGGAACGGAGCTAAATGGATACCTGATTCGTATTCAGCATGTCGAAATACATAGAGCTTATCCAATGGAGTCCCAGAAACAGATCACTTTTCACTTTTTTTTTTGTGTCTGTGTAATATATTTGCATACGCAATTTTCTAGAAAATGGCGGAGGATCCGGTGATATTCATATGTTACACAGACACACACACACACACACAAAAAGTACTGTTTCTGGGACTGCATTGGGCAACCCCTGTGTATTTCGACATGCTGAATACATTTAGTATCCGTTTAGTTCCGTTATCCATCAGTTTTTAGTAAATCGCGAAAATAACCTAAATTATTAGTTTTTTTTTGGTTATTTTCGCGATTTACAAAAGAATGGTGCCCAATGGAGCTAAATGGACACCTGATTCGTGTTTAGTACGTCGAAATACACGTGGGTTACCCAATGAAGTACCAGAAAAAGGCCACTTTTTCATTTTGTGTGCCTGTGTTATTAGAGTATTTCCCTGAAGATTTTATAATTTAAAGATTGTCTTGACAATGCTTCTTAAATGTATAAGCCGATCTCCCTAGTCACGAATTAGCAGAAATGGCACATCAAGACAGCCTCCTATAATATCGTTATCATTGGTTGGACCCATTGCAATATTTGACGGCCAGCTTACTGAAGTTATTATTACTGTACCAATTTACCACTCGAAGAATGAATTACAGAGTCTGGATGTGATTACAAACTTTCACCAAAATCAAAATCCATTCATTTGTAACCAGAAATATCGACCGGACACTGAAACATAAATATCTTAAGATGCGGTGATATTTCACTGGCATCGAAGGGAATAAGATATCTACCACCTAAAACCGAGGAAAGTTTCCAGAGACTCCTGGTACTGGTGTGGAGATTGTTAGTTTATAATATTGCAATTTGATCCAGTTATCTTATTTCCTAGATGTTCTCTTGCTACAATCAAAATTTATTATCAAACAGGTACATTTTCTGTTAAAATTTAGATATTCAATGAAAATTTACTTTTTATTAGCGAAAGTTTCATACCACGAATTAATAACTTAAAAAGCTTTTTTTAGATTTAATCCCGTGGAAACGCTAACATATAGTTTTTTATCGTTTCTGATCAATATATGAATGCTTTATTTATTGATATAAAAAGTTAATAAATCTATTAGAATTTATTAGTGGCAGTCTCTGGGTGATACGATCTAGTATGGGAGGCATTCAATAATTCATCTGTCAATGAATTCATGAATAATATAAAACAGTTCGTAATGTAGTGTTTTTATTTCCTATCTTAATCATGGTAATTTCAAATATATAATTATAAGTCTTTGAAATATTTCTTATATTATACATGCTACTGTGTGGAGATATGCTTTACCAGCAAACCACATGTATATATTAAGACAAATTAAGGTTCACAACGTGTTAAATGCAGGGCAGCATGTGAGTTGGTCTACTGTACCTAGCCTGCAGTAATGATTTCTGTTTCATATGCTGAAATACAATGAATGGAGTTTTGTACATAAAATATGTTCGCCTTAAGACACTATTTCCATATTATACTTGCAAAACCTTTCCATATTTTTTATTAAGACACTCAGCTAATTACAGCGGTCGGTCATAATATATAAAACAGAAAAAAGGAATATTTCGCAACTACATATACCCACTTATCATACGCATATTAATCTGAGACATTATTATTAGTAGTTATTTTACGGCAATAATATATACAAAGACATACATGCATATTATAACATTAAACAAACTTGTATGTCAAGAAATACAATCAAATATTTCTGTTTTTAACTGACCTTAAAAAAGAATTAAAAATGGAAGTGGTTTTCATCGACCCGTATATGTGATTTTTATATATGTTCAATCATTACTCTGGATTGACTTAAGCGATTTCTATGAAATTTGTTATGACTCGGCGGTGGTTTATTAGAGTTTAATCAAGCTACGTCTAGTGTCAGGCGAACAAAAATTGTGAGTAAGTTTTACTTCCACATCCAGTGGAAGTATAGTAACGACAAAAAAATTTAAAAAAATTTTTATTGTTCAAATCGGCTTAGAATGTCATGTAACGTCGAGATTTCAAGTTTGAGCGAAAAAAAAATTTCTGTCTGTCGGTCTGTCGGTCTGTAACTTTTTTTGTGCGCACGTTTACTCTGGAACCGTTTGAGATATTGACTTGAAATTTGGTACACATATGTACTTTAACGAGATCTAGAACTAGATTATATTTTCATCTTGTTCCTTCGAAGGGTTGGGGGATAAATTGGGGTAAATTTGGAGTAAATAGGTAAATCAAGCAGGTAAGAGTTCATAAAATTGATATTTAGTATAGACAAGAGAAGCTAAGGTCTCAAAAAAAATTTTGGCATTAGCCCCCCCCATTACCACCCCCACCCCATTATTAAAGGGGATGAAAAAAATGTGATTTAGTGTGTGTACAAGAACCAGAAACCTCAAAATATTTTTTTTTACTTTATCCACCCCCCACTTCCACCCCCTGTCACCACCCCCACCCCACTACCGATGTGGGGTATCGTTTTATGGGGTAGAGGATTTCAAATATTATATTATTAAAGTTCCATAAACAATTATTTCCAGATACAAAATTTTTTCGTCGTGTGACTTGGATAGAAAATCCGGATGTGGAAGTAGTGATTCCTTGGGCAGCGGTTTTTTTAAATGCAAAGGGGAATGGGCTAGTGATAATAAAAAAAAACGATTTATAATAATAACAATCTTTTGTTACAAACTATAAGGTATTATTGCTCGTCAGTGGTGGTACCATTGTAGTTTTTTCATCAAACTACAATGGATGCGCAGTGGGCGGGACTCACTGAGAGGTGGTTGTATTTTAAGAGTAGCCGATACATTTTCTAATTCTAATCCAACATTCAACAATTATGGCTGCCACAATTGCAAAATTTTAGTAGATTTATATAAAATTGAGTACATGGAAATTTCAGTATTCTCTGATGTTTAATTATATTCAAAAAACCGCTGCCCAAGGAATTACTATTTCCACATCCAGATTTTCTATCCAAATCTCTCAAAACGAAAAAATGTTGATACTATGTTTGCGCCCCACTATGTGGAAACAATTGTTAATAAAACGATATGACGCATCGGTAGTGGGGGTGGATGAAGTAAAAAAAAATGTTGAGGCCTCTTCTGAAGCAAGAAGAAGACCACGACAAGATGGTCGAAACGTCAAGCACTCAATAAAGTCAGCGCGGAAGAAGACTCGGAAACCAGCAGCCAGAATATGGTAAATAATTTGTCTTGATATTTTTTGCGGGCACTTCCTACCGTGTTCCTACCTGTGTTATATTTTGTGAATGAAAAGTCAAAATTTCGGGACTGAGTGAAGGAACAAAATTTGGATCTTGAACTCCTCCATTTGACAAGCAAATATGTAACATCTTCTATGTATTTTATTTAAGTTTATAACTCCGAACTAGTTGACCAATGAAAGCATTTTTCTTCTCTACCAGATTTCCTGTGGTTTGGATTCCACCTGGAAAGAACTCCAGAAAATGAACTGCAGTCATTCCCTAGATCTCAGCCTTAATACAAAACAATTTCAGTACAACTGCTTTCTGCATTTGATCTGTGAACCATCCACGTGATTTTTAACAGGTTATGCTTGTTTCGGCATCCGATGACTGAGAAGAACTATCGGGCTTATTGGCCTGAATTTACCTGGCAGTTAGTTATGAGTAATATTAATAAATGTGGTACTTCTCGTTCTCGACAGTGGACTCAGATTCTCAGGAGACGTAAGGTAGTACTGGTGTTTGGTCTACTTATAACAAGTGCCTTAGATGGTAATATAGTTGTTCTAATATTTTCCTGCAGCAGTTTGGAAACTTTGGTGTGAACAAAATTCGGATGTAGGGTTCAAGTGATTTGGTGTTTGTGAAAACTACTTCAAAATGTTTCTTCTTCATCAATTTTCTCTAAATTCACATAACAAATTGTATATCTTACTATAACTATCTTAATTAAAATAACTTTTAAAACTTTTATGTTTAGTTTCTGAAACCTATCAAGTCTTAACTTTTGTATTTTGATACTCTTCATACAGATGAATTAAGCAATTATAGTGCATATTTTTATGGAAACAGGTGCATTTTGAATTATACACAATGCAGGGTCTCGTCGTATTCCTCTTTATTTTCTAATACCGTGATTAGGATGTGCGTTCTGAATGATTTTGTCATCAGTACTAGGAATGCTGGTGAAGGTAACTTGTTTAAATTAAAGGAGCCTCGTCGCACAAAGCGTTTGCCGCAGAAGTCGTTGTAGGTACCTACTCACACTATTTACCAGTCACTGACTTTGTATTACTCTACTTTATCAAGAGCAAGGAGCACGCAGCGTCAAAGGTGTCCGGGTCTGCTTCGCCCTGAGAAGTTCGAAACTGGCTCATGAATGACTCTGGATATCTACCGAAGCAGCGCGGCTCCTTTAATTTAAATATAGTTCTCTTCATCAGCATTTGTCACAAGCACTGCGTTTCTACTAATGATGACAATATTATTCAGAACGGACATCCTAATCACAGTATTAGGAAATTAAGTGCATAACGCATCTGCCCTTCCTCCATTTGGGCTCTGCCAGGTGAATTTTGTTTACAAAGATGTACTAAATCTGTAATATTTTTTTGTGTCCAGTCGTCATACGCAGGAAATACAATGTAACACTTGTTTTTCTACTCTCTGCAAATCTAAAAGTTTTTTAAATATTCTCTTAAACTTAGGATTCTCTGTGCGCTCCCATTTTGTTTTTCACTATATGTGTCCCGGATGGAGTTGACAAGAGGAAAAACATATCTATTATTGATTTTATGACGAAAAGTCATTCTTTACAAAAAATTCTGCTTGTCGAAAAAATCAATTTACCATATAAAAATCTTAGATCAGATGTACCGGGTGTTAATAAATTAAGAAAATATCAAAATGCCTCAAGAGAGAAGTACCTTTATTTATTATTTTGGACAAAATGTTTATAAACAAAGTTGTTTATAATCCAAAATAAAGCCTAAGCACAAATTATGAAGTCTAAATTTTGACTTTTACATTTATGTCAACTTACATTTTTTTTCCAAACATTAACATAACATAATAACATTAACTTCAACGATTGTGGAAAAACAATTTATTCTACATAGCCTCCTTCAACCTCAACACATTTCTCCATCCTTTTAATAAATTCCCCATAGACCTTACGAATGCTTGACGGTACATTCACTTCATTAACCGCGTCTTGTATTCGTGCTTTTAGTGTTTCTCGATCATGCAGCAGGTCATCTGCATAAACTTTCTGTTTTAAAACACCCCACAGAAAAAATCCATTGGTGTAAGGTCTGCTGATCTTGCATAAAAACTAATTGGTGCATATCTTCCCATCCATCTGGTTCCGAAGTGATTTGTCAACCACTGCCGTACCAAAACTGAGGAATGAATGGGCAACCGTCTTGCTGCCAAAAAATGTTACGCCTTACTTCCGGCTGCAGAGTGTTTATAAATGGTAATACAAAATTTTCCAAAAGGTCCAAATAAACATGTTGATTTAAATTTTCTTCTAAGAAATATGGACCAATGATTCGATCATAAAAAATTCCACACCATACATTCACTTTTTTTATAACATTGACTTCGTTTGTGAATGAAAAATGTTGCTTCGCCAGTAAAAAAAAACATTCTGTGAAAACTTCTATCTACGAGGTAATTCTCACCGACCCATAAACAAAAATCCAATCGCTTCTCTTCATCTCCATTTTCAAGTGTATGTCTAAACCTTGGCTTAAACGGTCGAACTTTGTTTTCCATATAAATTCTATGTAAATGACTTTTACTTAGTTCCAGTCTTTGTGAGCGTTTCCGTAAAGATAATTTCGGGTTTTTTATTACTGAATTTATTGCCAAAAGTGTTGCCGCATCGTCTTCATTGTTCTTTTTCTTGGGTTTTTTGACATCCAATATAGATCCAGTTTCATTGAATTTTTTTACAAGTTTGCGCAATGATTGGCGCGATACCGCTGTGTTAGGGAACTTTTGGTGGAAAAGGTTAATTGCATATCGATAAGAGACGTCTCCAATCCCATAACATTTCATCAAATAAATTCTTTCTTGTTTGGTAAACATTTTTTAAATAATCAACAGAACACTAATAAATGCAGATGTAAAATAGTAATATTCTACATAATGTCACAATGACGTTTGTCAGTTCAGTATTATCGACAGCACACTCTGTTTCTTAATTTGAATTCTTATTCATATTAATAAATTCAACGTAAAAAGATAAACACAATAAAAACATAAAAGTCAAAATTTAGACTTCATAATTTGTATTTAGGCTTTATTTTGGATTGTAAACAACTTTGATTTATAAACATTTTGTCCAAAATAATAAATAAAGGTACTTCTCTCTTGAGGAATTTTGATGTTTTCTTAATTTATTAACACCCGGTACATCTGATCTAAGATTTTTATACGGTAGATTCATTTTTTCGATAAGCAGAATTTTTTATAAAGAATGACTTTTCGTCGTAAAATCAATAATAGAGATGCTTTTCCTCTTGTCAACTCCATCCGGGGACACACTGTATGTAGAACTGATACAGTATTTGTATTTTTTTCGTTACTTCTCGTTCAATATTTAAACTTTTGAGTCTAGATATTTCAACTGTCATTGTTTTTTTCGAAATCCGTATCAGCTGACTCTCAATTTGTACCCATCAGTTCTAAAATTGTTTAAATTCTAATTTAGGTTAACATGTGAGAATCGTTGACATAGTATCATCGCCATCGGTTTAGAAGATATTTAAAATTGGCGTATAAGGTATGGTTTTCTTGAGCCAAATTGAGAAGAAATGAACAAAACTTAGTGGCAGTCGATGTGACAATTTAGATAATTGGCAGTGAGGCAGTCCGTAAAGCCATTTCACATTATCGAAAAAGTCTAACGGAAGCCTATTCAGATGCAGTTCTACACGTATTAACGGTATCTCAGAAGCTGTTTGTTAGTTTCTATAATCACAAATCGAAATTAATATATTAACTTCCTTATTTTCCCGCTTTATCATAGTTTAATTACACAGCCACACAAAAAAAAGTGGTCTGGCCTGCGGACCAGACCAGTGCATCCTTATGTATTTGGACCCGCTGAAACCGAATCCTAAGTCATAATTGTCAGATTCTGTCGTTTTCCACCCCTACACCACAAAAAACACCCCAAAAATAAAAAAAGTGGACCAGACTAGTCTATGCTTACTAAATACATAAGGATACACTGCCACTGGTATGGTCCTCCGGACAGACCATTTTTGGGGTGGTTGTTTTTGGGGGAAAGAGATGAAAAACGAACCAATCTGACAATTCTGACTTCGGATTCGGTTTCAGCGGATCCAAATACATAAGGATATACTAATCTGGTCCCCAGGCCAGACCACTTTCTTTTGAGGTGGGGTGATTTTTGGGGTTGGGGGTGAAAAACGAGCAAATCTGACAATTCTAACTTCGGATTCTGTTTCAAAGAGTCAAAATACATAAGAATACACTGGTATGGTCCGCATGCCAGACCACTTTTTTGGGGGGTGTTTCTTTGGAGTTGGGGGTGAAAGAGGAAGTAATCTGACAATTATGACTTCGGATTCGGTTTCAGCGGGTCCAAATACATAAGGATGCATGGTCTGTTCCGCAAGTCAGACCACTTTTTTTTGTGTGGCTGTTATTTTTTATTTTTTATTACATATCTTTAAAACAAAGGGGTTTTTACGTTTTTTTCCTAATATTACTTGAAGTTTAGTTTTTCAAAATTTGCTTTAAAGTACTAGCTAAATAATCATCCATTTGTGGCGAACGTCTTTCTACTTGTTGGAGATTGACGCCTTCCTATGGTATAACACGCTCACAGAGCAGCAGAAGTCCGACAAAGCTTTAAATATAGCGCACTGTGGATAAAATGCAACATTTTCAGATTACGCAGCAACGTCGTATCAGTGCATCCCACATTCAGTGAGTTAAGTTGGGAGTGGTGACCTGAAAAACCGATAGTGTAAGAGGTGATATGATCGCAACTCCAGGTAATTTCATCATTAATGATTCCACCGCTACGTAGTCCTTTGGAAACAATATGAGTGCTAGGAATGTTTTGAATTATTCTAGTACAACCATACATTGTTTGATCAAGGTTGTAGTCATGTTTGTAAAGAACAAAATAGTAATATGATTACCATTTTTAGGTTTTTCTTAAAATATGGAATTTAATTCTCCTTTTCATGTCCGTAGGGGTCTTATGGAAAATTTATTATTGGGACCATGCTATTTTCTTTCATTAATGAGAAATAATTATTCATAAACTTTCGCCATTAATAATTATTCCCTAACGATATCATTTGTAATAATAAAAGTAATTTTAAAAAGGTAAGCTCCAACAGATAATTTTAAATCCAAAATTGCAGATAGCTATGAAAATGACAGACATTCCTAATTATCTAAAGTAGTAAATGGCTAAAAAAGATGAAAGAGATGAAAAAGTTGAAATGTTGATTATTATTTATGAAGAGACTTAACGTAATGCAACTAGAGCACAAACTCTGTACGGACAGAGATATCCAGAAAGAAGACAACCTCCGAGAAACTATTTCGCCTGGTTGGAGCATCAATTTAGAACTGAACCTGATATAGAAATTGTAGAAAAATTTATTGTGGTTGAAGAAACAGAAATTAATGTATTAGCTTTAGTGCATGTTGACCCAACTATTTGGATAAGACAAACTGAACATGAATTACCAGTTACCAAAGAATCAGCTAGGAAAATTTTGAAAAAACACACGGCTATGGTGCTTCTAAATATCAATTGCGTCAATTTTTGTATGAGAATGATTATCAACGAAGAATAACCTTTTGTAATTGGTTACAGTTTCACCAACTATGAAATGACAATTTTATCAAAAATATTTTGTTCTCTGATGAACCAGATTTACAAATCTTGGGTTATTTAATCGGAACAACGTTGGGCAATTGAAAATCCTTACAATATGAGACGATAGCGGTTCCAGGAGCGGTTTGGCTTCAATGTTTGATTAGGCGGCGTATTGGGCAACCATATCATAGGTCCAATAATATTTGACGAAAATCCAACTGGACTAAGATACCTATTTAGAATTTCTCCCAAATATAAAAATTCCACAGATTATTCAAATTCTCAATACAAATATTGACGAGCTTTACTTCCAACAAGCGTGGCTGGACCACACTATGCTTTTATCGTTAGGGACTTCCTAAATAAATTGTTTCCGGATAATTAGATTGGGGCCAATGGTCCAGTCAAATAGCCTGCAAGGTCTCCTGGCTTAACCACGATATTATTTTTTAAAGTTAACTTTTTCGGATTTGGGTTAGCAAGCCTGACTTTCGTGCACTTTGTTATATTCCTGCTATAGTCTCTGTCATTTTTGACAAAAAAATGTTATAACTAATACACATATAACCAGTTTTCCACAACGAAGCTCTTCATCCTACCCTGACCAGTATTCAGTCAAACTGACATTTTCAATCACTGCCTTGTCAGGGATTTTCCGTGCAATGGAGGTGAAGATGAAGGTAAAGACGAATGCGCAGCAAGGAAATCTCCTAGAGTATTCTGATTTATTGATATAAAACATAGTTTATAAAGAAGTATTTTACCGTGCTGGGTATATTTCAGCGAAACAACTACGCCAGGCAACCATAGGCAAATAATAGCTGCAGATTCATCCATCATCATACCAAAGTGTCTTTCGTAGAAAGGCTTAAGTACTATTTAAATAGTAACAAATCTCCCAAGTTTCTTAATTTCTATAGTATTACTGTAACAACAGTTCCATTCATACTCATTAATAACTAGAAATCACGACAGAGACTGGTTTCAAGGTCAACAATGCATACATGCTTCAGTAATCGATTTTTTATAAAATAAGCTCTTCATAGTAAGATATAAGTTTAGCTTTATAAAAAGCACATAAAATGTTGACATCAAACAAGAAATTTTGTAACTAGTAAATACAAATAATGCGGTAAATGTTATTTTTCTCTAAATTTATCATTTTTATCAAAGATAGATTCTCCGCAGTCTCATTTAAATATCAACAACATTATTAATAACTAATCATTAGTAGACACAAGTTTAAGTTATTTGTATGCGTATATATTGATAACATTAGAATTGAATAAACTTTTCAGATATGTAGGTACCCAACTTGTGAGACAACTGAATAATGATTTAAATATTGATATCATTTGTTCGAAGTCATGACTAGATATAGAAAGAGAATAAAATTAGGAAATGTGTTCGATAAGTATTTGCTTGTTGGTAGTTTGCAGTTATAACATAAGTTTAAGAGGCAAATAATAATATATTTAATCTATTGGAAACGGCGCCTCCGGCAAAAGTCTGACTTTTTAAGCTTATTTTGGTCTTCGTATTATGGAAACTAGTATCTTATATTTTGTACTCATTTATTTTTTAGGTATTACTCACGTATTTTGTTGAATGTTAAAATATTTTCATTAGTGCTTTCTTCTTGGTATGTCGTAGCAGCCATATAGTAAGTATGTATAGGCCGTTGGAATTCATAAAAAAACGGTGATTTTCAAGAAGTTTTATCTCCAGAAGATTTTATTGAATAGAATGCATCTCTTAGGTATAAAAACTTGAAAAATCATAGTCTGTATGCACATAATGATGAAAGTACCTAAAAATGCATAATTATGCAAAAACGTGCTTTTTTTGCTGTTTTTGTGCATTTTTCAAGGGTTTTTCAAAGATAATCATTTAAGATTCATAAAAATTTGAGAAAAATGGTTTGTTTATTAGCATTATACAAGCCGTAAGTAACATGTTGGGTAATTTAAGACCCTTTATGGGCCGATTGTAGCCATTAAACGCATCCTAAAGTGCATAATTTGCATCCGTTTAAAAAAAAATTAATAATTGCTCTAAAATTAATAAAGTATCGTCCAAATTTTATACTCGGGGGTTTTCGAGGTCACTAATTATTTGAAGAGAAAATCGGAAAATTCAAAATAGCTGACTGATAATGGCGCGAAATTCAATTTTAAAAGTACATTTTTTTCCTTTCTTTTCACATAAAATGTATACAAAACAAATAAATTTTTTTTTGCACTTTTGTTTTTTCAATTTTCATGTTCAATGCCAACGCGTTAAAAAATAAGCATTTTATGTGAAAAAAAAGGAAAAAAATGTACTTTTAAAATTGAATTTCGCGCCATTATCAGTCAGCCATTTTGAATTTTCCGATTTTCTCTTCAAATTCGTAATTAGTGACCTCAAAAACCCCCGAGTATAAAATTTGGGCCATATTTTATTAATTTTAGAGCAATTATTAAAAATTTTTTTAAACGGATGCAAATTATGCACTTTAGGATGCGTTTAATGGCTACAATCGGCCCATAAAGGGTCTTAAATGACCCAATATGTTACTTAAGGCTTGAATAACACTAAAACAAACCAATTTTCTCAAACTTTTATGAATCTTAAATGAATATCTTTGAAAAACCCTTGAAAAATGCATAAAAGCAGTAAAAATGCACTTTTTTGCATAATTATGCATTTTTAGGTACTTTCCCCGCCATTTTGTGCGTACGGACTATGATTTTTCAAGTTTTCATACTTAAAATAAAAATCTTTTGGAGATAAAACTTCTTGAAAATCACCTTTTGTTTATTAATTCCAACGGCCTAGTATGTAGTAAGAATGAAAAATGCATATATTTTTATTTTGCCAGTTATTCGTAATAGAAATCACCCCAACGCACCGTGGCTAAGAAACGTTCCCAAGATAGAGGCTAGTAACATGACGTCACCTCCTTTCAGGCACGCTGGCCTGTGTGTAATGCAGGCCAGTTGTTTTTTATTGAAAGACTGTTGTAATATTATTGATCAGCATGCTTTGGAAACCCAATATCCAAAATTAGGGAAGCGGGTAGAAGGCGTAATGATACTTTAAAGAAATGGGTCTGGAGACGTTTGCTATGAATTCTCTGGACAACACATTGCACTAATGGCTCGATTATTTCAGAAATACATCCCCAAAAGTGACTCCCAGCACCACATTCTCCCGAATACTCTCATTATTTGACCATATCAACCAGAGAGAGGACAACATGGAACAGTTGATAGTCCATGGAAAACCAGATGGCAAAAGACGAAGAGGATTCCCTCCAATAAGTTGGACTGATGTCACTTAGGAGCCGATGAATAATTATTAAATTACAAAACGTCTGGCAAAACTTTGTTAATAGAAAGAGATTAAAAAAGGCAGCAATACTTTATATTAAATGCAATAACTATTAAAGCACAATAAACGACATTTCTTGATGATTTAAAGATTGTATCATGATGAAGAAGTTGTTAAGCTTATATTGTGATTGATCACTGGGAGTGGATTATTCAAATAAGTAAATGATTTTAAGTATTTAAGATTCTACCATTAATATTAGGGAGAATATTTTAAGAGATCCTGTATATGTAAACAATCACATCAGGGATTATTGCATTATGTCTGTAACATATCTTCAGAAATAATTAAATCGATATTTCTCTTTGTAAATATTTTGAAAGGAAATTACAACCATCACAATGAATGGAAACACCTTTACTAGGCAATTAAAAATAGTCGTGTTCCTGGAAAACTTTCCCTCCTAAAAGAACAACCTACCACCTTTCAGAATAGGTGATTATCTATATCCCTTCTACATATATACGATTATTATAATAGCGTAATTGACTCAAATTATCTTAACCACATGAAAAAGTTAATTCAACAGTGGCTGTGTACCAACAACGCCTACAAGGGGCCTTCCTTAGATTTACTTTTGAAATTAAGAAAAATTTTTCTGTAACATGTTTGTGCATGACAATTTTTAATAATCAACTATTATTTCAAATTAGTATTAATTTAGTGATGCAGTAATTAAATTATATAAGATCTGCAAAATTAATATAATATTAAAAATTCCTGATTGTTCTATACTGATATGACTGAGTTGTTCACAGTCAATGAACTAAACGATTAAACTTATTAATTATTATAACCAATCAAACTGATGTAAATATTTTTTATATTCATTAGGGATGCAAAATTGCACAGAAATTATTTTCAAGCAAAAAACCGTCTGTGTGAATCTGTCTCTAAGTATGTATGTGAGTATAATTTATGTGGAATGTCTATGTATGTCGAAAGTCTCTTGCAATTATTGTAAGACTAAAAATATTCAATTAAATCAGGTCCATATGCGAACTAGTATAGTTAAATATTTTACCTTTGAACGAATTTGGCACTAAATAGGACACCGTTCGTCATTTGTCAGCTAACAAGGTTGGAGGGGACACAATCTCAATCTTTGTTTTACTCCACATTAAGGTCATAGTTTTTCTATGCTTTTGTGGCCGTGTTTTGTAGATTTTACTGGATTTATGGATTTGTAAATTGCTATGAACATATCTCTTTCTATTCAGTTCGTTTCTGTTTCATGCAGACAGTAAAACTATTTAATAAACAGTATTTTGTAAGAACATCATACGACGTATGCAAGTATTTTATTTGCAAAATCTTTATACCTGAATAAATTATAATTAAGAATGTTATTGTTGGGTATGGAAGTAATGGGCGAATATTGTAATGGAATGGTTAAAGCAGTACAGGATCGATATTTGCAAAAAATATATCTTATTAAAGTTGATACTTATCTGGTTAATTGCAATGAATATTCGACAAATATGGAAGACTTCCCGAACATATTATATTCTGACAGTGAACTATTTAGTTTATAAGAAAAGTGTTTATCTGAAGAAACTAAGTACTCATAAAAGTTTGTAGGCTTGTAACCAGGTGGCTTCCATTTTTACGATAATATATTAATGAAGTAAATGATGCCTTAGGTTTGACAGTATGATTCATTTTCTTCGATTTTAGAGCAGCAGACCTTTAGGAATAATTTGGAAGTATTCCAAATTGAGGCGAATTTGGCATTTATTTATTTGGAATTTTTTTTTCGGCACTAGTTTGATTTCTTATATCAGCCTCAAAAATTAAAATTGATGAGCAGAGGTAGAAAATTAGGAAGCGGTCCACCGCGTTTTACTCGGTAACTCGCCGGCCCAATCCGGGCCTGGTTACCATAGGTTATAGGCCTGGTAACGCCTAAAAATCTAACTTCATCATTTTCAATGTTTACTCCAGTTGTATCTTTGTGAAGAACTGTAAATTTCTGTTGAAAGACGACCCTGTATACTATTTTTAACTAAAAACTATGGTTATTTTCCTTGCCATCCGTCACATTTTTCATTATTTTTTTAAGAGTGATCACCCTGTATATATTTTCAAATTTTTCTTTGGCAGTTGTGTTAGCTGCATGCGAAATATTATCGCCCTCCGTCACATTTAAAAAAAAAATCATATATTTCTTCCTTGACAGTTGTATTAAATACATATCAAATATTACTCTTCTCTGTCGTATTTTTCCTTTAACTGGATTTATTATTGGGTTCGCTCTGTATATCTTTACGAAGAACCGGGTAAATATTATCTCTCACATATTTTCATAATTTTTTTAGGGTGACCATTAACGAAAATTTGCGAAATATTGCCATTCGTGCCAAATATTGTCGTTCACCGCCACATTTTTTCATTATTTTTTTAGGGTGACCACCATGTATATTTTATTCATATTTTTCTTCGACAGTTGTGTTATCTGTATGCGAAATATTATTGTCCACATTTATATATATATTTTTTTGGGTGGTGATCACCCATTTTTCAAAAACCACTTATTCGTGTTCGTGGGATCTTAAACCGTAAAGATCTGGCTTATATCAATTTTCAATTCTGAAACAAATTACAGTAACCTCCCCACTTTTATGAGGTGAGGAGGTTAAAAGGAGCTCAAATAACTATTTGAATAGTCAATAATACAGGGTGTAATTAGTTTCATGTCATTAAAAAAAACGGGTAATGGGGACCGACTAGACAAACAAAAAACCTTTATAACTTTTTCCTCTAGAGAAACTTTGAAAAAGAAATTGACCTAGGTCAACAATTTCAATATTAGAGTAGGAAACATTTGAGAACCACTGCCTTTCTGGGTCAATGGACGGGTAGTTCCCAATATACAACTTTTAAATTGTCATAAGTGCAAAGATTATCGACCGACTCGTTCTCGCCGGCCCGAGTTTCAAAGCAAAGAAGGGCGGCACCTTTGACGACCGATTCAACCGAACTAATTATAAAAATTTAAATATTTAAATATTTCGTTATCTCTTTTTGCAGAACTGCAAGCAAATGATGGGCGTAGAGGTTTAAACACAGCATTTCTTTACATGTGTGCTTTTTAATTTAGAACAAAATATTGGAGCTTTTATTGTTGTTTATAATTTATTAGATTTAAATGTATTTTATTATAACATTTGTAATCTAAATGAGTGTTCTGGGTAGAAAGCTTAAAAAATGTGTAATTATTGCATGACATTCGGAAATGAAGAGTTAGACGTCTGAGATACTATAACAGAAAACAATTATGTGTATTTTAAGTTAGAAAAAAATCTGATTTATTTAACGAATTGTCAGTCAGGTATCAAAAATTAAAATATTCGATAAATCTAGAACTCACCAATAAATTATTGCTGATTTACATAAATTGTTCGAAATGGCCTCCGTCTGCATCAATACACTTTTCGGCACGTCGAACTAAGGACATACGCATTCCGTTTAACACATTTGTTAAATTAGGATAATTTTTTATGGTTTCTATACACATTAAAATACGTTGCTGCAATTGTTCCAAAGTGTCAATTGGTTCACGGTAAACCAGAGATTTAAGATGACCCCAAAAATAAAAATCCATCGGATTTAAGTCGGGTGACCTAGCAGGCCATGGTACTGGTCCGCCACACCCAATCCATCGTTGAGGAAACTCCCTTTTTAAAAAATTTCGAAGAGCCAGACTAAAATGAACTGGCGCGCCATCATGCATATACCACATTCTTTTGCGCCTTGCCAAAGGTATATCTTCCAACAAATTTGGCAATATCTGTTATAAGAAGTTTAAGTATACATCACCATTTAATCTAGCTGGTCCAATTATTTATTACCGCAAATTTCTGCCCATAAATTAACGCTGAACCGTCGTTGAAAATGCGCCCTTCTTATTACATGTGGGTTTTCGTCTGCCCAATAGTGCATGTTTTTAAAATTAAATACTCCACTCCTGGTAAAATACGACTCATCGGAGAAACAGAGAAAGTTTAAAAAATCTTCATTTGCCGCGTGTTTTCTCAAAATCCACCTACAAAATTCCATTAGCCCTGCATAATCTTGAAGTTCTAGAGCTTGGACACGTTGATAGTGATAGAGGTGTAAGTTCATATCTCTTAAAGTCCTCCATACCACAAAATGGAATACTCCTACACGGTTCGCGATATCGCGGGTGCTTAAAGTTGGATCCTCTTCTACGAGTTCCAAAACTTGAACCTCCGCTTCTTCGCATTGTGGGCCTCGTTCTCCCCCATGTCCATCGAGACGATCTGTTTCCCGAAGACGCTGAGCAATGCTTACAAATGTACGTGCACAAGGATGACGTCGATTAGGGAATCTTAAACGATAAAGCTGTTCCACAGCAGCTGCATTTCCACGACATTCTCCATACATCAAGTGCATATCCGCGAGCTCTGGGTATGTGTAATTAATCTCCCATAGCGTTCAAAATCTGCATTTTAAAATACCACACTAAACTATCGACTAACGTTGTCAATAAAGAAAATAAAAATAAAACCTTTTTCCAAAATCCAAAAAGCAACACAAAAGGAACGAACAAGTAAGTAGTGTCTGTACGTAATCAAGAACTTAACAACTTGAACGGTAAGTCAATAAAATAAATCTTAAATGTAAATACGTGGCCCAAAATTCAAAAAGAACAAAAGCAACATACAAAACCAACAAACAGGTTACGTGTATACTTAACGAAGTGCCCACAGAAACTAAAATATTGCACAAGGGAGAGTACAATTTTCTTCAGATCTGCTAAGCACTCAGAGAACGCCGACGTCTTTCACCTTTACCGCACCGCTAAAGACCTTATCTTACCTACTTTTAAAAAGCCAT
The DNA here is from genome assembly GCA_936432065.2 of Rutpela maculata. Lineage (NCBI taxonomy): Eukaryota > Metazoa > Arthropoda > Insecta > Coleoptera > Cerambycidae > Rutpela > Rutpela maculata. The sequence goes on from OW386285.2 coordinate 219,740,656, forward strand.
AAACAAGTGTGATGATCATCAACTTGTGTCCTCGGTGACGCGCGGTCTCTAACAAAGGAGCGCGACACTTTGATAGAGCCGTATTAGCGTATTTGACGGTTAGAGGTGCCGACATACGCGAAGATAAAAGCCTATCCCAACATTCCAGCAGTTCTCAAACTGAAAATTATCGAAATTTTTGTTTATTTTTTTTCTCTAAAACTATGGGCTTAAGACCCAATGTTATATGTTATATAAGGTTTCTTTGTTTGTTTAGTCGTTCCCCACACATGTAACTGATTACAGCCTGTATTTCCAAATTGGAAATACAAAAACAAAAGTGATTTCAATAAGCCCCAGTATAAATATTTATCCTGTGTGGCGGGTATATTACATCTTTGTATACTACAGTTTCTTCTTTCTTGGCTATTAATGCAAGCTAGGTGAGTATCACTACAAAAGTAAATTTGTCATTTATTGTTATTGAACGGCATTACTCTAACAACTTCTAGGAAAAAAATTTAAAAAATGGAAGCGCCTTCAAAAAGAAAACTAAAATTTATGAAATTTCATCGTCGCCAAGTTAATTGAACTTATTACCTAGTATTGAAGTCGGTTAAAGACACATTTTTACACCAACTTCAATAATAATTTTTAGGTATTTTTTTGAAGGGGGTCCAATTTTTTTTTCTCCCTTTGTAGTGGCCAGTTCACTTAGCTTCTAATAAAATACCTCTCGTTATGACTTTTCTTAAGCTTTAACATTAGGCTCGTTATCAGAGAATCCTGAAATGTATCAAATTTTATTTGCAAAATATTGCATTTATCGCAACCATATTGTTTTCGTCACTTTAAATTCTCAACTTTTGACATAAGATTCGTTATCAGCCACTTCTAAAATGTCTAACTACCAATTTCATTGTAATTACGAGGAATTTGTATTTTTTAATCACAAATTTAAATTTTATGAAGTTAAATTATCACTGGCGACTTCGCCATTTCTCTAATCTTGTTTCCAATTTTTGTTCACCTTTTACTAGACGTAGCTTGATGAAATTAATATGGGACCACCGAAGGTTCATAGCTTACAGACTGAGAAGATTTCATAGAAATCACTTTAGCGGATCTATAAATAATGATTGTAGATACAAAAAATACAAAAACATATGAGTCAAATTGGAAACCTCCTTTTTTAAATTTTATGAAGTCGGATAAAAAGCCACTTACAGTGACTTATTGCAGTCAGCTTAAGCTCATAACAACTAGTCGGTATAAGATATATATCGGTCAGATAGTGTAATTTAAAGGGAAGTTAATCAATCTAGTTTGAATATGAATTTTCCAGTATTTTAAAATCAATATTTGTCATTATCTGTCGATATTTGTTGTACATTATTGGCAAGAAAATGCAATGCAACCAATACTTGTCGCGCAATATTGTCAAAAAATGCATCCAAGGTGGCTAAATGTAGATTTTTGAATATTGTAAAATCAATATTTATTTGCATTGAGAAAATAAATATTGTTTAAATAATATGATCTTACTTCGGATATTATAAAGTTGGTCAATATTTGGTGAATAGAAATATCTCAATATTTTAAAAACAATAGTTGTCATTTTGAATTGATATGAGATATACGATAGTGAAAATTAATGCTGAAAGCATAAAACCACCAAGTTTCGTTTTAAAATTTCATAATTTTTATTATTTTATTACATATTTTTGAATATATATTCTATTTAGTTTTGTTTATAATTTTTTTTGTGATTTTCTCCCCTCCGCTCATCAATTTTAATTTTTGAGGAAAAACATTTTTGTTATTTTCAGCACGCGGCCGTATTACCCCCTCAAGCTCAAGGTCCAGATCCGCGATTACATAAGAACAATATAGATCAATACAATGTATGATTATTTATCAATATAGTCTGAGTGCATCTAGTTTGGAATATTTTAATATCGATATTTATTAATATCGGTCCATTCTTCAAAGAATAAATATTAAACCAATATTAAATCAGGTTCCAGACAATATTATGTTCTACCTGGGAAAGAAATATCGTAAAACTTAGTAAATGACAAACAAATTTCTAGATTTTTTCTTCTTAATTTAACGACCGAATATAATTTTCCTGTAACTCTAATATTTTGCACACACACAGATGGGCATATTTACTTATCTAAATAGCCGAAAGTCTAATATCACGGCGCATTTCATGTATCACTGGTTAAAAGTTAGATATGATGTATGACACCACAGGGCACTGTATGAATTGTTCGTATTATTTGCAAGACAAGCGATAGTAAAACTGACATATTTATTATTTATATTGTTACTACGTTTTAGTGTTATACATTATGGACACTAAACATTTTCTTTCATAATCATACTTATAATTTCATAATAACCTTTTTCGATAAATATGAAACATTTAAAAAAACAAACAGAGAATGATTAGTTTTCCATAGATTGCGTGTTTGAAAATGCATAAATAATGGAAAAAGCGGTAAAATAGTTTCACTTTGCTAAATTATTAATAGTTCTATGAAAGGTATGTTTCAGTTAAATTTTTAAGTAAAAGAGATATAGCGGCATCGGCACAAGGAATGTTTAATTTTCTAAACAATTCCTGGATTAGCTTCGAACTGGACAAACTGGAGTCCTCGTAGTCTTATAACTCTAATATCTAATATGATGACTTATTTTATACATGTATTGGGTGAGAACATATAAGTGTCATATAACTACCTATACAAAATATCATGTCAGTGGTACCCATGATACTATGAAATTAGGAGATACGTTCGGTACTAGTACCAGCTTTTGACCTACTGTGCGCACAGCGTCACTCGCTAGTCACTTTCATATCGAGCCCGCGGCTGCCGTGTGTGCGATGTCTGCCTAAAAATACATCAAAAACCATAAGACCTACGAAGTTGAAATTTTGCAGCCAAATATTTTACTTTTAAGTATCATAGAATATAAAGAGTGCATTTGTCAGTATTTTTTCATTTTGCGATAAAGCCGCTGTGAGTTTAAATGTTGGTGAAAATATCTCCAAAATAATTGATGCAGGTACTTACGATCTTTTGCGCCGTTGAATTTTCAACCGGTTATACGTTATTCGTATATTCGTTGGTATTTAATTTGCTTTTATTTTATATCAAATTTTAATTCATGTAATTAAACATAATAAATAGTAGTAGTAAATAATGTACCACTTTAATCAATTTAATTGCACCATCGTGCATTTATCTAACGTTATTCAAGAAATTTAAGAATGAAAAATATTTATTCTATTATTTAGTAATTTTAACATTTTTTTTTCGAGATAAATTGACAGGTTCTTTAATGTTCCTATTAAGAAAATACTGTAAAATAGCGATTTCGCAGTATGACATGACTTAATTCAGTAGCGCGGGACATATCAATGTGTTTTCTCATGTTATTATTACAAATTTTTAATGACTCTATTCATTTGTTCAGAAATCTCATTCATTTTTTGACATTGCAAGAAAATCTGAATTCGACTTTATTAAACATCACTCTAATGCACGTAGTTTTTACACCATTCTCTGTGCTGATTCGTCCACGAGGGCGTCCCCTTATTCTTAATTGCAATTTTCTCGAAAACTGCTAATCTTAGAAAAAAAAAAGGTTTCAAATGAAAAAAGGAGAAGCTCCATCCTTTATATTTATTTGTCCTTGATATACTTGGTATTTATTTTGAAAGATGAAAAACTTTCTCGCTTGTTATATTCGCACCTGCAAATTTTTACAGTTTTAGAAAAAAAATCGTATTTTCTACACTTATTAAATTTAACTTTGATTTTTGTTGACAAATATGAAGTGATAATGTAGAAGAATTTTACACACAGCATCTGAAGGACATGACACTAATTTATTTATTATGGGCGCCACGCCCATCCTCCTTTAATTGTGAGTGATGTGTTCCATTCCAGTCGAGTTCGATATGTTTAAGAGATGTTTGATAAACGAGAAAGGTAAAAGCTGTACTTACCTTAGATTACTAACTGCCTCTCTCTCAATATGGTTTCCCAAGCGATGCACTTTAGCTTATTTATCTAACACTTTAATGGATCTTGAGTTTAGAGATTTTTTATTTACTTTCATAAAATATCCCTCTCGAGTCTCCATGAACCGATCGGGGTATTAAGCTTTAGACTTGTGGGTTTAGGAGACAGCTGGTACTCGACTCTGATCTAACACATAAAAGCCTTCTAGAGATAAGACTTAAAGATAATCATTTAATCAGTAAAATTCAACAGTTCGAATAATACTATTTATTGATTTGAATGAAAAAATAAATACAAACAGGGTTATGCAATAGCCTATCTAAAATAATCTATAGGTATATTTCAAGGAATCGTCTCCCCAAGCAGGGCAAGGACGAGTGAAGACTTTTTTTACAACTACCATTTAATGACAATAGCAATCGATTAGACAAATAGATTCACACAACTTCCTCGGAAGTTTACGTAGGCTCTCTGGTTTTGGGACTGACTGAAAATAACATAAAAAATATTTTACTTTTTCAAAATGTTGTGTTATGTTAGCTTTATAGTGATTATATCATTCACAAGAACAGAGTTCAACGATATATGAGTTTAATTTGCTTTCCTGCCTCCTTTATGGCGACGTACCGGCCCCATATAAGTTCAATATAGGGGATACATCCCCTTCACACGACTTCTATTTCGAAAGACTTTTTTGCAAATGACATTTCTATCTTACTTATGCATAAGGCGGCTTTCTCTATAACTTTGCCATCTTTAAAGACCCGCATTTGGTTTTGCTACCACAATTTTGTGCCGATTCTCCAACGCTCTAGTCTAACTGACGCACAGTGGAAAAAAAAGCCTTTTTTGGACAAAAATATGTCTACAAGTCAAGTGTTAATCAATATTGATCTACCTTGACTTAAAATGTAGGTTATTGGTTACAATTTCAGAGTATACTACCTAAATTGCAAACCCCGATTTCCTAACCTCAAAAAATGTATCTAATATGAGAGTAATTACTTTTTTCTATTTCTACAAGTCAAATCTTCATCAATTTTGACAATCCTGGGCTTAAAATGTAGGTTATTAGCTACCCTTTCAGCGTATATTGCCTAAATTGCAAACCCCGATTTCCTAACCTCAAAAAATGTATCAAATATGAGAGTAATCACTTTTTCTATTTCTACAAGTCAAATCTTGATCAGTTTTGACAATCCTGGACATAAAATGCAGGTTATTAGCTACCCTTTCAGCGTATACTGTCTAAATTGTGAACCTCAATTTCCTAACCTCAAAAAATGTATCAAATATGAGAGTAATTGTGAAGTATGCTTACCTAATGATAAGTTTGCATACTGATAAACTCTATGGTTGGTTGCTAAGCGAAGCTTAGAATAGTTGAATAATAATAATATTGTAATTGTCAGAAATATGTTTTAATAATTATGTCCAGAAGTTAAATGTATGTTTAATCTACAAATAAAACAATTAGTCAAGAAATAGCTTCTCTGTATGTATTCGTAGCTTCTAATATATAAAAAGTACATAACAAATCACTTAAATTTAACATGGTAGCAGAGCGTGGTTGAAGTTACGAGTTTAAGTGAGTACCCTTGTCGAAAGAAAAAATGTTGAGCTCTAAGATTGATCCTCTTAAAGGAGAGAACTATGACACTTGGGTAATACAGGCAGAAGCTGTTTTAGTGCGACACAAATTATGGAAATACGTCCAAACTGTGGGTGATGAAGAAGGAGACAGATTGGCGAGGTCTGAACTGATCCTTATAATCGCTCCTTCCGAGCTTAAGCAAATTAAAAAATGCACTACTGCTAAAGCTTTATGGGACAAATTGAAAGACATTTACGCCAGTAAGGGACCTGCCCGGAAGGCATCTCTATTAAAGCAACTGATCTTAACGAAAGTAGAAGGGCATGCTGTACACAGCCATCTAAATAAGTTTATGGACATAGTTGACAAACTGGCAGACATGGATGTACCAATCAACGAGGACTTGTTAACAATCATGATGTTATACAGTCTCTCACCCGAATATGAAAATTTCAGAGTCGCTATAGAATCGCGGGACACTCTTCCTAAGCCAGATGAGCTAAAAACTAAAATAATTGAAGAATGCGAAGCACGTCATAACCAAAACATGACCAATAACGATGAACCTGAATCCTCTATTCAAGAAGAAGCACTATATGCATCCTGTAAAATTTGCAAACGAAGAGGTAACATCTTCAAAAGTAAGAATCACAAAATTTGTACTAACTGCTGCAAGAAAAACAATCAGAAGCGTCACAAACACAACAACGATTCTGATAAGAATAATTTTGTTATGCAGTGCCTCCTCACACGTAACGAGAAGTCTGATAGCAGCATTTGGGTCTTGGACAGTGGTTGTACATCGCATATGACATATCGACAAGATTTATTTAAAACAATAGAGAGAACATCCAGAAAATTGAACTTTGCGACAGAAGAACACACTGCAGAGATTAAAGGAATAGGTACAGTCCCCTTTGTATCGAAAAATGGTGATGGCATCATGCTTACACACCTGCAAAACACTCTGTACGTGCCTAGTCTGTGCACCAATTTGATGTCCGTCAGTAAAATAACAGATGCTGGCAACTCTGTCCTCTTCACCAAGGATAAAGCGACGATCAAAAATCCAAAAGCTGGAATAACTCTCACCGCATTTAAACAAGAAGATGGTCTCTACTACATCAAACAGAATAAACATGAGAACAATAATATGCCCAATGAAAATGATGACATAGTTCCAACCACAACAAAGGAAGCGAACTCTTCAAACATCTACGACCGGCATAGAAAATTTGGTCACATGAATGTCAAAGATCTGAAACTTGCACTTAAGGACAAGCACGTAGTTGTCTTGAACTTTGATGCTTCCGAAAATTTTCCTGACTGTGATAGTCCAGTCAATGAAAGAGTTGTAGAGAACATTTTGGAGGGGAGAATTTTTCTCTTCAGGAATGTGTTGGGGGTAGTCAGGAGGTAAACATACTAAAAGTCCCCGCCCCTAGCCCCGCCGCTTCAGTAGGAGAGGGGGGTGGAAAGGTTCCTTTTTTCGATTCTTCGCTTATAACTCGGAAACGATGCGTCGCACGAAAAAAGGTATTCTATGCAAAATTAAACGTAATTAAATTTCCCACAAGAATGTTTATATTCATTTTCTTCCTATGTGTTATATTTTACGAGATATTCGCCAGCGAAAATTGATAATTAATAAAAAAAAAAATCGATTGTGTACCTTGAATATTTCTATCAAAGCAGTTTACCGTGGTCTGCTAATAAATCACAGTCACAAAACAATCTTTATTTTACAACACTCGACGTATTTACTAACGTAATATTTTGTCGAAGTCTAGGCATTTCCTTAAATATACAGTGTGACTCACTTAAAATGAAGATACCTTTATAACTTTTTCATTTTGTTTCCGATTTGAATCAAATTTTACTCAAGTGTAGAACAAATTAGGATCTACTTATGACCAGAAAATCATTCACCTGCTATAAAGGCAAAGCTACCTGCGGTACCAAAATATGAGGAAAAAGATTAAAAATCATATTGATTTTTAATCTTACGAACGATGAATTTTACGTAGCCACCACAAATTGCGGAAGCTGAGGACCCCCTTTGCCAGATGAGCTTGTGTATGAAATATCCCCCATCAATAATCAAATCAAATTTTGGTGTATGTACGTTTGTGGCGCCGATTGGATGCATTTTTTAGAATTTCTAACATTCAAAATGTTTTATTTTTTTTCAGCATATTTTGGTACCGCAGGTGGCTTTGCCTTTATAGCAGGTGAATGATTTTCTGGTCATAAGTAGATCCTAATTTATTCTATACTTAAGTAAAATTTGATTCAAATCGGAAGCAAAATGAAAAAGTTATAAGTGTATCTTCATTTTAAGTGAGTCACACTGTATATTTAAGGAAATGTCTAGACTTCGACAAAATATTACGTTAGTAAATACGTCGAATGTTGTAAAATAAAGATTGTTTTGTGACTGATTTATTAGCAGACCACGGTAAATCGCTTTGATAGAAATATTCCATCTACACAATTGATTTTTTTTTTATTAATTATCGATTTTCGCTGGCGAATATCTCGTAAAATATAACACTTAGGAAGAAAATGAATATAAACATTCTTGTAGGAAATTTAATTACGTTTAATTTTGCACAGATTGCATTTTCCCATACGACGCATCGTTTCCGAGTTATAAGCGAAGAATCGAAAAGAGGAACCTATCCACCCCCCCTCCCCCCTGAAGCGGCGGGGCTAGGGGCGGGGACTTTTAGCATGTTTACCTCCTGACTACTCCCAACACATCCCTGAAGAGAAAAATTCTCCCCTCCAAAATGTTCTCTACAATCCCTTTTTGGGCATTCATTGATTGGACTATGAATCCTGCATCCAAGCGAAACTTCATAGAGTACCTGCCCCCCGTGAGAAAACGACTCAACGAACAACAGAACGCTTAGAAATCGTTCATAGCGACGTATGTGGGCCTATCCAAACACCCACATTAAGCGGAAACAAATACTTCGTGACTTTTATTGATGACTACAGTCGATATAGTCGAGTTTACTTGATTAAAAACAAGAGCGAAGTCTTAGAGAAATTTAAAGAGTTCAAAGAGTTAGCGGAAACGTACACTGGCAACAAAGTCAAATTCTTATAATCAGATAATGGCACTGAATATGTAAACAAAGAGTTTGATGCCTATCTAAAACGTAGCGGGATACAGCGAAGGATCACCGCACCCTACACGCCTAACCAAAACGGAGTTGCTGAACGGAAGAACCGTACCCTTGTGGAGAAAGCGAGAGCAATGATGATTGACGCGAAGGCACCATTAAAATTCTGGGGTGAAGCAGTGAAACAGTTTTTACTGCAAACTACCTATCAAACAGGAGTATAAATAACGCCATTCAGAACCAAACACCATTTGAACGATGGGTTGGGAGAAAGCCATGTATTAATCATCTGTATGTGTTCGGTCGCAAGACTTATGTTCTGATGAAAGAATCTAAAGGTCACAAATTTGCATCTAAGGCAATTCCTGGGATGTTTGCGGGTCATTCTGAAACATCCAAAGCTTTCAGAATCGTCATACCTTCACAGAACAGGACCATTACATCGAAAGATATTCGTGTAACAGAGATTATGTTCCATGATAAACTGAACAAAAATGGGCTTACAGGTTTTTTCAACGAAGCAAAGTTTCAACAAGAACAATCTAAACAAGGAAATGATCAGCAATGTGACAGCGACGAAGACGACGATGAAACGTTGCAACAAAATTTGGTCGATAGCATTGAAGACGTTCAACAAGCGGAATTAACAAATAATGAAAGCGACTACGAATCACTTTCTAGTTCTGATAATGTCCTCGATGATGATGAAGATGTACACATTGCTGACGCCGAAGAAAATGCTATTGTTCAAGCGAGGTCTTTGAGAGACAGGTCAAATATCAATGCTCCTAAGCGCTATGATGATTATATATTGGCAGCAGCTGAAGAAATCAAAAACCTTCACAAGCCTAAAGAACCTATGACCTTCAAAGAAGCAATAGAAAGTCCTGAGAAAGAAAAATGGCAAGAGGCCATGTATAGTGAAATAAAATCACCGAACGACAACGAAACCTGGGAACTGATTGATCTACCCAAAGGACGAAAAGCCCTGCCTTGCAAATGGGTATATAAAGTAAAAATGAACCCTGATGACTCCATCGAAAGGTATAAAGTCAGAATGGTTATCAAGGGTTACTCCCAGCAACCTGGAGTGGATTATGATAAAACATTCAGTCCAGTGGTTCGTCTTACCACCGTACGAGCACTGCTTGCCATAGCAGTTCAAGAAAATTTAAAACTACGTCAGTTTGATGTGTCAACCGCCTTCCTAAACGGCACAGTAAAGGAAAAAATTTACATGAAACAGCCTGATGCCTATCAGGATGGCACAAAACGAGTCTGCAATTTGAAACGCAGCCTCTATGGTTTGAAGCAAGCGCCGCGTTGCTGGATCACCTGCATTGCCGACTTCTTAGAAAAATCTGATTTCCAACAGAGTGAAGCGGATCCATGCTTGTACGTTCGAATCAGAGGACAATCCAAAGTCTTTATTGCTCTTTATGTTGACGATGGACTTGTAGCATATAACACAACCACAGCAGGAGACGAGTTTATCGGTGAATTAAAAGCAAGATTCAAGATAACAACCAAGCCTGCGTCATACTTCCTTGGAATGGAAATTAACTTGCACAAAGACAAAACCATCACACTATGTCAAAAGGCTTACTCAAAGAAAGTTTTAGAAAAGTATGGAATGTCCAACTGTAAATCAGCACCAACGCCCATTATCAAAGAAAATGAGACAGGAGTGGAAGGAACCGCCGATGCGAACTTTCCATACAGACAAGCCGTGGGTGCTTTAGCATATTTATCAGTAGGTACAAGACCTGATATTTCATATGCTGTGGGTGTCGCATCTAGAAACCTCGGAGCACCTACTAAAAAGGATATCATGCTGGTGAAACGTATCTTCCGGTATTTGAAAGGAACCCAACATAATGGGTTGACTTTCACAAAAAAGTCGCCTCCACACTTAGTATGCTACAGTGACGCAGATCATGCAGGAGATCAGACTACTGAAAAATCAACATCTGGAATGGTGTGCTTATTCTCTGGAGCTGCTATTAGCTGGAGAAGCCAGAAGCAAACGACGGTCTCCATCTCCTCGACTGAAGCGGAGATAACAGCAGCTAGTGAGTCTGCACAAGAGATTTTATGGTTGATTCGCCTACTCAACAACCTGATTAAAACCAAGAAACCAGTGTTGAACCTGGACAATGAATCATCTGTGAAACTTGCACATAACCCAAGATACGAATATCACAAACGCACCAAACACATCAAGCTGAAACATTTCTTCATAAGAGAATGTGTTAACAATGGAGACTTCAATGTCAAGCAAGTTCCCTCGGAGCTGCAGTTAGCCGACATGCTGACTAAACCGCTGTTTGGTCCCAGATTGCAAGATTTGAGTTCCAGAATGGGACTGAAGAATTTATCCACAAATTCTTAAAAATTTCCGAGGATGTGAAGTATGCATACCTAATGATAAGTTTGCATACTGATAAACTCTATGGTTGGTTGCTAAGCGAAGCTTAGAATAGTTGAATAATAATAATATTGTAATTGTCAGAAATATGTTTTAATAATTATGTCCAGAAGTTAAATGTATGTTTAATCTACAAATAAAACAATTAGTCAAGAAATAGCTTCTCTGTATGTATTCGTAGCTTCTAATATATAAAAAGTACACAACAAATCACTTAAATTTAACAGTAATCACTTTTTTCTATTCCTACAAGTCAAACCTTAATCAATTTTGACAATCCTGGGCTTTTTTTTTAACTATTAACGTCGGCCTATTTCCGCTACCAAGGCCTATCACCGACGCCAGGAAACGAGCTACCTCCTACCTGGAAATTTTGCCGAACCTCTTCCCTTAAGAAGAGTAGGGATCTTTTACTTGCCTAACATTTACATGCTTTACATCCCCTCCGAAGGATGGTATTATCCACTACGTAATCCTCGTCTGAAATTACGTAACTTCCGAGTATACACTGATATACAAGCCTCTAGAAGGTGGGTACCCCATCCAAGTACTAACCGCGCTCGACGTTGATTCAACGGAATATCGACTGATATTCACATTGAAGTCGCCTCTACGCTCGCCCCCAATCCTGGGCTTAAAATACAGGTTATTAGCTACCGGCGTATACTGCCTAAACTGTGAACCACGATCTTCTAACCCTCCGATGATACATAATGGCATTGATATATTTGTCGCTGAAAGACTCACAATCTAAGGCACTTCTTCCCATAAGTTGCTGATTGGCCCATCGGCGTATTCGCGGCCGCTCGTGCACGATCGGCTTCAGTTCGATTATCATAATCTCACTTGACAGTTCGGCCATTAATGTCAATAAATGTTTTTTGTGTTCTCCGACCAAAAACTGGTGAAAAAGTAATTTTATTTTAAGTTGTGATTTGCTTAATACCTAAATAATATTCTCTATTCATATTTATACAGTTTAGTGACAATATATTTTGTGCAAATAAATAGTGACGTGCCATGCCGTTTGCAGAAAGCAGTTTAGAAAAGAAGAAAATCGATCGTTCCATAGTCGTAACATGATGAAGTTCAGTTTACAGTTATAAAGTAAATAGCAATTAAATTTTAATATCCTTTCAATACATATTTATCTTACTGTTTTATCTTACTGTAATATCGTATGCCTACATCACGTTATATAAATATTTGATACATTTTTTGAGGTTAGGAAATCGGGGTTTACAATTTAGGCAGTATACGCTGAAATGGTAGCTAATAACCTGCATTGAAAGCCCAGGATTGTCAAAATTGGTCAAGATTTGACTTGTAGAAAAAGAAAAAAAAGTGATTACTCTCATATTTGATACATTTTTTGAGGTTAGGAAATCGGGGTTCACAATTTAGGCAGTATGCGCTGAAGGGGTAATTAATAACCTGCATTTTAAGCCCAGGATTGTCAAAATTGATCAAGATTTGACTTGTAAAAATAGAAAAAAGTTATTACTCTCATATTTGATACATTTTTTGAGGTTAGGAAATCGGGATTTGCAATTTAGGCAGTATTAGGCAATCCAAACCACGTGACTTCTAATATGGCGCGGAGGGCAAACATTCGTTTTCATTCGTTAAACGTTTGTGTTTTTCTGTTGGCTTGGCTACGTTCCCGGAATTTAATAAAAATAAACCCGTGTTTGCCCTCCACGCCATATTGAAAAAAAACTTTGACAGGTCGTTGGATCGCTTAATGCTTTGAAAGTGTAGTCAATAACCTACATTTTAAGCCAAGGTAGGTCAAAATTGATTAAGATTTGACTTACAGGCAGATTTTTGTCCAAAAAAGTTTTTTTTCCTCTGAATGAATCCAAATTTGTGTTATTCGAAAAACTGGCCTTGTCCATTTTGGCTGATTGGTCTGATTTGGTTTAATAATAAGTATATATAAACGCTACGCGCTTTTGCCACATTTTTCGGTTTTGTCTTTTCAGTACATTGCCTCGTTAAAATTATATATTCCTTCTTTAGAACTATTTGCATAATGCCTGTGTCTCCACTTTCATCATGTTTCGTGAAGCGATAAAAGAGTTAAAAATATTTAAAAATATTTTCTAAGTACACTTTTAGCGTACTTCTTAAAAAGTATAATATCTTTTTTTCCTTGTCCACAAAAATATATTCCAATTTTGGCGCACTTTCGAAAAAGTATAATATATTTTTTTCCTGAACCAAAAATATACTTTTATTTTCAGTACACTTATATAGATACACTTTTTCATGATCATAATATACGTTTCTTCTTACGGCCTGGACATAAACATATTTTCCTAAGTGAAAATTCGGTGCTTCTTCGAATTTTCACCTGGTTGTGCCTTACGTCTCTACGGACGTGTATGAATCCTTTTGTGCCACTCTTCGACGCTGATGCCTTAAATAGGGTCTATTATGAATATTATGATCTAAATTGTCTTTTATATAGTGGAGACTGCGGTGATATCTACGTACATTGTATAGAAAAATAATCAAATTAAATTTATTAATAATAGAACAAAAATTGAACTAGTAAGTTAGAATGAAATAAAACCTTTTTCAAACAAAAAATAGAATTTTTACGTGACATCAAATCATTCATGTTTAGGTAAATATTGTTACAGCTTTGTACCCCGTTTATACAAATTCCCTATTCCCTATGTACAAGTAACAGACAACTGAGTTAGTTAGTTCGGCAATTGTCTCAGAGATAGCGCGCGGTGTCGACATTTAGAAGCTATTGGTATCTATCTGGAACATTGTAGAATGAGTTCCAGAACCAATTACCTAGGAATATAAATAGAGAGCGAATGGCAGTACAGTTCAGTTCAGATAGTTAGTAAAGTAATTATTTGTTGTAACTAGTACGTAAGTTAATAAATTAGTGTTTAGTGTTATCCTGATGTTATAATTTCCGAAACTACAGTACAGTGTGTTTACTCAGGGGTGTAAACACGTAACAATTGGTGTCAGAAGCGGAATTATAACTGAAAATTTCTGGATTGTTCGAGGAGGTTCTACAAGTGTTCTTCTCGGGAATTAGTGGTGACTTACGGGACATTGTGTAAGGACTAATTTTGAACTGAAAACTGTGAAAAGTGCGTTTCCGGGAAATGTTTCAGAACATTCTACTCGGAAGCTAGTGGAGATAATCAAATTATTTTAACTGGAAAGTGACAAAGACACTGAAAAGATTCATTTGTATTGGTTCGCGAAAATTTCTAGGACATTCTGTTCGGAAATTAGTGGAGATAATCAAATTCTTTCAACTGAAAAGTGATATAATCACTAAATAAGATTCTTTTGTGCTATTTTTCTAGAAAGGGTTTTGGTTTTCTATTTACAAAGTTGAAATTATTTTCTACATTTTAGTGCAATTTGGTTTTAAAAGAAAACCATTGTTTTTAAAAAGTTTTTTTTTATTTATTTGTTTTCATGATTACTCTGGATTGACTTAAACGATTCCTGTGAAAATGAAATGAAAAATGACAACAATATTTTGTTAGTCAAGATTTCAGCGAAGGCACAATTGCAAAATTTAGTTGGAATTGCCATTAGAATTGGTAGTTAGGTATTTTAGGAGTAGTTGATATCGAGTCTGATCTTAAAAAATAAAAATTCAAAACGGGAACCCAATATGGCTGGTGTAATTGCAATATTTTTATATATTGAATATTTCAGGATTCTCATCATGAATCTGACATTAAAGTTTAAAAATTCAAAACGATATGGGATATGTTCTTTTACTATGTAGAGCTAAAAAGAATGAAAATATTTTTGAAAAATGATTGAACCGCAAAAAAAAAGGTCGCTAAATAATAAAACATTTTGGAAAAGTAATCAAACTCCGCCTGGGGGTTTTCTAGGTGGATTGAGTAGCCCAGGACACACTGCTTGTCCTAAGCCCGGGTAAAGGAGGAAAAAAACATTTGTCATGAAACCAATCAACCACGTTGGAACTCAGGACGGATATCACGAGAACAACTTAGGCTAAGAAATATATAATACGCTTTCAAACCTGGAGCCCAAGCATCACTGCTCGATGAGCTAAAAAAAAATATAACATAGTGGTAGCGTCATTACAAGAAACGAAATGGCTAGGAAAGGGAATAAGAGACACAAGAACACACAATTCTATACAGTGGGAAAGAAGATGGACACAAAGAATATGGAGTAGCCTTTATTATGGATAATAAAATCAAACACAATATCTTAGACTTCGAAGCAGTAAATGAGAGAATATGTAAGCTAAGACTAAAATCAAAATTCTTTAACCTCTCAATTATATCAATGCCCAGAACCCAACGGAAGAACACGAAGTAGACAGAAAAGAGGAATTCTATGAACAGCTTGAAGAAGTATATGACAATAGCCCCAGAAATGACATCAAAATTATATTGGGTGATATGAATGCGCAAATAGGCAAAGAAGAGCATTTCTCTGGAACAATAGGCAGACACTCATTCCACGAAAACACCAACGAAAATCGAGAATTTCTTGTCAATTTTGCAGTAGAAAAAGCATGATCATCAGCTCAATATTCTTTTCTCGCAAAAACATATACAAAGCGACATGGATAATGCCCGGTGGAGCTGTCGCTAACTAAATCGATCATGTACTAGTAGATAAAAGGGTAGCAATAAGCATTCTAGATGTTAAGAGTCGAAGAGAGGCATGCTGCGGGTCCGACTAAGTATTAATACAAATAAAATTCAGATGCCGAATCTCAAGAAATATCGAAAAAAAAATAAGCAACAGAACAGCTGCACATTCAAAAACTGAAGCAACAAGAAACTAAACAGAACTACGAAAGAGAACGAACACAAAAGCTACAAACACATCAAACTTAAATAGTGAAGAACAGGAATAAATTAAAAAAGGAAATATTAGAGACAGCAACACGAATTATAGGGAATAAGAATAATAAGAAAAGGGCAGAATGGTATGACGAAGAGTGTAAAATGGCCATAGAGGAAAGAAACGAAGCATATAAAAAATATATGGAAAGGAGAGCTAAAGAGAGAAGGGAAACATTTGAGGAAGCAAGGCGAAAGTCTGACAAAATTTGCCGCAATTGGAAAAGAAGACACGAAAACGATAGAATACAGGAGATGTAGAATGAATTTTAACGTAACTATCTAAGGGCAGCGTAAAAATATCTATGCAATCTAAAAGAAGGATATAAACCCCGGATAACGCTGTGTAGGAATGCAGAAGGACAGAGAACAAGTGACCCATAGGTAACAAAATCGATATGGGAAACTTATTTCCAAACATTGCTAAGAACAAGAAGACGGTCAGTCCTGGAACATGAAGGAAGGGGAGGAAATGGTAGGACCCCAACGCTCGGCGAGGTCAAACAAGCGATCAGAGCGCAAGAGAACAACAAGGCGCTAGGAATCAACAAACTCCCCTCAGAATTATACAAATTAGGTGGCGAACTCCTAATAACACGGGTGCACGCTTTGATTACCTAAATATGGAACGAGGAGAGCATTCCTAGCAAATGGAAAACAGGAATTATCTGCCCAATTTACAAAAAAGGGACAAATTAACTTGTGGAAACTACCGTGGCATAGCATTACTGTGCTCAGCTTACAAAATCTTCACATACGTACTTAATAAGCGCCTCCAGCCCATTTCCGAAGATATTGTTGGCGAATACCAAACCGGCTTCAGGAAAGGACAATACACAATTGACCAGCTATTCACAGTGAAGCAAATCCTGAACAAGTCCTGGGAATATGACAGACTTGTAAAATATATTCGTTGACATTAAACAAGCATACGATTCAATCAACAGAGACCGATTTTACCAGATACTGTGCAGCTTCAACATTCCATCTAAGTATATTCGATTAATAAATATAAACATAATAAGAA
Source organism: Rutpela maculata (assembly GCA_936432065.2). Lineage (NCBI taxonomy): Eukaryota > Metazoa > Arthropoda > Insecta > Coleoptera > Cerambycidae > Rutpela > Rutpela maculata. The sequence goes on from OW386285.2 coordinate 219,757,732, forward strand.
TATGTTCCAAATAAATAAAGGGTTAAAACAGGGCGACGTACTTACACCGACACTGTTTAACCTGGCCTCTGAATATGTCATACGACAAATACACGCTGGGAGGTCGAATCTACTAACAAATAAATCGATACAACTTGCCGCTCACGCAGATGATATTAACGTTATGTCCCGTAGAAGAGGCGGTAGAAATATACACACAAATGAAAGGAGGGGTCAGAAACATCGGACTCGAAATAAATACACAAAAGACAAAAACACTAAACCAATCAAGAACAAGAGGGAACGAAAACCACCTCAGAGTAGAGGATAATGGTGTCGAACTACACACAAGAGGTTCAGAGGAATCAGAGATACAAAGCCGAATAATGTCGGCAAATAAAGTTTACTTCGCTCTGTCTCCTGATTCCGGTCCAAAGCTATATACAAAAAATCAAAAGTTAAGGTATACAAAACCATCATTAGACCAATATTATGCTATGGGTGTGAGACATGGGTCATCACAGAGAACTCAAAGAACAAACTGGAGGTGTTTGAAATAAGAATATTTGGTCCAATAAACGAAAATGAGATAAGGAGAAGAGGATAAAATCATGAACTCTACCAACTGTTCAAGGAGGCGCCTATCTCAGGCTACAGAGGCTACTATGGGCTGGTCATGTGGTGAGAATGCCAGATGAGGAAACAGGGCAGAAGACCAAAAGGGAGACCACGGAAAAGATGAGACGAGGGAGTGGCAGAAGATCCACAAAGTCTGATGGACGTCAGAACCTGGAGGAGAGCGGCTCTAGACATACAGTGTTGGGGCGGAAGTAAAGGAGGCCAAGGACTGTAGCGCTATTGGAGGAGGAATCCAGTAATCAAAATACTTTATTTTAAAAAATTCTACCATAATTGACATCTTTCACCATTACCTTTACTGCACTTATTAGAGAATATGTTAGAAATTCAGCCAATCCAAATTAATTTGACATGAGATTAAAAAAACCTAATGTTTAATTTCATCAGTTTAAGTCGATATTTCCAGCCTCCCCTGCTTTGATAACTAATAACTCATTAAGAGTTACTGCTAGCATCAATTTAAAGGGCTTGGAGGGCACAAGCGGCCGCTAGCTCTCCTCGGCCAAAGTATAATAGATTTTTTTAAGGCGTGAAAACTTGACCCCTCCCGTCACGTATTTATCTTTGTAGTACGGCCCCAAAAAATGTGCTAGATTTTTTACGTTAGGGGGCGCTAAAGGGTGCTTGTTGTTCTTTACAATTTGAGACTAATTTGGAGATTCTTTGTTAATGTGACCAAAAGAACGCTAACTTAGCCCCTGTATCTTCAAAAGTTAACTTAAAAACGAATAGGATGCCAGGATAAGGCGCAAAAGGGCACATAAGGGCTCACAAGGGCACAATGTCTTTGAAAAAAAAAATTTAAAAAACAAATTTGGGGGAGGGACTTAACTCGCCCATTTTAAATACTGATTACGTGTAAACGAAAAAAAAAAAATCATTATTAATATCAAAATGTACAATTGTCTAATTTTGACAAATAATTAGAAACAGTAAAAAAATATGTATCAATTTTATAAACTGTTAAATCATTCTTTAATATCTAACCAATATTTTATGCAGGCAATATAGAGATAAGGAAACTAAGAATTGGAACACAGCCATCCATAAAGAGTGTAGTTTAAGCGAGCAATGTAATTTTATAATTTTCCCCTTATTTCGTCACAAATTACTCTGAGAGCATGTTTAGCAGTCTACTTTAGTTCAATCGTGGCGGCTGTGGCGACAACAATGATCTCATCAAATTTGTTTATATCATAAGAAGTGAAATTTATTGTGCAAGGGCCAGTATCTTCTTACTTTTGAATATTATTAATGAAATTAAGGTTATGTGCAAATTTTATATGTGCAATGCTCAATGATATAGATTTCAGCAGTGTAAATCTCTTAATCTGTTTTTAATAATATATAAAAGGTAGAAGGTCCCTCTTAAATGTTTGAAACCATAAAGCTAAGAAGAAGTAATATATCTAAGCACCGAGACTATAATAATTGTCGGTTACCAAATATGCCTGCAGCAAGATGGCGCCAAAAACAAAACAAAAGAACAAAGGAGCGTTTACCAGAGCGTCCCTCTGGTGGTGTGTACAGTGAACTAATGATTAACTAAAATGTTAAACGTAGTGTTTAATTATTGGTTATCTAGTAAGCTACTGCTTAGGCCGGAGGTAGATATCTCATGCAATGTCGCTGTTAAAATATATTTTAGGGTAATTCTTAATTGGTACCTTCCTTGGGTTTTAATTGCCTAGTGTCAAAATTTCAAGCCTACAGGCAGTTTAAATTAATATTTAAGAAATATATTTTCACGACCTGATGTGGTAGCATTAAATGCCGTTCATATTTAGGCCATAAATTTATTCACCCGTAAAATACACGAGGGGGGCTTCATATTATAGTAGTCGTAGATGTATAGAAAAATATATATAATTAGTCTTTATATATATGATCTCACAATTGTTTAAGAAATAAAATTGATTGTAAAAACAATTTAAAAAGTTGTTAACGTACCTTTGTGGATTCTCGGTGTATTTAAATCAATTTTAATACCTAAAATTTATTTTCGTTAATAATTTAACTTAAAACATAATCTTTAAAAAGTTATTTTAATATTTTAAAGGGTTTTTATTTTTAAAAATTCTATTTAGAATATGATTTGCTTTTCATTGTAAATTATAATTTTAATTATTTTTGTTATTTTTGTCTACCACATTATATATTTGAATTAAAAGAATAACACTCAATAATTTTTAATCTGACATTCTACTTCTTCCAATCGTTTAATCTTTGAAACGTTTTCGCCCTTATTATGAGCTCTTCGGAAAAACATAAAGCCACTCTCAAGAAATAAAAAATTTTATTATAGCTTTTTATGAATAAATTAATTTTAAAGTTCTTTGTATCTAGCACCAATAGATGTGGGTTGTCAAAGAATTACAGATATTAAAAACTAATATTTTAATTAAATTTTCATTTTGATTGAATAGATAATTATTTAGTAAATAAATTCACTGTAGAGTTTCTTAATTTTTAGCATAACCAGAAACAGGTTTTCAACAGAATGCCAAGATTTGAAATTAATATTTTCATAGATAGATTCTCTTTTTTTGATTAATCATAGGTACATTATTCATTCTACTCTTTACGAAATCCCATAGAAAATATTTTTTACTGTATCTATGAGCAGACAAAAAATAATTTACTTTAAAATAATCATAAACAATAACATAATATATCAAAATAGCTTACCTTTCTTAAATACATTTTACTTTTACTTTCTATTTTTACGTCATTTGAATCTCTTCAAAAATTTAATTTGTGCGTGGAAGTAAACGGAAAATATTTTCAGCAGTTTTTGTAACTAGTCATATTTTATTTATTTAAAGTTGTTTATTAATCCGTGCACTAAAAGTATTGCTAAATTAATAAATCATCAGTGCTTTTATTTATTCTAATAGGTCCAAAGTCGTTGCATAATAATATAGCGTTACTCAGTGCGTTCGCGGATTGAATTCTATCTAATTGAATCTAATAATTTATTTGTAAACTTTTTTATCATTATTTTTTTTATATAAAAGTCCTTCTTAGTACGTTTCTCTTAATGAATATAATCAAATGTTATGAAAAAAGTTATAAATAATGCCAACCCAACAAACACCGAAGATAGGCCCATCAGCGGGCCACCACTGGGCCAGAAGTTTCATTTCTGGCCCAGTGATGGCCCGCTGAAGGGCCAACCTTCTGTGTTTGTAGGGAACTGAAATCCTAATACAAAGTTCGTCAATAATTAATTTAAGATTTGATTATGTTCATTAAAAAAAAGATAGTTTACCCTTGGTACAAATTTATGTTTTAATTTCCGACGGCCCTGTATAGTAAATCATCTGACGACTTTTCAGAAAACATTTTTATAAAGAATGACCTTTTATTAAAAAACCAAAAATAAGAAAGTATACTAGAATAGTTAAGTCCATCCGTGGACACACTGCATATTTTTGAGATGAGGAAAAACGCATCAATAAAATGCCGAAAAAACATGTAGGGAGTTAGATTAAAAAAAATGGGTTATGTTAATATCTTATTTATGAAAAAAATAATTTACTTTTTGAATATGGCAACCCTACCTAGTAGTTGATTTTGAAATATCAACTTCAACTTCGAACTCAGACATTTTATATCAAAATGAGGACAATTATGATGAATTAACGTAGTTATAATAAATCATATTTTTCTTGACTATGGAATATTAATGATATTATTTATGACTCGACCTGAATAAATTATTGTAACTATCTTCAATAGTATCTGTTTGTTCATCTGATCATCTATATGTCTATTTCTCTTTGCGCGAATCCAAAATAACTTAAATATTTCTCAGGAAATTAATTTTTCTGGTTTAAATTTCTAATAATATTGCGGGTAAGGTTTCTTTTGTTCAATGTGATCAAAAGTGATACTTTATATGAATATATTTTTAGTTTACGTTATTATATAAAAATGTGGGAAAGTTCTCTGAATTTTTTTAAATACGAACCATTATTCGGTAGACAGTCATAATTTATAAAAAATGTTTAATTCTCCAAGGTCAGGAGTCTTACGAACTGAATATGAAAATTATTACACTCTTCTCAAATACGAAATAGGAAAGTATATTGCATTTGATTGGCACATTTCAAGCATACTAAATGTGTCTAGTTTTTTTATTATGATCCGATAATTTTTTTAAAAGTTATTCAAGTTTTTGAGCTGAAACGCACGAAAGAAGACTGATTTTGGTTTTCGCGGATTAGCTGGCGAGTGCATAACATTAATTCTTATTTTACGCGAAAACGGTTGCATGTAGGAAATTCTTGGTATGGACAAGAGTTTTGGTCTCTTTAATTTTCACCTCTATGGTTTTTTTATTTCGTGTCTTAAAAGTTATTTTCAAATAAATAATTTTTAGGAATTTGACGCAGTAGTGTGTATTCTAGTTTTTTTGTGAAATAACTCCATCTTATTCAATGTCATAACGTAGTAATATTATAACGCATAAATTAAGTAATTTCTTCACGAAAAAGTTTATATCCATATGTTTTCTTAGACCAATACTCGCCGTACAATAACCTAATGAATTCGTTAACGTTAATCATCTTGCTACATCCCATAGAAGATCACTTTAAGGCGTTCATATCGAAGAGTGATTCGATACGGACAGGAAATATTAATTTCTAGCCATCTAATGAATTTTAACTCAATAACGTCACTCGCTTGCAAAATCAGTAGATTCAAAACAATACATTCAGATGATTGTCATAATTTTCAAAGTTACATCTGTTAGCTATGAAAACGACTCATATTATTAAGTAAAAATTCATAACAATACTTTTTTTATAGTTCTACTTAACTAAGCTTACCTAGTGTTTTCGCAATAATTTAAAAAAACGGCTGTCCAAGGAATCACTACTTCCACATCCAGATTTTCTATCCAAGTCACTCACAACGAAAAAAATTTGCATGTGGAAATAATTGTTTATGGAACTTTAATAATATAATATTTGAAATCCTCTACCCCAAAAACCCATAAAACGATACCCCACATCGGTAGTGGGGTGGGGGTGGTGATAGGGGGTTGGTAGTGGGGGTGGATGAGGTAAAAAAATATTTTGAGGTTTTTGGTTCTTGTACACACACTAAATCTTTTTCATCCCCTTTAATAATGGGGATGGGGTGGTAATGGGGGTGGCTAATGCCAATTTTTTTTTTGGGACCTTGGCTTCTCTTGTATATACTAACTACCAATTTTATGAACTCTTACCCGCTTGATTTACCTATTTACCCCGAATTTACCCCAATTTACCCCCCAACCCTTCGACGGAAAAAGATGAAAATATAATCTAGTTCTAGATCTCGTTAAAGTACATATGTGTACCAAATTTCAATATCTCAAACGGTTCCAGAGTAAACGTGCGCACAAAAAAGTTACAGACCGACAGACCGACATCGATCTCGACGTTTCATGACATTCTAAGCCTATTTGAACAATAAAAATTTTAAAAAAATTTTTTGTCGTTACTATACTTTACTGGATGTGGAAGTAATATTATAAATACTTCCGTATTGAACTGTATCTCTCTTTCTCTCTTGGATGGGCCACCTTAATTAAATAAAAAACTGTGCTCGTAGCACCAGTAAAGAATTTGATAATTTCGTGCTACTAACTAACTACTACTACTGCTAGGAAAGAATTGGTTTGAGAGAAAAAACACACATGGAACTTTTTTTATAGAGCAAATGCAAATAAACTTCCTTCTAGGAAATTTACTTGGTTTCAATTTCTATACTAACTTGAGATGAGAACAAAAACAGAGTTTTGGTGCCTAATTTGCAAAATTAAAAGTTAATTATACGTTTTTGATAATTTTACTGCCACATCCAGTGGAAGTATAGTAACGACAAAAAAATTTTTAAAAATTTTTATTGTTCAAATAGGCTTAAAATGTCATGAAACGTCGAGATTTTAATTTTGAGCGAAGAAAAAATTCTGTCTATCTGTCGATCTGTCTATAGGTCTGTCGGTCTGTCTGTAACTTTTTTTGTGCGCACGTTTACTCTGGAACTGTTTAAGATATTGTCTTGAAATTTGGTACACATATGTACTTTAACGAGATCTGGAACTAGATTATATTTTCATCTTGTTCCATCGAAGGGTTGGAGGGTAAATTGGGGTAAATTTGGGGTAAATGGGTAAATCAAGCAGGTAAGGGTCCATAAAATTGGTATTTAGTATCTACAAGAGACGCTAAGGTCTCAAAAAAAATTTTGGCATTAGCCACCCCCTTTACCACCCGCACCCCATTATTAAAGGGGATGAAAAAAAAATTGTGGTTTAGTGTATGTACAAGAACCAGAAACCTCAAAGTGTTTTTTTACTTCATCCACCCCCACTACCACCCCTCTATCACCACCCCCACCCCACTACCGATGTGGGGTATCGTATAATGGGTTTTTGAGGTAGAGGATTTCAAATATTATATTATTAAAGTTCCATGAACAATTACTTCCACATACAAAGTTTTTTCATTGTGAGTGACTTGAATAGAGAATCTGGATGTGGAAGTAGTGATTCCTTGGGCAGCGGTTTTTTTCTAAACTCTAACTAAAACTATTATGTCAGATATGGTTCAATTTCAATACGGAGTATTCTATCATGCCGTCTTACATACGTGCCAAGGGGATGAATATTTTAAGGCTAAAGGAAGTTATCGTGTTTATAAGAAACGGTCTACATATACAGGGTGTCCTACCGGGAATTGCATTGATCGATATAGGGGAAAGTACGCACCAGAAAATTTTGAAAGTTTAAGAAATTACTAATGTCAGTATGGCCAATCCAAAGAAAATAATTACAAGCATTTGGTACCTCCGCTTATACCGGAAGTGCTTATATTAAATGGAACAGCCTATACATTTCGTTAAGTTTTTGGAAGGAGCCAAAAATTCTGAGTCGAAGACATATCGCGTACTCTACCTAAACCCAGCCGTTTTAGAAATATTTGACATTTTATAAAAATTTTGACAGGTGTAACAGTTTGCAATAACCTTTATAACTTTTTTCAAATAAAAGATCCTCATTTGCTTTGTGGCATCCAGAAAGACCATAAGATGAGCTACGCTGTACAGTTTAAAGAAATTCAATAATAATATACCAAGTGTTCAGTTTTTTACGTTACATTTTGTCAACTTCAAAACGTGAAAACTTGTTTAAGTCAAATGGACCATCCTGCAGTTTTTGCACTAAATTATGTAAAATTAAATTACCCTATTTCCCCATTAGATATTTTAGGGGTTTACGACTTTACGACTTTTTCAATTATTCGAGATTAAAAATTTAATTTCGAAATTGAAATACGCAGTTCTCGGTTATATCTGCAGACACATAGACATTTTATATTCGATATTTGAGTTCAGCCTGTACAATATGTTATAATACTGATAAAATTGATTAAATCAAATAGGTATATTGGCACTTTGGAAAACTATCAAAAACAACAACTATCTCTAAAAACAAGAAACTGTGGAGTCTAAACTGATATATTATGATAAATGAACGACATGTCTTAAATTGGATATGGGATAGTCAAGAATATATTTTACAAAAAGAATTGCATGCAGAATATAAATAAAATATTTTTGAAAAAAAATTGAACCGCCTTCAAAAAATATCGCTAAAAATTCTGAAATAAAATTTCACCGTTGTACAGTTGAATCTTATTACCTAATATCGACGTTGAAGTTGATTAAAAATACGTTTAAATCCGTTGTTTGTTCATTTTTACACCGAACTCAATAAAGTTCAATTAACTAGGCGACGCGACGGTGAAATTTTATTTTAGAATTCAATTTATAGCGACCTCTTTTGAAGACAGTTCAATTTCTTTTAAACAATTTTTTTTCGTCTTTTTTACTGACATCTTTATTTAGCTTTTATATAGTAAACTAACATATCTATCATTTTGAATTTTTAAGCTTTAATTATAAACCTGCAATAATGTTGCCTTATGACAACCGTATTGGATTCACCGTCTTGAATTCTTAATTTTTAAGATCAGATTCGGTATCAGCTACTCCTGAAATATCTATTAGCTACCAATTTTAATTCAGTTCCGATGAAATTTGCGCCTTCGCCAAATATTGAAATATTTTCAACTAAAAATTATTTTTCCAATTTTTGCTCACCTTGCACTAGACGGAGCTTGATGAAATTAATACGGGACCACAGCCGAGCCATACCTTTGAGATGTATATATAAAAAAAACATACATTGGGGTCGAACTGAGAACCTCCTCCTTTTGTAATTTTTCTAAAGTCTGTTAATAAATAAACAATTGTGAAAGAATTTATATATGGCCAACTACATACTTCATTCTACAGAGTAAGTCCATAACAACTGTAGAACAATTTTTCAATCTACAGAAGTTCACTTTTATTTCTGCATTGCAAAGATATTCCGCCATCTTTTAAAGTGAAATATTTTAAACGAAACACATATGAAAAGTGAATGAGACCTACTTTAGTTGCTGCATCCATCACAATTTTTTTCTTCAGAGTAATCTGCTTAAAAATATTATACACATACAGCATTTCGCACTGCAAGCACACACTAAGCAAGTACTAAAATTGAGGATCACTTTCACCACTTGTGCCTTTATAATAACCCACCTCAGATGAATATTTTTTAAATTTAATTATTTAAATTACCTAATGTATTCCTAATGAGAGGATGTAATTGGTTTTACAGATCTTGAAAAGAGTTTTGTCCACCTAGATCCTGCAAAAGGGTTCACAATGCGTCTGTCGGAGGTAAAAAGATGCTGACATAAAAATTAAGGACCAACGTCACCATAAACCAAACACGTATTTTTGGATTCTGTAACAAATAATAAATCAAAATTCTAAATAATTTTAAGTTATCAACTGGTTATTAGTCTCTGTTCATTACCTTTAAACAGTTTAAATACCATTGTTCTGCATTAAGTAATTTAGGCATGTATTCAATACCTGACCATCAAGCACAAAAACATAAAACAATTGTAGTTCAAACAATGAAAATTAGTAGGAATCAAATACAATTTTTTAAAATTAATTGAACATGGATTCTTTTCGATTAAATCAATTGAGAGTATTTTAATTCTACACTTAATTTATTATAAACAAATTTAAAATTTTTACTAGTACAATATTCATAATAATTAATTCTTAGTTGACATCACATAAGTATTACAATGGATATTTTAAAAAACTATTTTATAGAGTATTTTAATAATAGACAATTCAGCATTTTTTAAAACTATATCACGTTTCTATAATTATTTGCTTTATGATGTCAATAGTTCTATAATTGTTACCTCGAGTTATCCAGTACCAAGTGCGTGTTTCAGAATAAATTATTTGCGAATTTATGATAGTAATGAAATAGTATTTCTAACAAATATATATAGATGTTGTTTTGATGTAAAGCTTCGAAGTTACAAAATCGTTATTATATAGAAAAATAATTTTAATATTGTGACAAACTCTTTAGCTTCTAATAACAATAAATCCTTTTTCTAGTTAGGTTCCATCACGAGCCGAAAAATTGGTACAAATAAATTCATGCTGATTAATTTAAGTTTCTGATGTACTATACTTCTACTCCTTGTATTTAATCCAGGTGTCCATTATTTTTCCCCTATTTTAATACCTTATATCTTTTAAAACGGATTGACATAAGAATGTGTTGTTTTCAGTAGACTATTTCAAAAGATCATAAGTATTCTCCTGCCTACTATAAATTTTTTCGCAGATCTGGAAATCTCTAAAACGTAATTGGTTTTATCAAGAGTTTTTAAATGGTACACCCTATATATTACAGAGTTTCTTGAAAGCTACGTTTTGAAGCTGTTCACGGCGTTTAGTTTTTAAAATCGGCAAGAACTGACTGAGGAATTAATTTTTAAAGAAAACCCAGCTAATTTATTAATTCACACACAGCTATAGTATCATTAAGAATATTATTGTTACCTATGCTTCTATTTTTAAACGTTAACGATGCATAGTTTTGTAAATTATTTAACCATTTTCTTACAAGCTTTGCTTTGAAGGTAATTTGTTAAAGTTTCTTAAAAAACGTTTTCCCGTTAATGTTACACATTTTGTTTCGGCAAAATAAATTGCAACGTTTGCTTTTTATATCAGAAAATATCATTTTTATCCAACAAATTAGATAACTAATAACAACTGGAACGATACGATATAAACACATTAACTTTGGCGTTTATGTGAAAGCCTATTTGAAACTGTTCATGAGCCAGAAATGTATGATTTTACTGGGTTTTCTTTAAAAACTAATTCCTCAATCAGTTTTTAACCAATTTTGAAAACTATACGTCATTGGAGCTTTCAAAAAACTCAAAAATATACAAATTGTTCAATTTAAAAAACAAAAAGCGATCATAACGATGCTATTGAGAGCTTGCATCACCATACGGGCCAATGCCAAATGAACTATGTATTTGCGAATGTGAATTCGACGAAAAAGAAAATGTCAATGTGATCATCATTAGAAAACGAGGTTCAGGAACATCCAAAATTTCATTACTGCACTTGAAACTGTCTAGTTTATTTTCTTTATATATCTAAACAGCAGCAATAACAGCCAAATAAGGAATGGCTTCAGTTGTCCAGTCGAAACTAGTGCGAATCGATAGGTAATGGGTCCTAAATGGCAGAAAAATGCGGCTTGTTCAATTCGTATTAAAAAATGTTATTATTAGTAACAAACCAACTAGATCGGCTTTTGACAGCATGCGTATTTGTGGTATCTTAAAAAATTTATTCATATTATGCTTAACTTTCAAGTTAGAGTTTGTAGAGTAGTATTACTATGAGAAGATGACGGCAAAAAATATGCCCAGAAACGAGTCTGTGCACTCATCATTCTAAACCAATGAGAACGATTTACGTGACATTCAATGTCGACACCAGTGGGGCGGCAGTGGCCTGCAGTAGAGCGGCGCTGGCAGTAATATAATAATAAAACAACTTTATTAGGCAAAGTTTAGTACAAATTACTATTATTGCACTTTTCCTGAACAAAGGTTACTAATAAGAGTTGACAAGTTTTAATCTACTCCATTACACAGCTCCTTGACAGAGAAACTTTTATTGCAATTACACATCTCTACACCTCAAATGACGCTATGCCACTGGTAAAAATAGTCGTGCATGTTGGCTCCGCCCCAGTAATCTTCTCATAATAATACTACTCTACATACTTTGATGCTTTTTTCTCGTGGTATTATACACTATTCTATTCTTTAGTTCACTCAAATTAGGAAAAAAAAACGCCGTTTTAAAGAAAGATTTTGAACAGCAGTTTCTTTGCGTAGATAGTACGTACTCAACTTTTAGAACAATTCTTTGCTTATGCGCAGAAAAAAAAGACATGATTTTTGAGATATATACATATATATATATATATATATATATATATATATATATACGTTTTTCCGTGTTTTTTTTTCATTTAGACTTTCATATTTCGAAAAGTACACGTTTTTAAAGCTAAACGAACATAGGTAAACGTGTTCAGAATACGATTTCTTACAAAAAAGCTTCTATACATTTTCCCGATTATTCCATTGGTTTTTCCGGAAAAGCGACTTGATAAATATATCTATGTGTTTTTTTTATTTTGAATGCTACCACCCACATCCTCAGACATTTCGATCCTTCGCCTGAAGTTCTTGAAACTGTTTCGAATATGATCTAACGGTATGGAGTTTACGGCATTTGTAATTCTCTGCTTCAATACTGCTACATCGTTAGGAAGTGGTTCAGCGTAAACCAACTACTTGAGGCGACCCCATAAAAAGAAATCCAATATTGATAGGTCTGGGGATCTCGCCGGCCACTTGATCGGTCCATTCCTGGCAATCCAATTTTCGCCAAAATTTAAATTCAACCACCGATTAACTATTTCTGTGGAGTGGCCAGGCAACCATCATGTTGAAAATGAACTAAAGGCATATCTCTTAAAATATTTAAATGTTCTTCAGAAAATCTTTCAAGATGCTGTAAATAAGTGTGCTGGTTTAACCTTCCCTCAATAAAATAAGGTCCAATAATCCAATAACTCCAACGTGATAAGAAACGGCAGACCGCACATTCACTTTTTTATAATATTGTCTTCTACAATGAATTCTAAAATTTGGATTTTCAGAAGCCCAAAACCGACAATTCTGAGATGAAACAACACTATTGGTTGTGAATGTGGATTCATCGGAGAAAATTATGAAATGATGAAAAAAAAAATCTCTCTTCCATGATTTTTTCTCCAATGGTCAAACAAAAATCCAACCTACGGCCGTCATCTCCCTCATCAAGCGTATGTTTATAATTTGCTTTAAATGCCCTAATTTTTTTTGCCTTGTAAATTCTTTGGAGTTGAAACGCTAATATTAATAGGAGCTGATCTCTCTCTCTTAGTGGCATTCTAGGATTTTCTATAACAGAGGCATGAGCTATAATAGCCCCAACATTGTCTTCATCATATGCTTTTATTTTTCTTTTCATGTTAAGAACACTACCAGTAGCCAGAAACTTTTTAATTATTCTCATAGCCTGAGTACGTGACAAAGCAGTGTTTGGAAATTTCAAATTAAATTGGCTTACCACTTCTCTTAGCGAGTTTTCACCGCCAATTCCGTAGCATTGCACAATATAAATTTTTTCACGCACTGTGAGTACCATTTTCGCTTAATTTTTTATGCTTGGTTCGTTAATTTGAAACAGAAATTAGGAATAATATTGACTACGTTCGACAGATATGTCAATAATAAATTTTAAATGTGTATCCATTGCTTTTCTCATAGCCTACTTTTAGCTTCTACATAACTTTAAATATTAATTCACAAAAAATAATTTCTATGCAGTTTTAATTGAATGGTTCAAAATAAAATACTAATTTATTGAGAAAATGGGAAGTTTAAAAAAATTTTATATTCCTGTAATTTGATATAGAAAATTGCATTCTAAATAACTTTTCTTAATGGAATTTTTTTCATATTTTGAAAAATAAAGGTACTTTATTAGTGGTGATTTTTACAACTTTGCTTATAAAACACCCTGTAGAACACCAAATCAAGTCATTTTTGGTATACTTTAGTTTTACAACAAGCAGGACTCAATCCCCAAATACCATTCCAAAATTCCAAAATTTTTGGTCCATTACACCTCTTGTTACATCTATCCTGGGACACACTGTACATACATATATAGGCCTGTAAATATATTTTATTTCAACTGTCAATTGGACATTTAAACAAAATTTACGTTATATCGATGATATATTTCGTATTAATATTTATATTCATTTAAAAAAAAACTCAAAAATTAGAAAAGTAGCATTGTTCTTTTGGACCAGGAGTTCGCCGACCACTAATTGGGTGTCATAGGTTTACTTTCAAAATGTATGAATTGTTGTTAATTTGGGGCAGTGAAATGACCATGCCTGCCCTTTTTTTGGTACGGGGGTGTACGGCAGGCCCCCAAAATTGTAAGAAATATGACTTGTAAAAGTAAAAAAAAGTCACAAATAAGTCATAGGTTTACGCATGGGGGCTGGAGGGATTTCTTAATTTACCCCCAAAAATCACGAATCCAGACTCCCATTCATTTTGGGCGCTACAAGGAAGCGCTACGCTCGCCCAAATTTGAAAAAAGTCTGATAAAAAAAATGATAAATTTATGAATGGCAATCAGGAACCTGGTAAATATGAACCTCCTGAGTGCGAAAAGATATTCGCCATCTTTGAAAAGTGGTGCGAACGTCTTGCCTTTCACGATAATTGACGGCATATCGGCTGTTCCTACCGCATATACTAGTTACCATCGTGATTCGATGAGTATGACAAATTTACGTCTGGCAATCATAAACTTGGTAAGTATGAACCCCCTGAGTGTGAAAATATATTCACCATCTTTGAAAAGTGGTGCGAAGGTCTTGCCTTTCACGACAATTGACGGCGTATCGGCTCTTTCTACCGCATGTACTAGTTACCCTTGTAATTCGATGAGTATCATAAATTTACGACTGGCAATCAGAAACTTGGTAATTATGAACCTCTTGATTGCGAAAATACGTGCGCCATCTTGACAAGTGATGCAAAGGTCTTTCACGATAATTGACGGCGTATCGGAACTTCCTACTTCATGTACTCGTGTAATTCGATGAGTGTCATAAATTTACAATTGACAATCAGAAACTTGGTAACTATGAACCTCCTGAGAGCACTCCTGAGAGCGAAAATATATTCGTCAAGCGGTGCGATAATAGGGTTTTCCCAGAAAAAAAAATTATTGCTGAAATACTTAATTCACGTAAAAAAATGATTTATGGCATATTTATTATCTTTTTAATTTTACTAATAGTAACGAAAAAAAAAACTTGAAGTTTGAAAAATATTGAGTTCATTTTAAACAGCCATAAATTAGCGCGTTGTGACGTCAACGCCCTGAAATCCAATAAAAAGTCGATTACATTGTTGTATAAGATAGCCGTGAAAAATATAAAACAACCTATATTTATTGACAGCACTTTTTCATTATTATGAGTTGTAATGGATTATCAAAATGCCTAAAATAGCTTGTTTTGTACCTTTGTGTAATAATACTAGTGAAAATGCTCCCTCAATATTATTTTTGACAGTACCACTCAATATTGAAAGACGAAAAAAGTGGTTTTCTGCTGTAAAATCTAAACAAATATTTCATCTGGGAAAAGGTTTAAATTATTCACCATTTCAAAGTCTACTTTAGGTAAATTATCAGCAGCACCTTTAACATATCCCTCTTCCACTTTACTCATTTTGATCGTAGAATTAATAAAACATAAACCAGAAACTGATAAAATATTTTCACTCCAAACTTCAAAATATAAATAAAGTTTTAGGTTAATCATCTGATGTGAACTGTCAATGCAGAAGAGGGTGAAGGTTAAGCCTAAACTACAAAATATCAACGTCCGACGCTTTTACGAATAACTTGTGTGGTATTTATCTGGATTCTGATTGGCCAATATTAACAAGTCCACTGCTTTAGACCAATCACAGTAAAAACAATAAAAGAGGAAATTCTGAGGAGTTTTACAGGAAAGCTTCCTTTAACACACAGTTAGAACCTATTATTATCTAATAATATCCATAATCTCATTGGTTTTCCGGGCAGGTACGTCATTCTGGCGCGTTCAAATGCCCGTTTTAAAAAGCCCTGAAATTATCAATTAACGATATTTTCTTAGAAGTAATTTTTATTAGAAAAGTGAATTGTTGTAAATTAATAGAATGTTTTATTATATCATTTTCACGATATAAAATGTTAAAATAAAATTAGTGGGAAAACCCTATTGATGCCATATTGTAGCTTCCTACCGCATGTACTGGTGATCCGTGTAATTCAATCAGAAACTTGTGTGCGCGCATGCGTGTTTTTGTGTGTGTGTGTGTGTGTGTGTGTGTGTGTGCGTAGGTCTTGCAATAATTGTGTGGACACACACCACTCTATAACCATACTTATGTGGCCTTCGCTAATTGTGTGGCCATACACATGGCCACACAATTTAAAACCTATTTTTACAGCACCTACGTGGCCTCCCCACCCTATATCTGTCGGTTTCTGGAAATGGCCACACAAGTATAGTAAAAATTTGGTGTGTATAATCTCAGAAATTTCACCAAATTGTGTGGCCTTGTATAGTGCTGCCCCCAGCGGAAATATTTATTATACTGCTATTATTTCCATTTCTTCGTGTGTATTCAAGATGTGTGTTAAATATGTCTTTTATGTGGCCCTAACAATTTTAATAAATTGGTGGATGAATATTTAGTAGGTCGTACTACTATTGGTAGAACATTATTATAAATGAAATAAGATCATATTTTATTGTATAAACGGACCTTTTTTTAATCAAATATTATTGATATTATTTATTTATTCTTTTATTTTCTGCATTTCATCTAGGTAAGCTTTTTCTCTTTTTATAACAATTTGAAGAAAAAAAAAGGAATATATCAATATAAATTTGAATATACAGTATGTTCGTGTTCTGTGTAAAGGACAGGGAAAATTGTCATATTACGTTTTAGAAATTAACTTTGTTAGAGGGAGACCAACTAGAGGAATAGAAATTTGCTTGTAGAAAAAATAAGATTCACACAATAAAAAGCAAAATTTAAACTACATCCAAAGAGATAAGAAACATTACATAAACTCAACTTCTTTTGTAGATAAGTCAAACACCAAGTTTTGTAAAGATGATCAAAATTTTAAAAAGTCGAAATTTTTATTTAAATATATTTTAAAACAATGAAAGTCCTTGGCCAAAAAATGAAAGGATTCGGGAGAATACGATGCTGGAAAGTCGCTTTTGAGAACGTATATCTTAGAGAATCGAGCTCTCTAAACCCACATCCCGAAACCATCAGTACGCCGTATGTCTACATCCATAACGGTCCATGTCTCAGAGGCATGAAAAAAGATGGAGAAAATAAGGGTGTTGGATAATCTGATCTTAGTACTTTTCATGATATTTCTGCTATACCAAGTTTTGCTCAACTGGCGCTTACTGTATTTCTCGCCGAATCTCATACTCGCAGTTGCCAGTATTGTCGACAAGGGCTCCAAAGTATATTGTCTTATTTATTACCACACAGTAATACGTAAAATGTCTGTGGTTATCATTTGCTTGACCTAGAATCATAATGTTCGTTTTGTTGTAATTTACCTATACTTAAACCATAATCAGAGCTTATGTTGGAGTCTGACCAGCAGGTGTATGAGTTAATCCTTGCTTGCTGAACAAAATGGTTCCAAGCTGGAAATTTTGGTTCCGTCTAGAGCCACACCACTCTGCTACCTCAACATACGTCGCAACACATGGGTGACGCCTTCGCCAACTTTACATTTGTCTGACTTACTGCTGTCTATTTTCATCAAAACGGAGCTTTCTTCATACATACCATGAACTAAATAATGTGTGTCATTTTTAGTGAGCTATTTATATGCCGGAGAAATCAAATTTGAAATATAGGACCAACATAGATTTCGAAAATTAAAGTCTTTCAATTCCGTCAGTCTGTCTGTCGCGTGTTTGCCTGCTTGATGGCGATGTAACTAAAAGACTATTTAACTGAGAAAATTAGTATTTCGCAGAGAGTTGACACCATTGGCAAGAAAGAAGCCGGCTATACTTTTAATAAACAAAATTCAAGGTAAACGCCCTAAAAAAGTAATTAATGGAAAAAAATGTTGCTCAGGACAATATATGGCATGTAGTTACGATATACGGACATACGATACGTATACGATATACGTTCTACCTATTTTTTTCTATCGGGTTTTACTGTTATTACCCTCCGTTTTAAGTAAAACAGGTTGAAAAATTAGTACCCTATCTAGAAAACAACCACTGATGGATAACAATGTTACCCCCTATAAATATCAATAATTAAATACTTACTTAACTGGATTTTGATATGCTTTAATATAATTCATGCAAATAATAGAAACGACAAAAGATATATTTATTAATCATTAGGCCATACAAGAAGACCCTACGACAACATATGTCGTGACGATTTCGAAAATTAAGAAATTTGTAAGTTATTAAAATTACAAAAAATCCGTTAAAGTAAAAGACATCGTCCGAACGGGCAAGAAATAAGCAATTCTTGCCATCATAACGTGCCTCGATTCAAATGTTTGTTTCTATGTCTCAAGAGGATACAGGAAAACCTACCGGGAATTCGAAAAATCTATTAGAAAATACAATTTTTTTTAAGAATTAAACCCACTAAAAATAGAACTCAAAAATGGTGTGTATATTTCTAACGGAAAGTACGCATGTCAATTTTTCATGATTGCAATATGCAGCAATATTCATGCCCAAGCTGCAATAGACCATTTTCCGCTCTTAATATGTCATTATTTGAATAACTTATAGTAATAAAACATGGAAAACAGTTCTTATAAAGCTTCTAAACTAGTCATATTAAAAGGATTGTGATAATCAAAGCCTTTTTTCTATACATTTCTTTCGCTTGGGAATCAGCCGTTATATAACAAAAACCTTATAGCAATGGGAATAAATTTGCCTGAATACTGTAAAATTGTAAGAAATATCGAACGTTAATATGACACTTGTTTTAAAGAGTATTGATTGTCAAAAAACACACATTTTTTTTTTTTTTTTGATAAACAATCTATCAATACCCGAAACTTTACAATTTAAATACAGACATCCTACTACACACTAATCATTGAATAATGCAATACCTAATATGATATATAATCTACATGATTATATATTTATTTTAAAATTAAAAAAAATCCCTTCTAGCATAACGTATGTATTGTAATTCTGAAGTAGCAAAGGGCGGGCGACGGAAAGTGCATAAATAATCAATTACAGATTTCTTTAATATGAAAAAAACATGTACCTGAAATAACTCATCACAACTTTTTTTTATAATGACAGGGTGTGTATTATTGTCCACACAATATATACAAAATTGTGGGGACTGGCCACACAATTATATTTTTGCAAAAAGTAACATTAATTTTGAGTGTAAGAAAATTTTGAAAATAGAGTTAGAAAGCCCTTGAAATTGTGAGTAATGATTACGTAATAACTTGAAAAACCCCATTTGTTGGCGAAATGTCCAGTGTCCACACAATTATTGCCGCACCTGTATGTGTGTGTGTGTGTGTGTGTGTGTGTGTGTGTGTGTGTGTGTGTGTGTGTGTGTGTGTGTGTCACATGTATGAGAGGGTAATTAAAACTAGAAGAGAAACTAATCAGAAAAAAACAAACTTTATTAGAATGAAAATAAATAATTATAGTGGGACCAGGCGTTTAGATGTTTCCCCTTGTACCACTTGTCAAAGATGGCGCACGTATTTTAGCAATAGGGAGGTTCATATTTACCAAGTATCTGATTGCCAGTCGTAAATTTATAATATTCATCGAATTACACGGTGGTAGGCAGCTCCGATAATACCCCATTAATTATCGTGAAAGACAAGACCTCCGTGCCCCTTTTTAAAGATGGCGAACATATTTTTCGCTCTCAGAAGGTTCATACTTACCAAGTTTATGATTGCCAGTCGTAAATTTGTGATATCTGACTTTATTTTAAATTTGGGCGAGCGTAGCGCTTCCTTGTACCGCCCAAAATAAATAGGAGTCTGGATTCATGATTTTTGGGGGTAAATTAAGAAATCCCTCCAACCTCCATACGTAAAGATATGATTTTACAAGTTATATTTCTTACACCTTTGGGGGCCTGCCGTATGCCCCAAAAAAAGGGCTGAAATGGTCATTTCTGTGCTCTATTGCCCCAAATTAACAATTCACACATTTTGGGACTAAACCTATGCCACCCAATTAGTGGTCGGCGGGCTCCTGGTCTATTTCGTCTGTAACTCGAAAAATTTTCTGGAAAAATGTCAAGAATAATAAAATATTCAAAATCAATTTTCTCAACTTTTCTATCTCTGATATATTTTCTAATAATGCTTCATTTGCAAGTTATATTGCAAATAAAGCGAAAAATGGCTTATGTTTGTGAGCATCCCAAACTATACTTTAAGAAAAAACGACATTTTGTAAAATGATCCTTTTTCCATCTATTCTGACTGGCCTATATTCACCGGTAAGTACACCGATCTCAACCCGTTCCTTACTGAGTCGTTTCAAAATTAAGCGGTTACCATATACAAATTAAATAGTTTCAATTTTTGTCGATAAACAAAACAAATATTGCCAAAAAAACTTGGAAACTCAACCGAAGCGAATCATAATTCTTAACCAGAGACAACCTGGAAATCTACCGAAAAAAAAAAAAAAATACGTTTCTAACCGGTTCCTTCTACCGGTGGATACAGCGGTGAATATTGAAAAGTGCATGACCATTACTGGAAACAGAATTTTAAAATCGATAATTTGGCGAATGCGCTATTCATAACTAATTTTGTAATGAAAAATTCTGATTTCGTCGGAATTATATTCAAATTGGTAGCGAGGTATTTTAATAGTAGCTGATACCGAATCTGATATTAAAATTTAAGAGTTCAAAATTGCGATTCCAACATGAATGTGATAATTGCAATATTTTTGCAGATTGACATGAAAGCTGATACATGGTGATTTTTGGATTTTCTGATAACTAGTCTAACGTTGAAACTTAAAAATGTAAAAAGAAAAAATTATGAAATAAATTTTCACCGTCGGTCTCGCCCATTTAATGAACTGTATTACTTGATATCGGTATAGAAGTCGACGTAAAAATAAACGAATAGCGAAATTAAATGTATTTTTGTCCAACTTCAATATTGATATTACATATTAAAGCTCAAAATTTCTGTCTACTGAATGAAAATACCATTTTTAATAACACAAGTCTCCAAAAAAAGATCTTGTCCTAAGGTTCTCATCTAACTTTTCTGAAGTATTTCGACTCGCTGAAGACAATTTTGGACAAAAAAAAATTCTGTTGCGTCAGTTTTTGTCTACCGCCCCTTTTATCCCCTAAAAAAGTTTTGTCCTAATAAGGCTCTGATCTAACTTTTCTGAAGTATTTTAACGCGGTGAAGCTAATTTTTGAACAAAAAAAATTTTTCTATCGTGTCAGTTTTCCTGTACAATCCCTTTCATCCCCTAAAAAGGGCAAAAGAAAGGTCTTGTCCTAAGTTTCTCATCTAACTTTTTTGAAGTATTTTGACGCGCTGAAGCCAATTTTGGACGCAATTTTTTTCTATCATGTCAGTTTCCCCTCTATCACCCCTGTTATCCCCTAAAAAAGAACAAAAAAAATGTTATCCAAAGGTTCTGACCAAACTTTTCTGAAGTAAGTATTTTGATGCTCTGAAATCAATTTTGCTCAAAAAAAAAATAGAGGATAAAAGGGGGTAGTATAGGAAAACTGATCTGACAGAAAACATTTTTGTGTGCAAAATTGGCTTCAGCGCGTCAAAATACTTCAGAAAGTTAGATGAGAATCTTAGGGCAAGACCTTTTTTAGGGGATGAAACGAATTGTACAGGAAAACTGAGCCGATAGAAAATTTTTTTGTTAAAAAATTAGCTTCAGCGCGTCAAAATACTTCAGAAAAGTTAGATCAGAGCCTTAGGACAAGACTTTTTTTATGGGATAAAAGAGGTGGTAGACAAAAACGGACGCAGTAGATTTTTTTTGTCCAAAATTGGCTTCAGCAAGTCAAAATACTTCAGAAAAGTTAGATGAGAACCTTAGGACAAGACCTTTTTTTTTTTTTAGACTTTTATGTTATTAAAAATGGTATTTTCATTAAGTTGACAGAAATTTTGACAGCTGCCAAAAGTGAAAACTTTATTTTAATATCAATTATGAAACTAGAAGGTTTTAAAACACTCCATATCTCTTCTTCTGTGAGAACTCACAATATTTTCAAAATTACGAGACACACTTGTAAATTTTTAAATTTGACAGCAATTTTGGCAGCTGTCAAGAATATAAAAGGGAAATGAAAAATTTACTTTGGCAGATCGATTATATATTTGTAAAGTAAAGATTTAAAACCAAAATTGTGCGAATCTTTACATATTTGTGACCTGTAGACTGATTTTAATTGAAAAATACGATATATTTTAGTAAAAATTCAATTTCAGGTCAAAGTTATAAAAAATTATAACCAAAAATCAAAAATCCGGCTCGACAGATTGATAGATAATTTCAAAACGAACGTTTTAAAAAAAGAACTTTCTGATTTAACTGAACGACCGGCATAGTAGGGTTTTGTCCTACTGTGCGACAGTGGAATTTTATATCATAATTTTAAATTACCTTTTTGTAGGCTGTCCAATTTATTTTTAAGAAAAATTTTTTGAAAATCTTTTTAAATAGTTGAAAAGAAATACATTCTTTTTGAAAATTATTATTCATTATTTATTTATTATAGAAAAGCCTAGTCTAGCAACAATACTCGATGTAGCCAAAATAAAGCTGCTGTACAAAAGGTTCGGATAAATTTACGATGTTACAACTATAGTGCTACATATTGTAATGAAAAAACCAATTATTTTAAAAGACTTAATAACAATCTTAAACATTTAAAGCCATTTAATATCTGTAAATATCCAAGCCACAGATATATTCTTTCTACATAAACAGAATATTTCAATAAGTTTGACTAAAGAAACAAAATCATTCTTGATTACATTACTTCAATTATTTTCTTATTTTCTGAATTTATATCACAAGTGAATGGATACAGATTGAGATAATACTAAAGAAATCTATAATTCCTGTTTTGTATTCTCTATGTTTTCATTAATATCATTTCGTTTATGCACATATAATATTTTTAGATTATACATCACAAGTTTAGTAATAGTATGTAACTGAAGCGCATGGTAGACATTGAAGGGAAATATATGTATTTTTAATCAAGGACGGTAGTCTAGGTACGTACACTTTTATTTAAAGTGATACAACAAATGTGCTATGTAGCAATTATTCACCTCGCTCCTCTCAACATTTTATAGTACATTTGCTTTTACCTCTTAGATTCAAAATTTTAAAATAAATATGGTTATGTTATATGAAAACCATCAGGTAATATAGATCAGTCAGCGACGATAACAATGGGGTAAGCCATTATCGATTCACTGTGTTATTGATTTTGCATAACTTACAGTTTAGCAAGAATGATCATTAAAATTATCAATTAATGTTGTACTAAATTTAATTTGAGGTGGAGACTCAAGCGTTATGGCCAGATTTAAAAATAAAATAAAATCATTATAGGATTCCTAGGCGATTGAATGTTAGTAACAATCCACGGCAATTCCTCATTAATATATTTCCAGATTATATTAATAGTACATCCCGACAGACATAATCTTTTTTACGCAAACTTAAAATCTCGACGTTTCATGGCACTCTAAGACGTTTAGGCCCATCCCCATACTTTCACCACACTATGTGGATGTGGAAGTAAAATAACTATCTATTCAATCACAAATTAAAATCTAATTAAAATATCAATTTATAATCTTCATAATCCTCTGACAACCCTCATCTGGTTGTGCTAGAGACACAGAATTCTATAATGAATTTATTTACAAAAACCTATCTTAAATTTTTAAATTCAACAGGATTCACCTCGAAAATTAATATTTCATTCTATCTCTTCCAATCGCTGAGCCCTTGAACCGCTTCTTGCCTGTGTTATGGTGGACATAAAAAAATAGTTTTAAGTTTTGCAATTAGTTGTCAAATACCTGACAAACAAAATATTTACAGATAAAAATAAACCAAAGTCACCTATCTAGTAGTGGAGCCTATACGAATGTTTTTGAATTAAATTAGTTTTTGCTTACTTTTCGATTTTTCTTAGATTCATTTTTCTGCTGCTTGCTATAAGAATTTTCTAGAGCAAAGTGTTATGGGTAAAAGAAGAAGTTATCAATGTGACATTTGATGAAGGTGTGCGCGAAAATTGTCTAAGACTGTACCAATAACTAAATAAAATAATAATCAGCAAAACTCAAGGAAAACATAAACAAAATACACAACTCAGTTATTCAAAGTAGAAAAGATATATGATAAGGCGGATTCAGTGGTGTCAGATACATAATTCCTGTTAAGTAGTCTCTATGAAAATATCCATAAAACAGATCGAGATCACTAACGATACAACGGCATTCCAAAGATGGATTATTAAAAATTTGTATAGATCGATTTTGAGAGAAAAACTTTTCATGAAGTTCAGATGCAGATCTCCATATAGGGGAGGGAAGTGTACTTTGTAATGCAAAGTAGTTGTGAAATAAAGTAGTAAGTTCTGTACAGGAAAACCTGATGTCCAAGAAGTAAGTTTCAGTTCCAGTGTTTGGTTGCTGAGAGGAAGACTTGCGTCAGGGAAATTATCCACAGGGTTGAAGATTGCAAAAAGTAACTAGTTAATATGCAGAGAAGTTAAACTTGATAATAAAACAAACTCTAAAAGTGGTTAATAACTTTTCCAATGAAATTTCACCAATCATAATGTAAAGTCACACAAAAATGAACTAGCATGAAATGATAATTATGGTTAAGAGGCTTTTAATCATATTATTTTTTTAAATGTCTTATGTATTTCTAAAATTACAGTCTGGAATTTCTCAAATATTTTGGCTACATTATTTTACATATGGAAATAAACAGAAGATCTCGTATTGTCTGTCTTTTAAAATACCGACCGGTCGAATTCAGAAATTACTAATTCAATGTTGATAGCGTGGCGCGTAATTTTGAAAATTATGAAAAGCAAGACGGACGATAATTATTTGGATGAATTTTCTTGGCAATAAGTTGCACACAAGCCATGTTCTAGTTAAACGAAAAATAAATTAAATTCTGTGGACCTAGAGCACCATCGATCATCACTAATGTCATTTTTGAGGCCTAGTGCCAATCATATAGAAATATTTTTTAAATCATCAAGTTAGAAGCTGGAAGTATTAATGTGAAATAATCGGACGTATAAAAAGTTTGGCAGACAAGGACATAGTTAGTGGTTTTGTAGAAGAACGCACTACCGGGTGTCAAAATGACGCGACACCAATTTATTTCTCAGGGGGCGCCAGTCGCGTATTACCCCGTTCTTCTACCTCCCAGGCGGGTTCGAGATAAGATGCACTTCGATAGCCGGATAATGGACCAAGGCTGCACTACCACAGATCGGTAATGACGCTCTCTCTGGACCTGAATTCCCTCGTTAGGGGTTTAGGTACCTCTTAATTTCCTGAATTTTTGCATAAAAAAATCCCAACCGAACAATTTCTCTGCGGAGGGATTAATTTTTGTACGTGGAATCCACGTTTTGGTCTATTAATAACGAACTCTATTTCTCAAAAAACGCATAAAAAAATCCCTATCAAACTTCCGTAGGGCAACCAGAAGGTCAAGTGTTAATGTGAGTTAAGTCGACACATCCGGTTTTCGATACGAAAGTTCCAGGGATTATAGACCGTCAACAGGCCTCAAGATCAATTAATGAATCAACCAATCATCAATACTTCAAAGAATCCGTTTATTTAACAGTGGTTATACAAAATTCTCAGGATAAGAATCGTGCCTTCCCCAATCAAGGTAATGGCTTTCAGACCATACAAGCGAGAACGCTTACGCTAACGATCAATTAGGTAGAAAAGATTCATGCATACCTTCTCAGAATCAAAATGCGAGCTTTTTAGAGAAGTCCGAGACTATTTGTAATTCATAATTACGGCTGACTGATATTAACTTAAAAAAGTTTTACTAAATGAATTTAGTTTCGCTAGAGACTACTTAGCTTTAAAGTTCTTGTATCGTGGAGATTCACGTACTCAAACACATGCGTGAGGACTTATAACTGCATAAGTTTAATGGCGTTCGATCAGTCCACGATTTACTTGCTCCTATGCAGTTGTTCAATATTATCGAGCGACTTTTAGGCAAAATTGAATTTTTGGTTTTTTATGCACAAGGCGTTTTCCTCTGTAACTTTGTCATTTGGAAAGCCCTGCTATTGGCTTTCCTACCATTGCTTTGTCTGGTCCACTCAACGCGCTCGACCAAATTGCGAGCCGCTGAGTCAATCCAAACTCTTTCCATGCGAGAAACCGGCCTTGTGCATGTGCATTGATTTTTATCGACTTTTGCTTATCGGCCCTACGCCGGCTTTGTCAAAATCTTCTATTTTGCCTTTTGGATGCAGTGCATCGCTAAAATTTTATGATCATACTTTAGAACTGGGCTTTCAATGGTTCATCAAAGGTCAATGTCTTTGGTGGAGGAATAAAAAAAAATAAATATTTCAAAGTATATTTTCGTGGTACTTTTACAACTGATTTTGTGGTACTTTTGAAAAATCTATTTTAAGCCCAATTTTAGCGTACTTTTGAAAAATCAATTTTCAAGCCAAATTTCAACGTATTTTTGAAAAATTAATCTGCGAGTGAAATTTTGGCGTACTTTTGATAAATCGATTTTCAAGCCAAATTTCAACGCAGTTTTGAAAAATTAATTTGCGGGTGAAATTTTGGCGTACTTTTGATAAATCGATTCTCTAGCCAAATTTCGACGCAGTTTTGAAAAATTAGTCTGCAAGTGAAATTTTGGCGTACTTTTGATAAATCGATTCTTGAGCCAAATTTCGACGCCCTTTCAAAAATATTATTTTTCAAAGTCGAATTCGTGGTACCTTTGAACAAGTATATTATTCATAAATCTTTGTCATATACTTTCGCTCTCATATCCTGAACTAAAAACATATTTTCCTAAGTGAAAATTCGGTGTTTCTTCGAATTTTCACCTGGTCATTTCTAACGCCTTATAGAACCCAAAACGGTTCTTATGGACTGATCTGTGCCTCTGCAGACTCTCAAAAATGTCCTTAAATGAAATTTTTGCCTAAGTCTAATTTTGATTCTGTCTTCAACTTAGGACGATTGTGGAGAGTTCTACAACAGTTTCACTAACCATAGTATATATCCTATGTCGTGAACTGAACTGTGAAGAAGATTTATTTTGTTTGATTCCTCATAATTGTAATTTAACTTTATGACCTTAATTTAGATAAATTCTTTCTACATTACGAATTTCTATTTTTTTTTTTTTCTAAAAATGTTTTATTTCCGTTTTATGATCTCATTATTTAATAAATTTAAAAATGAATTCCTTGAGGGTCTATTGCAAACGTTCTGGACTTATTTGCAATGATTGCTCTCACAGGTGTGCTTTCACCTCCAAATATTTTTTCAAGTAGCGGTACTCTAAGTAGTGGTTTTTGGGTAAACGTCAAATTTATAAATTATAGGTGAATATTATTTCTATAAAAGATATTATTATTATTATTATTATTATTTGTTTAAGACAATTTATTATTGAACGTCGTGTCAAGAAACTATATTTTTGAAGTTTAAGGACAGGATTTTGCAAAGCGAGAAGGAATAAATATGAGTTTATTTTCGGTTTATTATAAATATTTAAAAAATCATAAATGGTATAATATTTAAATAGTTTCAGATACTTCCCATTGCTCTAAGGAATAAAACCATATACAGTTTTTATCATAAATTTTGTATATAGTTAAATGCCATACTCTAATAACGAAATTAGGAAATATTTTCATATAGCAATTAGTTAAATCAGTTTTAAAGATTACACTATGTATGGTTTTTTAATTATTTATAATAAACTGAAAATAAACGCATATTTCCCTCTCACTCTGCAAAATCCTATCCTTAAGAAATAATCATAAACACTATGAAGTTTTACATTTTTTAACCTTTCACCCATACTTCTGGAAGAAATAATGAAATAATGGAAGTAAAAAATACCTTGTCAGTTTCGTTGAGAGAACTTTTCCTCTATTTCTTGAAATACATCCTGCTAATTTAATGCCTAAGTAATTCTGTACAATGCATTGTAAATATTTCCATTACACAATCATATATATGTAATAAACTATTTAATCCAACAGACAAATACGGTTATTGTACGTGACACGATAGCCAATTATATTTCTGTAAAGATGTAAAAACAACGACGAAACTAAAAACATCTGCTTATATATATCTGCCATCGCCAATTTGACGGACCACAAGACCCCTGGCGCATCATGACATTTTCAAAGGCGAAACTACCCGAAAATAACTTAAAACAATGAAATTCAGTAACATTTAGAAAAACCAAATGCTCATCGTTTCCGGCATAAAAAATATATAATAACATATGTACGTCTGTAGACGTCGGTAACGTAAGTAATAATTATCTGTCTGTTGAGTCGATTCGCCTCCTTTAGGCCTCTGGCTATGACCAGCTATTCAGTTGCGCTCTATCATTTTATGTCCAAATTTGTGTTAGGCTGTTTGATATACAAACTTCTTTGGCGCCGCCGTCTTACTTTGATTTTTTATGGAAAAATATAGTTGAATGTCCACATAAAATGTATTTATCATTTGCCGTAGTTTTTATTTACCTGGAAAATGGAAAATGAAAAAAATGTTTTTAACCATGCCAACTAATATATAATAAGACAATATATAGAAAATAATTAATACTTACTGAAATGTGAAAAAATAAAATTTTAAATATATATGAATATTACGGAGCAAGACGTTATTAACATTTGATTAAGGACGCAAAAATACGAAGATGTAGAAGATATTGAATCTGTATAATATACAGTATGTCCTTCAAGTCTGAAAGAACTTTACGTAGACTAAATAACTTTAAAATGTTATAGAAGTGTTAGTAAAAAGACTATTATGAAACGAATGGAAGTTGCAGTCGCGTGCTACCGAATGCGAATACCTATTAAACACGATACATTTTCTTAGACTGAAAATTTGAAACTTTTGTAAAATGGCATGGTAAAAGATCCCCTATTGAAATAGGCCTCTTGCATGTGCCGTATATTTTAAATTAATTTATATATATTAATATAGTGTTACTAAGCATTAGCAATTATCAAATCTGTTTTCATAGTTTCTAATTGGAAAGTATTTAAATCACCGACTAATCTCCGGGAGAAGGGGCAAATCTGAGAAAACGCTCATATTGGACTCGTCAAACACTATATCTCTGCGCGTGCAATAATTCGGACATATAATTCGTGCACAGTTTGCGGTTATTTCCTAAAATTATTTAGTTGTATTCGGTATGTGATATTAATATATTTATAGTGGGTATTTAAGTGTATCATATTTAAAAGGGTTTAAACTGTTTTAAACACGATTGAAAAAGGTTACTTCAAAGGTCAATCGGATAATTTACGCCGTACGCCTGCCGGATGTATGCCATATGCTACTGCATCACAAAAATATTCATAAATAAAAAACTATAAGTCCTAGATGATTTTTTTTTCAAAAGCTTCTCCTGTATCTCGGCTTCAATCACCTCGCTGAATATACATGAAAATTTTCAAAAATAAAAAAGTTTGTCGCTTAGTCAAAATATGAGAACATTTTTAGCGAAGTAACAGTCGAGTAATAAGTTCATTGTTGTTTAAAGAAAATAATAAACTGTTATCGATAGAAACAAAAAGGCCATTGGAAGCGCTTATTTGTGTACTTGAATTTAAAAAAAAAATCACTTTTATATAAACTGTTATTTTATATAAAATTTGTTTTACTGTAAGTTTAGAGCAAACTGATACTAAGGCTTTTAATTAGGCACGCAATACAAAGTTCTGCAAGATACCGAAACTGTAATATATAGTGTGTCAATTAGGTTCGAATGAACTTGAACTTGACATCGGGTCATATCCGTCATACATGTTTTATATAAAATATATTTCATTAGAAGTAGTAACTGATTTGTAACTCAGAATTTTGAATTAAAAGACAAATTTTTAATAGAGACACTTGGTAACAATACTGATATAAAAATGATGTTTGTCAGGCTTAATATTAGCATGCACTAAATTTTATCATTAGATTTTATTTAAGTTCTTAGACTTTTCAGCCGCACTGTAAGACTTTATTTTATGTTTTTAAATATGTATTTTAATAAATTTTTTCTATTTTTATATTTAGTTAATGGAATTGGAGTTGAAATTTGTCAATTTTTAGTCATATAACTGTTAATTGGAGAGTCAAATCTTTAAAAACTGAACGCCCATTCATTGCTCTGACATTTGACTGTAATATAAGGTAAGTAGCGTATTTCAGATTTTGACAAAAATATTTTCCAGGGACTTTAAGCAAAAAACATTGCAAAACAAGGCACATAGATACAGAGTGTTTAATAGATCAATTTCATTTAATAGATTGAGTTGATAATATACCTCATTTGATATACCTTATGTATTGGATTTTAAGAAGCTGATGATGATTTGTATAGGTACTCATTGATAATGTATTTGCATTAAAATTATTACTATGGTACCTATATGGTAAGAATAAAGTTCGTTAAATTTTCTTCCAAGGCATCTTAGACGTTTTTTCCGTATGATTTCATATACATGACATTAAATACGCGACATGTTTGATTCCAAAATTAAAAAAATAAAGATTAGTTGAACATAACACTGTATAAATGTCTCTGGCGATATCTGAAACATGCTATATACGTAATGTTACTCAAATGTCAGAAGTTAGATGATTTTAAAAATTGACATAAGTATGTTTAGGCGGTTTTCTTCAATTGACGTTAAGTGTTGTTTTTTATTTTTGTATTATTTATTTTTATATAATTAACTTTTGGGTCAAAATTGCATTTATTTGAATATCTTACACAGAACTGGCAGTTTACCTAAAGCGAATTTTATTTTTAAGCTGTCACCAGCGCCCTCTATACATTTTTGGAATTCTAATGTACTGAAAATAGGTTTTGGGTCAAGCAAGAGCAAAATACAGAAAATTGTGTAAAGTAAAAAAATAGTAGATTGTAATACAAGTGTGGCAAGGGCTTCATTGCAAAACGATGTATGATGTATATGAGTTTTGCAATGAAGCTTGCCACACGTGTGTTACATACTAAAGTGACATTTTCCGCTGTCATTCTGAAGTAAGAAAATTTGACTTTGTAATTGCAATTCATGTGTAATTAATGTACATTTATAGAATTTAATTGTTATTACCAGTAAGTAATATAAAATTCTTTAAGGTACACACGCTATTTTATTCCGGTGCGTGAAGATGTAATCAAGGCGTGTGGCATATTCTTTGCCGCACGGCGTGCGGCAAAGTGATATTTTCTGCACTCATTTTGAAGTTAGAAAATTTGACTTTCAGCACATTCGTAGAAAAAAATTGTTATTACATCTATAATATCGCTTTGCCTTGGACATATTTTATGTTCATCTTACTCATTATACTCTTCGCAAATACGAAAACGAAGAGTATATTGCATTTGATCGGCACATTTCTAAATCCGTAAATATCGCTCGCAGACAAAAAATTTTCATATCATTGTGTTAGTGAATGAAATTTGAGCAACTTTCAAAATGTCCGTCCGTCCGTCCGTCCGTCCGTCCGTCACGTTTCTTGTAAGCACGATAACTTAAGAAAGAAAAGTCCGATTGTGTTGACATTAGGAAAGTAAGTTAACGTTACCTACAGGAAGAATCCCATTTTTTTGAAAAAAATCAATCAGTAAATAAAAAAGTTATTATTCATTTCACTTCAAAAGAAATTTTTTCTTAATTGTTGTCACTTGTACTTTAATATAAATCTTGCGAAATGTTATTCTCTATAATTTTTTTCTAAACATTTTACTAATATATATTTTTATGCAAATGTGTGATGGCCCAATGGCTAAATCTTTTGCCTCGCAATCCAAAGGTCTTGTGTTTGAATCCCTGACAGGGTGGTTGTTTTTTTTTTTCATTTTTTTTCATATATTTTTTTTCACAACAAAGTTGGTATCACAAAATTTAGAATGTCCAAAAACTAGCATTATTTACAAGAAAAATGCTAAGAGTGTCCTATAGAATGTGTAACGATTATATAAAAAGCTCAGTAAATCTGCGAAGAGTATAATGCTTCCACTAGTTTTTTATATATTTTAAATTTAAATATATTTAATCAAAATGAGATTTTTCTTTGATCACACAGATTTTTCTGTTTTCCTATTTGAGTCCATTCTTGCCTGAACTCTCCACTATAGATTGAGGAAAAGAATATTATGTGCCGTAGCCATGACATATCCATAGCTCTCTTTCCCACACAGTATTAATTACTTCCACATCCAGTGGAAGTATAGTAACGACAAAAAAAATTTGAAAATTTGTATTATTCAAATGGGCTTAGAATATCATGAAATGGCGAAGAAATTTAAGTCTGTCGATCTGCCTGCCTCGGTCTGATGATTACTCTGGAACTGTTTAACATATTGACTTGAAATTTGGTACACGTATGTACTTTAACGGGATCTGGAACTATCTTATCTCATCTTATTTCGTCGAAGGGTTGGGGGGGTAATGGGGGTAAATGGGTAAATCAGGCAGGTAAGAGTCCATAAAATTGGTATTTAGTATATACAGGAGAAGCTAATATCTCCAAAAATTTAGTGTGTGTACAAGAACCAAACACACATATTTTTTACTTCAACCACCTCCACCCCACTATTTTTCTATTTCAGTATTGACTAAAGATGCTCGGATAAGGCTTGAAACATTAGAACCATGATCTTCTTAATTTTTATTAAACATCTTGGCTCCAACTATGCAAATTGCTTTCTGAATATATTGGTTTAATACGAACCTTCTTCTAGGATAACTGAAGATATGATCTGCTAAAGAACTAGAAACTTTTTAAATATCTACTTCGTCCAATAGAGGCACGATTAAAGACATTTTAAAAGGCGCGTAAAATGATAGTTTTTATTACATAAATTCAACATGTATCTAAACGAAACTTCTCTACTTTTTTATCTCTTTTCGTTGCTTAAAATGTAAGCTTTCTTTTTTTTAAATGTCTCCTGTCAATGAAAGCAAACACACACCTATAACTAATGCTAACAAGCCAATGATAATAATACTGTTTTTTCTTTTAAAATTTTTTTTCTATCTCAAAATTCTAAGTCAAAATTCTGAGTTATAATTCAAATTTCTGTGTTGTAAGTCAAAGTTATAAGTTAGAATTCTCAGAATTTTGACTTTTAAAAATCAACTTTTTGTCGTGGCCCTTCTAC
This sequence comes from Rutpela maculata, assembly GCA_936432065.2. Taxonomy (NCBI): domain Eukaryota; kingdom Metazoa; phylum Arthropoda; class Insecta; order Coleoptera; family Cerambycidae; genus Rutpela; species Rutpela maculata. The sequence goes on from OW386285.2 coordinate 219,791,009, forward strand.
GCTTTCGTACTTTATGCAAAAATCTGCGTGGTAAATTGTGATGCAGACATAGTGGGGAATAGCAAATCATTAATTTTCGCACCTGCAACTGAGCAAGAAGTAGGTACTTAGTATTGTTAAATGTTAAAAAAATATATAAAAACTCAAAAGAAAATGTATTGAATACATAGTTAAACCCTTGACTATTTTAATTAACAATTCCTTAAACTATGTCACTATCCAAATCGGTTAAAAATAGGTTTAATAATTCCCGTTTATAAAAATGATGGCGACCAACTTCCAAAAAATTGTAGAACAATCAGTTTTCCTGTGACATAAGCGAATATATTTGAAAGAATGGTTTAAAATCGAATTATTTTCTTTAATGACGATAAACTATTTAATACAAATCAATAAGGGTAAGGGAAAGTGCATTGAAACTATTGTGTTTGATTATTCTACTTCTCATTCACAATGTTTTGTCAGACGTTTTGTGATTCATTAAAAATATTCTAGTTGGCTTCCGGTTGCTGTATAGCATGTCTTGTGTGATTATGCAATTTGTCGCAGTTGCCTGTTAGGTGTACAGCCACATTAAAGCTCTTTCCCATCGGCTCTTTGGGGACATCAGCCCAACGTTTTGGAGGGTGCCCTCTTCGTTTCTTTCCATCTGGTTTCTCCTGAAAATCAATCATTCACTATTGTCTTCTCTTAGGTTGAAGTGGTCAAAAATGAAAGAATTCGAGAGAATACGATACTGGAGAGTAGGTTATGGATTATTTTTGGAGAATCGAGGTATTAGTGTGATGGGCTGTCCAGACAACTCATAAGAAACGTCTCTAGGCCCATATCTCAAAATCATTAATACGCCGCGCCGTCTGTGTGTCTTCCTAACGGTCGATTTCTCAGAGGCGTAAAAAAAGGTGGAAGAAACTAGGACGTTAGCAAGTCTGACCTTTGCGAGTCTCGTGTTTGATTGTAGGAAGGCAATTTATGAAAATCTGGAACATAACCAGTTGCCATTGGGTATTTTTCTAAATTTTTCGAAAACCGATTAGTCACGAAAGACTTTTATTAAACGCAGAAACGGTTTACCAGGTATTTCACTAAGGTGGTTATATCCATCATATATTCTCTTCAACAATATAATTATTAACACTAAAGCTGTAAAATTTCCTGCAATAAAATATCTTAGTCTAACTATTGATACAAATTTGAATATAAAACACAATGAAGTATCCCCTAGGTAGTACTATATTTTTTAAGATCGGTAGTGACTTTCGCAGGGAGATGTCTTTAGATAATATTTTTCAGACAACGATATATTATTGTATTTTCAGAGAGCTGTCATTGACTGGCTTATTAGTATACTAGCTTGATCAGAATTAGATCAAAAGTAATTCTTGATTTTCATATTATATACCCAATATAACATTTTTCAATAACTTAAACTTGTCACAGAGTCTAAACGATGCCGGGACGAGTCGCTTATTTCATATATTTTTAAATTGTAATTTTATACTTATTTATATTTTAACTTAGATAAACAATTTCAATATAATGCAATAAAAGATTTAAATTAGTGAAGTGTGACAAAACGGAAAAATTTCAATTTCTAGCAATACATCCTTCAGATTGATGGTGTTGTAATTATTACACTCCATCAAAAATCTTAATGAGATTCTTTAAAAAACATCATAAAACATATTTATGAAAATTAAAATTACATATAATTATAATCATAAAAATGTATTTAGCCCCAAATTATTCGTTTTTTCGAATAAATTAGATACAGTTTGACACATATCTAATAAATCTTATCCAGAAACTTCTCATACCTTATTCATAAATGTGATATGAAATCTATAGAGTTGTCCAGTCGCTTAGTTGATTTCTAAACACACGAACTTGCCGCAACAAGAACTTGGACGCCTGTAATAAAATGTAGGTGTGGTAGAAATATATTAAGAAAATTTATTATCTGTCCGAACTTACTGAATACTTGAACTTAAAAAATAAAAAAGTACCTGTATAATAAAAAGGTTGCAAATACGTGGAAAATAACATGCTTTATCCTGTTATCAACTATAAATATAGCAATTTGTACTTAGTTTATAAAATAATAATGCCACTGAAAAATGTCTGCGTTTACATAGCATTATGAATATAAAAACTTTGCTCGCTTCTGTTAACATTCTTAGAGTTCTTGCGAAGCCCTTTTTATACATCTAACATTCCGTATGAAAAAACAGTAAACACTTTTGGGTGAGTACCTGGAATTATTATTTCATTTAGTGTCACATTACAGTGTAATAAAAGAAACAAAAATTACTAATACTAATCTCCGGAAGTGGTGGCTACTTTATTAGGAGGGTGGGGAGGGGGGGGCTGATTTATGATTTAATAAAATTAGTGCCTGATAAGTTCCGTTAGTTCTTAAAACATATCGTTTTTATATTAAGTTTATATAACACTAATTGTTTCCATTAATGTACTAATAAATAACACAACCCCACAAAAAAAAAGTTCAGACCAGCAAACCAGACCCATGTATCCTTATGTATTTTCGGCCGCTGAATCCGAATCCGAAAAATCATACATCCCCAAAATCATTAGCTAGAGCCAAAAAACACCCCTGAACTGGGGTAAAAAGAATATTAAGCTACGAAAATAGTTGTTACAACTTAATCGATCGAATTATACACATTAAAGTAAAACAGTAGCCTACATACAACAGATATGAAACACACCCCCAGTGAGGGGCGAAAACTAGCCCCCATTTATAAAAAAATCGATCCAAAACAGTAATGATTGCTAAAAAAGCTCGAAATGTCTAAGTTTTGATAAAGCGATAAGAAACTGCATTACGTCGGAAAACAACCACCCTCAAGTTTAAAGGACACAAAACAAGAGAAAACGTAAAATCCAACAGAATTTCTATTTTGTGTAGTACTCTAAAATAGAAGTAGAAACTTACGTACCATCAACGTCCTATAGTGTCGACCCTCAGATGGTGTGAAAACTACCACCTATGTACGATTTATCGTATGTAATATCACTAGTGCTTAAAATTTTATCGAAAATTTTTTCGAAAGCGTGTTGCCTGGTAATATAAAGAGTGCAAATTGGCAGTTTATTATCTGATTAAATCCCGACCGCTTTAGCGGGAGGGATTTAATCTTTGATAATAAACTGCCAATTTGCACGAGTTATATTAACTAGGGGCGACTTAGCTTGAGAAAAAATTTTTAGATAAAATTTAAAGCACGAGTGGTATTTGTGGAGAATATTTCACGAATAAATAATTCATTAAGTATATCTTCAATATTATGTTCAGTAATTAATTGCCTTCAGACGTTTCCTTGTTGCTTTTTAGAGATTACTCACTCACCTTTATCTTCAATTTCATCATTTACGTCACATAAAAATGCATTTCCAAAGCAACTCATCTAATAAAAAACAAAGTAGGTTTAAATTATGACAATCAAGAAAAACAATATACCTTAAACCATAGGTACTGTAACTTATAAGACTAGTCATCACAACAAAGCACACTTCGACCAATCACATTACCGGTGAAATCACATAAATTGCATATTACCAATCTATCCCTTTTACGTTCTAAGGCTGCCGGCTCAGATGATATGGTACCGCCATCTAGTAACGCTAGCTTAACTTAGTTACTAGCCTAGTAAACAGTGAATTGAATTATTATATTAAAGTGTTTATTAATATATATTTATGTATTTAATCCTTGTTTCTAATTTGAGAAGTTTGATAGTTAAGTTAAGATTTACTTGTTTAAGTAGAGAGACTTTAAGTGCAACGAATTATAATGTATATAGTGATACTGCAGAGTTTTGATTTTCCAAATAAGTGTTAGCTGCTTTGTAATGATTGATGAATTACCATAAGTAAGTACCTACATTTGAGTATTTATCATGAAATAACTGATTTGTCCGCTTCGTAGATATTCATATTTAATTTTAGTTGGGAAAATTATTTTGTAATTATGTTAGGTATTAAGCCATTGAAAGCTGTGTACCTATAACTTGTCCCGAACCTATATAAGTTCCACACAGCATTGGCTTTTTAGGTTATTAATACAGTACTACAATTTACAATTTACGTTAACAGTTAGTAATAAGCTAGAGAAGATATTTATAGATAACATTTAAAAGCACGATTTGTCCTATTTGCCGAAGACATATCACGACACAAAACGTCAAAAAATTTTCGCAATATTTCCCGCTGCAGCGACCTAAAAAATTAGAGCGATAAATTTTGCATGTTGGTCCTGTCAAAAGCAGATCTAGCTTGAATTACCACTAATAATGACGTTTGATTGGTGCAATGTTGTGAAAAAACGGGCTCTCATTGGCTATAGCCTTAATGAGTGAAATAATCCATAGAAAGTTACAGTGACTTCTATAAAAATAGACCGAATGCATGTAGGCGGCGTCAGAGTCGCGTTTGGGTACTGCAACATAACCTCATTTTCTGTGCATCTTTGTTTACTACTTCTTGAAAAATGCCAAGCTTTTCTTTTAGTTCAACTAAACTATCCATTTTAAAAAAATAAATATCATGTATTTCTGCTTACATCATTGTTATAAAATATTATTTTGGGTATTCAGCAGATAACTTTCAAAGAAATCATTCGTTCCTTTCATATATTATTGATCTAAATCTGATCAAGCTAGAATATCAACGAGTAGTCCTCTTACAAACAAACTTGTCAATTTCTTTATACATTTACTATGTCTAACATTCAATATGAAAAACAAGAAAATAACCATTCTTTCTATATATTGAAGATCTAAGTCTGATCATGCCAATATATTGTCAGAATGGTTATTTTCTTGTTTATCGTATTGAATGGAGTATCCTCTAGGTAGGGCTAGAGATGCTTGAAAGATTTCCTCTTAAGGGTGGATTTCTGACAATATATTGGCATGATCAGACTTAGATCTTCAATATATAGAAAGAATGGTTATTTTCTTGTTTTTCATATTGAATGTTAGACATAGTAAATGTATAAAGAAATTGACAAGTTTGTTTGTAAGAGGACTACTCGTTGATATTCTAGCTTGATCAGATTTAGATCAATAATATATGAAAGGAACGAATGATTTCTTTGAAAGTTATCTGCTGAATACCCAAAATAATATTTTATAAACTATCCATTTTCCGTAGGTTTCAAATAAACAAACTTATTTCAACACATCAAAACTACAAAACACAGAACACAATGAATAGAGTACTCAAAACCGATCGGTAACCGCCTGGCGGCGAAATATTTTATTAAACCCATGCATTCCTCCTATTCGAAACACCTGCGTTGTGGAAGTGAGAAGAAACTAGACTATGTTCGATGCTGTGCTTGAAAACAACCCCCATGGGGTATATCCGTAGGATGCTGGAAGTGTGCAACACGATTTTTGCCAATCATAGCATCCATAAAAATGTAAATCCAGTTAGTTTCTTTCTGTTTTTCCAGCATCCTACGGATATAGGGATGGCATCTCGCAACCCCGTGGGGGTGGTTTTCAAGCACAGTGTCGAACATAGTCTAGTTTCTTCTCACTTCCACAACACAGGTGTTTCGAATTTTTATAGAAATCGCTGTAACTTTCTATGGATAAATATTACATGGGGGGTAATTTTCACACCATCTGAGGGTCGACACTGTAGGACGTTGATGGTAAGTAAGTTTCTAGTTCTATTTTAGAGTACTACGCAAAATTGAAACCCTGTTGGATTTTACGTTTTCTCTTATTTTGTGTCCTTTAAACTTGGGGGAGGTTGTTCTCAACCCTATAGGGGCAGCTTATAAAGATCACGTCGGACCTGATGCAGTTTCTTAAAACTTTATCAAAACTTAGACATTTCGAGCTTTTTTAGCAGTCATTACTGTTTTGGATCGATTTTTTTATAAATGGGCGTTAGTGTTCGCCCCTCACTGGGGGTGTGTTTCATGTCTATTGTGTGTGCGCTACTGTTTAACCTTAATTTGTATAATTCAATCGATTAAGTTGTAACAACTATTTCCGCAGCTTAATATTTTTTTTACCCCAGTTCAAGGGTGTTCTTTGGCTCTAGCTAATGATTTTGGGGTTGTACGATTTTTTTTTGACCTCGGATTCAGATTCAGCGACCGAAAATACATAGGGATACATGGGTCTGGTTCGCTGGTCTGAACTTTTTTTTTGTGGGGCTGTGTAATTATGTGATGATTCTGATCAAGAACTGTATTTTTAAGTTTCTACATATATCGAGGAACAGTATATAAAAAAGTTATAAATTTAAAAAGTAAAGAATTTAAAAAAAAAAACGTAAACGGCCATATAAACGAAAAATTTGGACTTATAATTTTAAAACTGTCCCTCTATTATGGCATGTTTAATCTAATAGACCTGACTTGGAGTCAACTAAAAAAATATGCCAAAATGATGCGATCGGAGTTTTCCGCCATCTTGAAAACATGGTTAAAAACCCATTTTTTTCCTTAGGACTGATAGCTTCTTGTTTACTGCGGATGAAAGTTTAAAATGAGGGCGCGGCTCGCTGTTTCTTCCATTTTTCTCGATATGGGTAACAAAATTGTTCTATATGAAATTCGTATAGCAGGAAAAATCTACAGATTCGTTATCTTAATTTTTGTTTTCGAGCAATAGTTTGCAATACAGCGCACAGCAAAAGTCGGCATGTAATTTTTTTTTTTTCTGTGGCGGAGGGGAACTCTTCAAAAGGCACCCGCCTAGATGTTGTGCGGCAGGGTGGTGTGAGATTTTTACTCACTAAATCCCCTTCCCCTTCTTCACAGCGACACCCTGGAACCGCTTGCGCATTACTTCTCAGCTTAATCCATCGTCATTGTCGATCGATAGAAGTTTCTTCGTCGGATTCGTTGCTGATGCCGTCCTGCACACAGATTCTTGGGAATTATTTAACGTTGTCGCAAATTTTATCGCTGCAGATACAACGAAGTATATCATTTCAGTTTTGGAGCAATCACAAGCTGCGAATTTGATGTTTCTCCTGCGGTAACGAAAAGTTCGGGGGAAACTTTTTTTCTTTAAAAGATTCTTCCAAACGATCGTTGTTCTTCAAAGAAATTCAAAAACAGAGGAAGTCGTGTTGCACCCGCTGAAGGCATGTAGAAATAGGATGTTGTCACTTATGAAATCATCGTATCGAAGACTTGATACTGAATACAATTTCTCGACCATTTTTTCTTTCGTAGGATTTTTTAAAAAACATGTTCGATTTGTTACGGGCCAGTCCTGTCAGTAACACGATAAGATCGATGTCCTCGTCTAGGATTACTTCGGAATCGTAATTTGAAGCATGCCTAAAAGCGGTGTTTACTATCTCGGTATCGGCGTCTTCTTGAACCTGTGTGGCTCTTATGTTGTTCTGGTTCAAATATTTCACATGCATTTTCATAAATTTATCCATTTTTTTCGTTGGTTAAAAACTTGTCTTGGGTCGTCGGTACCACCATGCCTTCATTGAATGTGCAATCTCTACAACATTGTTTTCTCGCTCTTCGTAGTCGTTCGGAAGATTTTATTTATTTATTTTATTTTATTCTTGATCGATTAGTTAAGAAATGAATAGAACATTTTTAGGCAGAATTTAATGGTAACATTTTCATTTCTATTCATTCCATTCGATCAATGAACGGAAGAAAACTGCTTCAAGTTTTCACTTCAGGTGGTTCTACGCGAAAATGTTTAATCAATTGGACAAGTGGGAACAGAGAACTATTATACATTTTTTGATGATCGGGAGAAGAAATCCGAAAAATCCAGGCGCCCGCTGGGGGGCCCTTGATCTCCCGGGGCACTGCTCCGGTTTGCCCTGCCATAGTTACGCCTCTGGGTGGGAACTCTTTGGACCTTTATTCCCGGTGCCATAAAAAAAATTAAACTGAAATCCGTTTTATAACACACTGAACATGGAATAAAAAATATGTATGTATGTATATGGGTAGACCGTTTTTTATAAACTTCTGTTAGACTTAATATTTTCATTTAAAATTTAGAAAATAAGTAAAACACATAAAATTGGGGAAATATCCGTCATACAGGGTGGTTACCAGAGGCATTTAAACTGTTATATTTTATATAAACTATGTTTTATTATAATTTTACAGCAATTTTACTATAGTTTTTGATTAGCCTCACAGAAATATGAAGATGTGCAAGACACTGCAAGATGTATTCTTCCTCCCAGGTTTGAACAAACTTTACGTAGATTAGGTGATATATCACTTATATGTTAAAATGCTCTTACATTATTTTTAATCAAGAAAAAAATAAAATTGTAGTCGGACGTTGCCGACTGCGAACTGCGAATTAATCACGACTGCCTTTCTTAAAATTAAAATCTTATTTCAAATTTTGATCATATGTAAAATAGCATAGTAGAATGCTTTTTATTGAAATTAGGCCATATCCTTAATACAGAGTAATCGCTGGAGGAGTGTAAACTGACATGTTATGTATGAACTACTATTTATTATAATTTTATATCAAAATGTTACAAAAGGTTTTTGATAACGCATACGCAAATGCAAGACATCGAAACTGCAGAACGCAGATAGTATGTCTTTTAGGTCCGGATGGATTTTACGTAGATTAGGAGATATATTAATTTTATTTTAGAATATTCGGTATTTTTAACACTATTACGAAACAAATGAAAGTTGCAGTCAGGCGTTGTTGACGGCAAATACTTATAACAGGATAACTTCTGTTAGACTTAATATTTTTCTTTCAAATTTGAAAGGTAGGTAAACTAGGATGCTGGAATACTTAATATTGGAATTAGGTTATATTCAATATAGAAGGCAATTGATAATGACGTACAAACTGCAATGTTTTATGTAAACTATGTTTTATTGCAATTTTAGGGCAAAATGTTACCAAGGTTTTTTATTAAGCATACAAAAAGGAAAAGATATATAAGATATCGAAACTGTAATATACAGTCTCTTAGAATGGAATGAACTTTATAGCCTAGTCGACGAAGGTATTTAACCACAAAAAGTTGCAAACTGTGTAAACTATTTTTAATGCGTTGGTGAAAGTATGTAAAATAATATCCTGAAAAGTTTACATTTCGCTCGGGTGCAGAACAAAAAAAAAGTGAAAAAAATTTTTTTTCATCCATTTTTTCAAAATTTTGAAATTAAATCAAGCTAGAAAAAAAATTAAAATACAGATGGATAGATCACGTATTTATGAACAAAAAATGTGCTAACAAAATTTATTGATAAAGCCACGGTTTTCCCGGAAAAAAATAGTCAAATGTAACGTTATAACTCGGAGCGAGATACATGCGTGCACGCGTTTGAATACGCATGACTGTGACACCGATTCTCTGAATTACATGTCGCTAAATCAGAATTTGTTCAATCTATATGAGTGTTGGTTCATTTAAAAGATTAAAATTGTAGCTTTCTGATGCTTTTTTGTTTCAAACAATACAAGCAAAGGATGGATGGGAAAAATATGCTTATATATATATATATATATATATATATATATATATATATATATATATATATATATATATATATATATATATATATATATATATATATATATATATATATATATATATATGTATATATATATATATATATATATATATATATATATATATATATATATATATATATATATATATATATATATACTAAACGTAATTTCTCTCTAAAGCAACCCTCTATACATCCTTATTTTAAAAATAAGGAAATTGACCAGACTACAACAAATTGCAAGTCTGGTGCGTTAAGTGTAATAATCACATATTACTACGAAACGCTGTAATTCGATTTTAGCAAACACCGACCGAAAGACTTATTCCTAAATTAAAGGAACTCTCATGTCAGCCACTGCACACCACTTGCAGACTGCAGTTTCGAGCTGTTGGCTCTCATCAGTGCAAGGTAGGCATGCAGTGACTGGCAACGAGATTTCGGGTGACATGGTATATGTTCACAATCTTAAGACTGCGACATGCAAAATAAATCGAAGGCGCCATCTCGCGGTCGCTGTTCACTACAATCGAATTGGTTAGCCTGAGATGGGCAGCAAATGTTCAAAAATATGCTTCTAGAAGGCAGAGTATTTACTAAACGTAAATTACGTTTAGTAAATACTCTGCCTTCTAGAAGCATATTTTTGAACATATATATATAACTCAATCGTCTCAATAAAAAATATAGAAAAAAATAAAAGCTATTCAAAAAAATTCTTTCTTCATTGAGAACTGTTAAATAGTATGTACACTTCATGATTATTATGGTTTATTAAGTTGTAGTAACGTGGATTCAAGAAAAAAGTACATCTCAAATCATTTTAATTTAATTGCTTGATGATTTTCGTGTTAAATATATATATATATATATATATATATATATATATATATATATATATATATATATATATATATACATGCATTTAGTACTCATACACCTCCGAATGTTATATGGTTAGGTGGTGTTTGCCTCCGATTTTACGCGTTCGCCTCCGATTTCGGAGGCGGAGACGTTTTGTGTTGTTTTCATCGCGAATGTCTTGATAATTAGTAAATTCATGACTCATTATTATCAATAATGATCAGCTTTATTGGTGCGCATATAAGATTATGACAAAAAGGGAAGAAATAAAGAGATAGAAGCATTTAACGACACTTTTTTTGGAGGCGGAAAATACCTATAAACATATGTAAACATACACCATAGTCCACTACATTTTTTACCAGGTGGCGCTGCTGTTTTAAACACTTGATGTATATAGGTATTAAATGCTTCCTTACAATAAAGTAGCGATATCGCCTCCTAAACTTGGCAACATAGTAAAGAGGCATACTATTCCTAAATACATCTATAGATATGGTAACTAAAATTATCTTACTAAAAATATAAATAACTTTTATACACAGAAATAATACTCTCTAGAGATCAATGGGTTTTTAAATTTTTTCAATTTGGGAATAAAAAAAACGTTTATTTTGTTCAGAAACAAATATTTTTGTACCCCTTTATAGAGTAAATTAAAAAAGGTATTTGTTTAAGGTATTTATTTAACAGGACACGAACATTCCTTAACGTAACTAGTTGCCCTTAATCCACTATTTGTCACTGCTGCTGGCCTTATATAGTAAAAGTAAAAAAAATTAGAAGACGATTTTTATTGGGGGGGGGGGGGGGTCTAAAAAGCAGAAAATAAAAGAATAATAATAACACAGGTCAACATTTAGTTTAAAAAAATACACAGGACTCTACCTAGGTACCCAGGGGTTTTTGGGGTCGCTGATTCCGATGCCGAGGTCGATTAAGCTCTATCACGTCAGGTTCAAGGACATATGAAGGTCAAACTAAGAAAAGGTGGTTGAAAAAATCTGAGAAAATTTACACATAGGTTTTTGGGGTCGCTGAGTCTGAATTCGGTGTTCGCTTACCCTTAAAAGGCATCCGGAGGTCATTTCAAGGTTAATTTGAGAAAAACGGAGAGGAAGCTGTTAAAAAAATCTGAAAAAACTTACATATAGGGTTTTTGGGTCGCTGAGTCTGTATCCGATGCCGGTTGACCTCTATCACGTCAGTTTCAAGGTCACTTGAAGGTCAAACTAAGAAAAGGTGATTGAAAAAATTCACGCATAGGTTTTTGGGATCGGTGAGTCCGAATCCGGTGTTCGTTTACCCTTAAAAGGCATCCGGAGGTCATTTCAAGGTTAATTTGAGAAAAACAGAGGAGAGGCTGTCAAAAAATCTGAAAAAACTTATATATAGGTTTTTTGAGTCGCTGAGTCTGCATTCGATGTCGGTTGACCTCTATCACGTCAGTTTCAAGGTCATTTTAAGGTTAAAGTAAGAAAAGGTGGTTGAAAGAATCTGAAAAAATTCACACAGGTTTTTCGGGTCGCTGAGTCCGAATCCATTGTTCGCTTACCCTTAAAAAAAAAGAGGCATCCAGAGGTCATTTCAAGCCGGCATTCGTCCGCCAGCTTTAGCTGCACATGAAGATTCTTCGGCTATCTCAGTGCAAATATATTTACCTCAATGAATCACTTACCTATTTTCTTCTGTGAAAGGATGGCCTTTAGGTATAGTTGCAGAAGCAGAGCGAACATGCAAGTAAAGAGTACCACGAGCGTTGGCTTCACTCACTTGGAGCTCAATCAGTGCTGGTTTTGCCTATAAGCTGAGTAAACGCCAGCTCAGGGCCTCGCATTTAGGGGGCCTCAGAACTCAGATTTCATACGCAGATATGCACGTTTATTTTATTAGAAGAGAAAGCTTCAACGAAAAACATACCTAGAGCTTAGGGCCTCCGGTTACCTAAGACCGGCCCTGAGCTGAATCCTGTCAGGGTCAAAGTAATTTAATGGTTTCCTGAGTCAGACAAACTGACAAGGAGGCAGACAGACTGTCAGATAGAAACATTTAGTCATTCAGTCAGACAGAATTACTGACAGAAAGGCAGGATGTCAAATAGATGGACAGAGAGAAAATGCAGGCGGATGATAAATACAGACTAACAAGCAAACAAACAGGTGTGCAGGCATAAGGGCAGACAGATAAACAGACAATAAGTAGGCAGGTGAGCATTCGTATAAATTTTTTCTAATTTTTTTCACCTCCTATTCTTACTTTAACCTTCAAATGACCTTGAACATGAGGTGATAAAGGTCAACCGACATCGGATTCGGACCCAGAGACCCCCCAAGAGCCTATGTGTGATTTTTTTTAGATTTTTTCAAAAAACTTTTCTTAGGTTGACCTTCAAATGACCTTGAACCTGACGTGATAGAGCTTAACCGACCTCGGCAACGGAATCAGCGACCCCAAAACCCCTGGATACCTAGGTAGAGTCCGGTGTATTTTTTCAAACTGAATGTTGACCAGTGTAATCTTCCACCTTCCAAAGATATTTTAAAAACCTAGATTATTCTGGAGCAAAAATGTAAATATTTCCCTCTAGCAAGAAATAAAAATGTTTTAAAAAGCATTCGAGACCAAAATTCTAGAATATATTTGTTGGTTAATCATAAATTTTGCTATACTAATTAATGATAGTTTGTTGGAGTCATCTCGAATGCTTTTCAAAAATTTTTAAACAATTCAAAAATGTTTCTCTTGCTGGAGGGAAATATTTACATTTTTGCTCCAAAATGATTAAGTTTTGAACATTTTACTTCTTTAAGTATATCATCTCTTTGAAATATTTTATATTATTTTCTGCTTCTCTGCATTCCGTTGGTTTCAAGTTTTCTCCTCGTCAAACATGAATTTGGAGAAATACTCTGTAAGAATGTTGACGTAATGCCTCGGATGTTGCTGGCAGTCTTCGTAGAATCCCGGTAGTACTTATTGAAGATAATGAATCTTTGATGATTCAAAGATGTAATTTCTTTTTTCGTTGAGCTACGGTTGTTGAATATACGGACAACCTCTTCGAGATCTTTTCTTTTATTGACGCATTCCACCGTTTGCACTTTTCCTTTACCAAAGAAAGCTGTGTTATCGCATCTACTGAACGTGTGGCCATACAGCTTTTTAAAACTTCCGAGGACTGCAAGTCACGAGAACTGTAATCTTTATTTTTTATTTATCTCTGAGCCTCTCTTAAGAAACGGATATCTTTATCTTCAGGTGAGAGAGCGATAATCAATGCGAGAAGATCAATATCTTGTCCGAGGATGACCACTGTATCGTTTCCATGAGATTCGTTTAAGGCGGTTTGAACTATGAGTACGTCAACGTCGTCTACAGCAGTAATTGTTTTGATTCCCTCGTTTTTAAATCTCTCCACCAATTGCGAAATAAACCGTTCCTTTTTGTGAGATTGTTTATCATTTTATTTTGCGTTTCACTCAGTGGCGTGTTCTCATGAAAAACAATTTCTGGTGAAATGCGTTTCAAAAGACGCTGCTGTCTTTCGATGCTCTTCATACTGCAGTCAGCATATCCGTCAAACACTACAGTCACTTTTTGGCCGTAATGTTTACGAATAAAGCTGCTTCGGCCATACTACACGATGAATCAAATTGCCGCCATCAACAATAAACTGGCAATCGGAAAAATCTATTGACCTCTCTCGTACAGCATTGAAAATATCATACAGACGATTTCTTAATTTTCCTCATTAACCCTTTCTTATTGAAGAGAAGAAGTGGAATTGAAGCAAGCTCAGAGTTGAAACATGACTCCAAATCTTCTTTTGTGTGAACAGTACAGATTATCCTCTAATATAATTGCAAAGAAGGGGAAAATACATAAACTACTTGCGACAAAACCCTCTATATATGCATCTAATAGAGAAAATTCTGCTCAATAAATTCATTTCTGAGCATTTTTCTCGTTAAAGTAACCGGTTTTAAGATATTCGGAGTCAAACTTGGAATAGGATGAATTTTTACCTCTGCGCCCCAAACTACGCCTTTGTTCGGACGCTGTTAGCGCGAAATAGGTGAGGATAAGCTACAAGGTTAATAGTACATTTTTTATGCAGAATTTAACATGATGATTTTTTTATTTCCTATACTTTTTTCTCTTTCGACGAACGGTTTACAAGATAAAAGTGAAAAACCAGCGTTAAGTCCCCGTAATATGGCCGAAGCAGTTCTATTCATAATCATTACGGACGTTTCACCTCTAAATTGTGGGGAACTATTCGGGTATCTATTTCGAACCCTATCTAGATTACGCATCCCAAATATTATTACTTTATAAATTATTTCTTCTAAAATATCTAATTTACGTGGACTAATATGTAACAATTGTGTTACAAAATTGAATTGATTCAGTGATGTCTTTTGAAAAGCATTTTAAATAGTAATAATAATTCCCTTAAGAACATATTTTGAATTACATACATTATTCTACAATAGATATTTAGCGTGAACGGTTCATTTTAAAACAGATAATCGCACATTATGGGGTAAAACACCAATGTAATCTGATAGAGTATAACATACACAATATGAATCATCATAATAACAAACGCACACGATTTCATAGCGCAACTAATTGCGCAAGCGCTAGAGCATTTTACACTATAGAAGTCTGGCAACCTCGAAGGAGGCAAAGTCTACCGTTATATATAACAGTTTTAAATACATTGAGTCAGAGAGGTACTATTTATATAACGAGGTGTAAAGATACCAATCGTATGAAAAAAAAAGTGTATGTAAAAAAAGATAAAAATCCTTTCCCCTCTCCGCATGCCCTTGGTAAGTGAAATTTGGCGGTTATGTATATATATATATATATATATATATATATATATATATATATATATATATATATATATGTGCATTTGTATCGTGTCCGCCTCCTTACAAATTTGTGGCGCCCGCACCTCCACTAGAAATAATATAGATAGATTAGTTCTGTTTACATATACATAACCGCCAAATTTCACTTACCAAGGGCACGCGGAGAGGGGAAAGGATTTTTATCTTTTTTTACATACACTTTTTTGTTCATACGATTGGTATGTTTACACCTCGT